>CM022538.1:11878856-12143961 GCA_012273795.1 Dendrolimus punctatus
TATAGTCTATTCTAGTTGTTTTTTAAAATAGCTTTAATATACACACGACATGTTTTGATTTTTATAATATTATAGATATATAATTCAATTGCGTACTGAGAATTTTTTTAGAGGTATTAAACATATTTTCAATTTAAAAAATTGTTTAAATTATGTTATAACAATAAACTGAAAGATGATTTTCTATTAAAAGGTATTTAAGGAATTTACTTTCTGATTTCCCTAGACAGAAAGTAAAATTAATCAACCAACGCAGGAGTTTTATATAGAGCTGACATTGGTAAATATAATAGTTTGGACTCGACGACAATTTGAAAGAGAGGTTTTATAATGTCGCGCTTTTACTCTGCATATGAGACTCTAGTTTATGCACCTTTGGTAACAGCAACAGGTTAAATATTCGATACTTGAAATGGTCCCAATTTTCTTGTGACATATTTACGAGTTGTTAGAGCCAAGGTAGCTTAGTGGTTAGTGCACGTGACCCAAACTTATAGGGCGGGGATTTTAATTCAAGCCGGAATGGTCTAAGAGCCCGTGAACGGCTTGACTTGTGAACTTGACCAGACCGGAGTTTTTGTACATTGAGGCCCTTATACTACCATGCATGAGGCGGGGACTCCGCTTAGCTTGAAGTGGTGGACGCGACGAGCGCTCAGGCAATAAAAGTATCGATTTTTGACGATTTTAAATTCATTTGAATTCTATCGGAAAATAAGAATGGCAGACCATTATCGGCGTTTTTACTTCCTGGCAGATAATTTGAAAATGTATTTTTTAGCATACGCTTACGGCTTCTCTGTACAATTCTCTCTTTACGTAATCAACAAAACTGCTTGTCAACTTGACAGTTCGGTTTAAATTATTTACCTACGAATTCTGAGGGATTTGAACTCAATGTCGTCCCTAACCGCAACCTAGAAAAGTTCTGCTGAATCGATTTACAACTTACAGACACTTTACAGTTGAAACCATCACCCATATTGGAACTAAACGCCTGTGTAACTAGAAATTTCCGGACGTTTCATTAATCTGTTGTAATTAACCAGTGATGGTTGTTTAAGCATTCGATCTTAGTTAGGCCGAAAATATACCCAATTATTTGCAACGCGCTTTACAAGTTTATGAATTGTTATAACATTTGCTAAGGTTGGCAACACATGGGCAACGCCACTGGCGTTGCAAAGGTGCATTGGCGTTGGACGATCTGCCTGCTGTGTTTAGTTTAATAAATGATTTCATATTAATGGTGGTGAAAAAATGTTTATAAAATACTACTGGGTTAAGCTATGTTGAATTTTTAGTGGACCAAAAAAACTACTCCGCATCAAACTAAAGAATAATCACGTAAATCGGATCATAAATCTCAGCGTAATCGGTGTACATACATAAAAAAAACAAAACAAAATACCAATCAAGTTGGGAACCTCCTTCTTTTCAAGTCGATTTTTTCATTCTATAATCTTTTACATTTTAAGTTTCAGATTTAAAAATAATGAATATATCATCTTTTATGAATAACCTGTTTCTCTCAACTAAACTAAGACTATTTAATTAAAATAATAATAATATTTAGTATCGGTAAATCATTCTTAATTTACGATTATTTTTTGTTATATGCACCACAGTTGAAATTTGTCATTAAATATTGTAGTATACTATTTATATAAGGGTATATTAATTAAAATTAAAGTACCACCTAAAGGGTCTTAAAGTATGAATTCAATCGTACGGTTCATTTCAATTATAATATACAAATAATAATAAAAATACAAAGATCATGGTGAGCATTAATATAATTAGCTGCAAGCAAATAGGTCGACCATGTGCTAAATTATTAAATATTCAGACATGTTTTGAACGAGGGTAAGGGAGTTGCTATATTTACATTCGTCAGAAATGAGGAAGCTTTAATCAACTCAATCAAATAACACAAAACGTAAAAGTTCGCACGTCGGCGCTTCCTTACCACAAATTCGTAATTAGCCAAGAACACATTAATCATAGAGATGTTATGCAACTTTGTGTATACGTGTAACCTATTTATATTGAAGAATATAATCTAAGTGTCTTTAACTCTCGCATGAACAGTATCTTCTGGGTAAGCGTGCTCCACCTTAGACTGCATTTCTGCTTGCCGTCAGGCGCAATGTCGGTCAAGTAATTTATTTTCTAAACATAATATTTGAAAAATAGTGCCATAACAAAAAAAAAGAATTCGGCCAAATACATACTTTGCGCGTTAAGTCGAACTACAAATAATGTTACCCACTCTTTCTTTCTTCTGTTTTTTTATTAACAGTTCATATATCTCGATAGACAACTCTTTATTGTACACTATTACAGGAAAACCAGTACTACCAACAATATGAAAAAAGTACTAGCAAACATTACTAGTATTATTTTTAATATTAAGCCTAAATTGTAAATTTAATTATAAACTTAATAAAACTATTATTATATTAATATTAATTTGCTTGGTTGAATACCCAGATCACAAATGGTCTGGATGAGAAAGCTGTTATCCGATTATGGTAAGATGTCTTTGTTATACCTTTGTCTCGCTGGTTGTTATCTGCCCTTCGTTCCTTTGCCAGAAAACTAGCAAAGATATTTCTTAATTGATACTTAGCAGTTACATCGCTTGCAGGATTTGTGTGGTTAGATTAATTTAAAGAGATTTCACTTATGCCTCTTAAAAAAATCTATGATCAATTAATAGGTAAAAACACGACATCATGTATTATCGTCCGCGTCAGTATAGGACCTTGTAAGTACAACATTTTTTGGTAAAATTATATTTTTTTTGAAAAATATTAGGATGTAGGATTGCCAGCTTTTTTTGAAGAAAATAAGGTACAAAAATACTAAAATACTTTTTAAATATAGTAGTTTTGGAAAATTGAAGTGAAAAAAAGGGTACACATTATTATTTTATTTATTTCATTATTGCATTTTTCATGTGTATTTATTACTGACTACTTTTTGCTTTGGCCAGCAAGGATCATTTATTTTTAAATAAACATAAGTTAACTACGTTTTAAAAGGTTTTAAGCGCGGTAATTTATTTGATTTAGGTTATTCCGACGTCTCGGTCGCTTTTCAGTGACCTTGGTCTCGGACGACCTGCTTAAAACCGTTAAAACTTAGTTTTATTATGTATACAAGTCGCGAAAACTTAAGAAAATGTTATATATAAGATTTTTTGATATTAATAAATTATTACTTGTTAAACAGTTCGGGTTTACCAAAGGTCGATCTACTACCAATGCAGGTGTTGAACTCCTAAAACTCATGATGCTTGGAAAAGGTCAAAGAATGCCATTGGCGTATTCTGTGGTCTCTCCAAGACATTTGATTGCGCTGAACTCGTGACTCTTCTAAAAAAGCTCAATTATTACGGTATCCATGGCGATCCTCTGAACCAATTATCCTCTAACTTAAATAACAGATCTCAAACCGTAGAAATTAATAATGTCGAATCTCGCAGGACTGGTATATCTATGGGTGTGCCCCAGGGCCCTATTCTAGTTCCATTCTTATTTTTGATATATGTTAATGACTGTCCATATTTTATTAAAGATATCTGTGCGGTAGTGCTGTTTGCTGATGACACGTCACTTATTGACGGCCTCTGTGGTTGAGCGGGCTAAGCCTTTGCCGGCTTCACTGCAACGTGGAGGCTCCGGGTTCGATTCCCGGTATAGTAAATTTCGGAAACGTATTTTCTCCGTTATTTACCATATTCTGGGTGTCTGGGATCGGCCCCAGAGTAGTCCGTTGTATATTACTCATAACACAAGCGTAACATGCTTAATTTGGGGATATACAATGTGTGTGTTTGTCTGCCGATTATTATTATTATTATTTTTAAAGTTGACAGAAACATCTGAACAAAAAGCGCGACCATTGAATTAGTGATGAATATATAGTACATTTCGTACGAATATTAATAGTACGTATATTGTACTATATATCATAGAAAGACATATATGTCTTTCTATAATATATAGTACAATTGGCTAAAATATAGTACGATACTATATATTACAAAGCGATTAGCAACCTTAACTATATGTAACAATATTAACCAAAAAATATTTCTCAAATAAATTTAGTTACTAGGTCCTGCACTGACAGCGCCGTTATATTCTTTGTATGTTTGTTCACTAGACAAAAGTTCCGAAGAAGTACAAAGATATATGGCGCTAAGCATACGCAATCAAAAGCTACAGCAAAAGTTTAATAATCAACACGAGTGGGTTTGTATGTTTGACGGTAACGTATTGTTCTATTTTAATTACGATATTTCCTTTCAGAGTGATAATTTTATGGCTGTACCTATTGACTTAAGATTCATTATATAATTCTTAAAACAGTCTCATCATCTATGTATAACAAATCCAAACACTTCTTACTTACATACGTATGTGTAAGAAATATTTATTGTGTAATTTTAAAACTTTGATATTTTAGTTACAACGTTTAAACGCCACTAGATACAAATTTACACCAATACATCGTTAAAACACAACTCCTTAGTATAATTTATATCAGCAAAGTATCTTAATAAACATATAGGTGTATCAAAGCAGTCGTTAGCCGAGTCATAGCAGCGAACCAACCAATAAGACTCGGTTAATAAATCATCTCGACAGGTATTACTTCGCACCTTAGGCTGCGTGAATTTATCAGTCATACTCGCACGCTTAAGATACAATAATATAACGATAATTTCGTTATGTTGACTTGCTTATTTATTCAGAAATAAGAAACTCATTTTCGAGGTAAATAAAGCTATAAAAGCTTTGCAAGATAGTACTAGGCACCTTTTTAATTAAAACTTTAAACTTTTATCGTATTTTTATTTTGTAATCACGAGTAAAATACTTTCTTATAGTGCAGTTTACTTGCTATTTATAGTTCCACACATATTTTATGATCGCTCTTAAATAGAACTTTCGAAAGTAAAGCTATTTTTTACCATATTTAGCAACAGATGTATGTGCAATTGACATTCCTTCACAGGAAGGCTGCAGAACTCGGTGGTGCGGAGGTTATTTAGTACTTAGTGTTTTTAAAGGAGACTATACACTCGTGACATATGTGCTTAGAAATAATGCTTGTTTTCGCGCAAAATGACGACTATCTGCTCACATATATGATTACAAACCATAGATAATAAATATATCCCTATTATCCCTATTAATATTATAAATGCGAAAGTAACTCTGTCTGTCTGTCTGTCTGTTCCGTTTTCACGTAAAAACTACTAGACCGATTTGGCTGAAACTCAGTATATATATATTTTCGATACCGAGGATGAACATAGGATACTTTTTATCCCGAAAAATGGGATAGTTTCCGGGATAAAATGATATTTGTCTGTTTGTTTGTTATGCTTTTACGGAAAAACTACTGGACCGATTTGGCTGAAATTTGGCACATATGTAAATTAAATACTGAGGATGGACAAGGGATAATTTTAATTTTGGCCTTTTTGGTAATTTTGGCCTATTTGGTCATTTTGGCCTTTTTGGTCATTTTGGCCTATTTGGTCATTTAGGCCTATTTGGTCATTTTGGCCTATTTGGTCATTTTGGCCTATTTGGTAATTTTGGCCTATTTGGTAATTTTGGCCTTATAGATCATTTTGACCTTTTTGGTCATTTTGGCCTTTTTGGTCATTTTGGCCTTTTTGGTCATTTTGGCCTTTTTGGTCGTTTTTGCCTATTCCGTCATTTTAGCCATGTCGGTCACTGTGGTCTTTTGGTCATTTAGACCATTTTGGCCTTTTTGGTCAAGTTTTGTAATTTATTTTGTTGACAGATAGACGGGGGATAGTATATATAATTAGCGATATAAAATGAAGTGAATCTTCCGTGGGCAAATACATAAAAATATTGTAATATAATATAACCTGTAGCATTTGCTCTTTAAACAAGAGACACGCACTAGAGGTTTACCCCGCGGCTGAGCCGCGGGGTAAACTCTAGTATAATATATGTGTAATTATGTAAGCTTTTGGGATATTAAGTCTCATTTATATCCAGAAATTTGTGAACTATTGTGATTTCAACGAATAAAAAAACAGGTCAGTAAGTAGACAACGCATTAATCCGATGGTAGATGGCTTTCTCAAACTATGTACAGCTATAATTAATGAAATTTGAAGAAATCACAAGTGTATGTCCAGATTTCAAAGTAATTGTAATCTATATAATGTGTTTCTCTAAACTAGAAGCCAGATATGTCTACACTACGACTAAAATGTGATATTCCAATTTTCCATAAACTTTATTACTAAGGATTCATTCATTGTTATTAGTCAATAAGTCGGTTAATATACAGCATACCAGAAAATTAAGAAGCAGTGTAACCAATAAAATTCATTCGGAACTACGCATCTGGAATGCGGTGAAACATACACGTCTGTATAGAGCAAGTATTTCAAAGCAATTTTCTTCAGTGCAGCTTGTAAGATTTCCAGCTTCTCGCATTAAAGCCTAATCAACTAATAAAATACGTACTTGCGCATGGACCCCATGTCAGAAGTAAACCTATCATATCCACAACTATTTGAACAATGGACCTATGGAAATTAGCACTAAGTGTACAGATCAAATTAGCCCATCCAACTTCCTTTGCACTGCCAAATTTTGATTGCAATTCACTTGAAATATCCACTAAAATAGCAGTGTCAGATGCCAAACACCACTTCAATTCCAATCCCCTGAACATACGTAATGAAGTCTTCCCGAGAACATTTCAAATCAAAATTAAAGCGAACGCCGTCAAATATTGTAATTTACCATATTCAAATAATCAAAATTTGATTTTACAAGAGACCTAAAATATCCGAAACATAATTAATCATAAATCTGAGTTATTTGTCGGAAACATTCAGTGATCTAATCTTTTAGCTTAATTAGATTTTATTGAACTTGTAAATTGGCAAGGTTTGGACTCGAAGGGAAAGTTTGTAAACGTGTACAAGATTTCTGTTTAACGAGTTTTAATTATTGTCAACAAAAGTTTACACGACCAAAATAATATTTCAAAATACGAGTATGTTTATTTTTTTTGGGAAAGAGAAAAAAATCTCGAATTTTCTCTACCTGTTTAATTACAATCAAAGGTCACTTAACATTAAAAGAAACATCTATAAGTGGCTTTTAAGTAATAACCCAAGCTCCAGGGATGGAAGTGATAAATGGTATAACGTCAGAAGTAGCTTCGGTGAACCTGGAACCCAACTCTCTACACCCATGTTGCCCGTGTTCTATGACAATTTTTGGAGCCCATGCAGGTAGTGGATAGTCACCGTCTGCCCATTTTCCATGTTCCCTGAACATTACGGTGGGCACACGCCATAGTCTACATATTCCCAGACTCCTAGTACCATTAGCAGTTCACCCCAATGCCCGGGTACTTTTTGTCCTCATTTCTCACCATAGTCCTACACTGACCGGGGCTTGCCCTTGGGTGCATTACTATATGGTGTAAACAGTGATAATTGTTAGACAGTGCCACACCAAATTTACATTAAATTTGTCTGTAAACGAGCCTCTACGTTGTTGGCCTTCCCATGGCCCCACGCAAGCCTCCAAAAGTCCGGCCTATTTTTATGACCCGTGGTCTTCAAAGACAAAAAATAATAGTAATAGTCCATAAACATCCCACTGCTTGGCTCGGCCCTCCCACTATAGGGGAATGGACAGTATACCCGCAACGCTTGTCCAAGGTAGCTTGGCAAGTTTGACACATCAGTCATCTCGATGTGCATTTCATTACGATGATAATGGTAACAATATGCACATTAGGTCATAAAACTCCCTGAGAGGTGCATGCGATCCGGCTAGGATTCGAACCCGCGCCCTTTGAGTTTGGGATGCGTGCTCTGGTCATTACGCTATCACGACTTTTACTTTTTTAAACTAATATTCACACTTTATTCTTCTGTCTATAATGAAGCGTGGCTTTTTCTTGACCGATATAAACAAGAGCTGCTTGTAACAGAGATGAATGAATATGCCGCGATGTACGGGTAGACGCACTTGGAGAGATACCGTTAGAAACTCCCATATCTGCAGCAGGTAGTATATCCGGGATAGATTACATATACTACAAGAAAGTACTCTAGTACGACCAGGTTAATAAGAAACAAACGTCACCGTTCTAATGACAAGGTTCTGATAGAGAGACTAGGCCCACATGCGCCTCCGCTAATACTAATAGCTTGCTCCTTTATACCATACGTGAGCAAGCTATGGAATGAGCTGCCGCGGTTTTTCTTGAGCGCTAAAATATGGAGCTCTTAAGAAAGGGCCTAAATAGATACTTACAGTCTTAACAGGTACGAAACGCATCGGCTCCCTTAGTGTTGCAGATGTCCATGGGTGATGACAGCTACTTGACATCAAGTGGACCCGTGTGCCAGTTTGCGTATAGGCAAACGTAAAAGAACCATCTTACCTATCCCATATCTCGGCTCCATTCTCATATCCCATCCCCTCTGTACCATATATATATATATATATATATATATATACATTTATATATTTATATATATACATATATATTATAAACTCCAGTATCACTTTCAAAGATCCCTATTTTAGTCTAAATGATCAGTTTTATTTCATTATTGGAACCAAACGGCTTATGCCGCGACGATGGCAGGAGACCGGATGGGATGACACTGATTCCCTGGAAGATGGGCCACCCCTTAGTGTGTGATGCTACTTGCGTTGATACTCTGGCGGCGTCCCATCTTTCAAGTACGTGCACTACCGCCGGTTCTGCTGCAGCCGAACAGGAGGCCCTCAAGCGTCGCAAATATGCCACCATTGGAAATGGTTACACATTTGCGGCATTTGGGGTGGAATCTCTGGATCCGTGGGGTCCTAGCGTCCTAAAGGTTTACCGTGACGTCGCCAAACGTCTAGTAGACGTCACACGCGACCAGAAGGCTGGCGTCTATTTTGCGCAAAGATTTAGCGTTGCTATCCAACGTGGTAACGCCGCCAGCCTTTTGGGAACGTTCCCGGTAAATGACAGTGGTTTGGGACCATTAACTCATCTTTAGGCGTTTCCCCCCCCCCCTTTTTTTTATTTAGTTTTAGTTTTTATATAATTCATAGTATACTTTGTAGTTTATATTTATAGGTTAATTTATTTTTAATATTTAATTATATGTTTTAGGTTACTTTATGATTACTTTAATGAAGAATTAAATGATGTTTATGATAAAAAAAAGTAAATCTTTCGCTGAAAAGAAACTAGTAAATGTAGTGTAGTGTAGTAAATGTTTAGGACATTTTCTTAAACACGGAACCGAGTCGAGCAATAAGAGAATATCGATAGAACCATTTCGTTAATCCCAAATGATGTCGGTCGACCAAATATCAATTTTGAGACTCGTCTTCCCGTCTCAAAGGTTCCTCGGGATAAGACGTCACTTTAGTTTTCGACCAATCTTCAAATACCTTTCGATTTGTGTGAAATGTCGGAATGAATTCCCAAATGAGTTTCCAATATAATAAAAACTTCACTTCGCGAGTATTTACTTTGTAAAATTAGACTTGTTGGACCACAAAGTTGGGAACTTAGATTTTGGAAACATCAACGTTATCATTTTATTTTAAAGTAGGTTTTTATAATATTTTCTTAAGTTTTCGCGACTTGTACACATAATAAAACTACGTTTTAACGGTTTTAAGCGCAGCAATTTATTTGATTTTGGTTTATCCGACGTTGCGGCCGCCTTTCATTGGCCGTGGTCACGGACGACGGCTACTAAAAGGCAACCGAAACGTCGATTTTTTAAAAAGTAGATTTTTAGTTTGTTTCTGCTGTTGGCCGGTTTGTTCACTTGCCTTTTTAACCGATAGTTAAAAAGTTACACAAGCTTCATACAAGTAATGTCAAACTTTAACAGCGTCAAATAAGGCAAGCTAAGTTCCACGTGGGCTAGTGCTTAAATAAATACCGGAATATTTTAATAGATTGGGCAGTCGTCATCAGCCCCACGATATATTACTTGACCCGGATAATATAATGTGCATAAAACACGTTACTTGTGTGGGCAAACTAAACCGCTCCACGCTTCACTATGGCTCAGTCTGATATTAATTCTTAAGGAAGTTAACACATAGACTAATTTTGAACTTTTGCGAGTACATATTCCTGATTAGTAAACCTAATTATTATTCGTTACCTGACGTTTCGGCCACTTTTCAGTATCCGTAATCACGAAAAACAAGGGTGAGTTTTAATGAGTAATGTTAAAATTATTATTTAACTTACCCCGAACTTGTTGTATTTTGTATGATTACATGGGAGCATAATCTGATCTACCTCCACTTCTCAAAGTGTTGTGACTTGAAGAGGAGAAGCGGCGCAAGAAACTCTTCAGCAACTTGTCTAGCTCTAATAGTTTTATATAATATTAAAAGGCAAGGTAAAGAAAAAAAACAATCAAATTGAAACGTGTTTAGGTGCACCCAGAAAGAGCTCGCAGTATCCTAAACTCTTGCAGTTGATTTTGCTGGGTTTGGGTCTTAATAACTTTGATGACCAGGCCTTGAACAGGTGGTACATAAAACCTCTTACCCGCTTAAACCCGATAAAATGCAGTTTTAATGTCTACGGAAACTGCATTTTAATACATAAAACTAGCATTTCTAAATTATTTTTCACAATTTAATTAAAATAGTTTCACATTCAAACCCTTGAAACTAAAATCAATCTCAATGTTCATAGGAGGAAGGACTCTCACTAAGGATAATATTCATACCATCAATATTAAAATTGTTTTAAGACCCTTATAAAATCTTCACGTACTTACGATGAAGAAAAAGCTACAAAGGCGCGATCTCTTAATTTTCCTTGTTCACAATTTTTATTCGCTTTACAAGCATTTCTGTTTCGTAACAAGTGGCATATTTTTTTACTTATTGTTCCTTAATAATAAATGTTTTATGAATTTTCTTTATTAGTTCCAAATGATAAAAATGAAATCATATCTGCGTCATGTCTTTCTGTTTTTATATATCACAATGAGTTTTTCTGACTATGGGATAGGCTGTATGCATATGTGGAAGGAATCCTTGTTCAAACGCAACTAAGCGGTTAGAACAGTTTATTAGATTCGCAAAAAATAAAAATGCGATAAGTAGCCCACTTATAAATGTAGGATATCGTAGACATTTGCAAAACGACTCATTGACTCTTCAGGTGATGAGAAGGCTGGTGGTTACTTTTTTCGTGAACCTTGTTTTAATAATCATTATTTTGCCTTATGAAATTGTTTTAACGAATTACGATTTCCAATAATAATAATTAGTAGTTAGATATGACGCGTTTTTTGAAGTCATAAAAATGCGACTCGCACATGGCTTTTGCCGACTATCGTTAAAACCCATATGAGCCCATATCATATTCCTTTAAGATTCAACTTTACATTAAATGATGAAATTATTCGTATTTACAGTCATACATCAATAACAAATTGAACAGTTGAAGCATTCGCCGAGTGTTTCAAGAAAATATGGCAAATGTGATGATACGTCGTGTATTCTGTGCTTGTCAATCAAATTTACTCAATTTGGGTAAGATGTTTAGTATCATTATCAAGGAACGTCCATTCTTAAATACAATATAATATAAAATATATTATTTTTAAAAGAGTATTGTGGGTGCGGAATCCGTAGGTAAATAAGAACCCCAGATGTTCTGTACGCACGAAGCCACTGAAAATAATGCTATAATTTTGTTGCCATCAGTTGTTGTGTAAATGTTTATCGAATAATTATAAATGAATACATTAATTACATAGACTCACTCAAAACCCCGTCGACTAGGAATTCGCTTTGGCTTCAGAAGTTGATATCACACATATACGTAAATTAAAACCCCCTTAACCAATCCAACACCTAACTGCAGTTGCTAAAAATATCATTACTGTCTACATACATGTCTGTCTTTTTAACACGACAAACGAATCCGATGACAAAATGGCGATGTCTTCCATCTACCAAGGCAAAATTGATGAGACAGAGATAGATATACATACATACCATTATACAAAAAGAGAAGGAATATGTATGTATCAAGAATGTGTATTGTGGTTTGAAAAAGAGATGGCGGTACCATGACTTGTAAACCATAGTCCAACATTAAATGACAAATAAATAGCATATATATTAAACCTTACAATCTAATTATATTTATGTAAGCACGGTGGCTTAACGAAATAACATAAATACAGACGGATGGTCAGATATGACGGTTTTACAAGGGTGTCGTTTTTGCCATTACTTACGAGTCTCAAAAGTATATTCATATTAAACGTGTAAGAATTTCACAAAAATCTTACTTCATCCCTGCCATTCGTTTTCACTTCCAGTTAAAAATGTCATTGAACATTCCTTTCCGAGCTGTCAAGCATAAAATTATATTTCATTCCTGCGACAAAACTCACCAAGTCGCCGTTGAACAATTGTTTATTTCTATTTCTTCATTCACGCCAAACGTGAAACAGCGTGATAACAAAACAAATAATATTATTTTATAATTAAAACCGCGAACAACAATATCCGTTGTTGAAATTTATAAACAAAGAAAACAAGTACAAAAACATCGCGCCGGATTTTCTCAATTTCGTTTTAAAAGAACCACAGTCATTTGTTTGGCGTGCTCCCCTAACGAGTTGGAACGTATTTCGGAGCCCAGCCGGATGCTTAACATTCTTCATGGAGCCTAATTTTGTTGCCGATGCGATGAAAACTGAATAAATTCCTTGTGTTACGTAATGAACAGTTGTCTGTTGAAATTTAAAGTATTTTCTATTAGATTAATAGATTGAGATCAAGACAGTGACCCCAGCTTACTATTTATTATATTTATTGTCTTTAAGGTTAATTAATAGCTTACACGGATCCACAAAAAAAGGTTGATGTGCCGAGTGTCCTATTATGATTTTCTAGCGTATTTTTTCCCACTGCACGCGAATCCGGAGTCAGAATTGGGGATCATGGAGAAAATAATCGACATAAACCTGTGTCTGACAACCACCATACAACTTCTTTCTAATGTGGGTCTACGTAATTTATAAATTTATTTAAAATTGTATAAATTCGATTAACTTTAACCTTTCGGTTATACGTTAGTTTCAATCAGGCTTTTTAATTGCAAAAATAGTATGTTTATAGATGTTACAAAACCTTTCACTGTATGTAGAAAATATTATAATATTTATTTAGACTAATCTACATTTAGATATACAAATATTCGCTAAACTAATCAAAATATCGTAACAAAATAAGCTAAGTATATCATTTATTGCAAAAGGCATTTTAAGTTATTATTTTGTTTCAAGACTGAAGGTTTTAATCAGATTAGACTCTACTGAATCAAAACCTGAATGAAATTCTTAAAACAAAATAATAGTTTAACATGTCTTTTGCAACATAATATACTTAAATCCAAATGTTGCTTACGATAAAATAATGGGAAAGGCTCGATATGTAGTCACGTTTCCTGACACATGAAGACGGTAAGAGTGCTGAATAATATAAAAAATTCGAAATATGTATTCAAATAATCTTTTACTAATAAGTTTAATTAATGGTAGCTAGCATGTATTTATTGAATTTATTCTGTATAAATAAAATTGAATCGTGGAAATGTATGTAAATATGTATGTGTACGCCCATAACTAGAGAATGACTGTTGATGAAGTTTTGAGTGTGTTTGAAGGGTCCCTGGATAATTTAGATTCACTATTGGAAAGGAATGCTCCGGTGGTTCGGGCATGTGGAAAGAATGTGTGATGAAAGAATGACTAAACAGATATACAATGCAGAAGTCGCGGAAGGCCACGACACACCTTCCATGATCAAATTGATCGTGTATTAGCAGAAGGTGATGTCAGGAGCCTTAAGAACAGACGAGCGTGCATGACAAGAGCTATGAATGTCAAAGAAGCAAGTGACGTGTGTAAGAATAAGCCTGTATGGCGCTCTGTTGTTCGTGCCTACCCCGAAAGGGACCTGGCGTGAAGTTACGTATGTATGTATGTACTGTTGGAACCGGTAGATGGCGCTGGGGTCTTGTCCTATATTTTTAATTTTTTCAGGGCAGGGCAACGTCTGTCGGGACCTCAACTACAATATACGTTAAATTATAAGCTAAGACAGTGAAGGAAATATAACTTACATTGTATTCTACGTTTTAAGACTTTAAGTAGAATAGTGAGCCTAGGTCATCGAAGTTAATGAGTAAGGTTCCAAAAAGACTGGCTACGTTACCTCGCTAGATCGCCATACTTACCCGTTGTCCGAGGTAAGAACCAGCCCTCTAATTACCTGAAAAGCCAATGATTCATTTTATTAGTTCTTTGCAGAGATTCTTAACCTCAGGACACTACAGTCCAAGCATTTCAATAGCAAACGACACAAACGTATAACTCTCACCCCTTGATCGATTCAGCTTCTTCCGCCGCCGATCTATCTGTTCTAAACGTGTAATTTCATTAATTAATTTGATACCATTTGACAGATAAACTCTACATTGGTATAAGTTTAGTATTAAAATTAGAATAAATTAATATAATAAGTTAATCTTAAGGTACATCACACCACAACACAAAACTACATTCATTAAATGTCACACACAATAACAAAAGTAACAAATAAGCGTGTACAACTTCTAAACTTTTTCTTAAGTTTAATTGTAAAAAAGGGTACGGAACTAGAGTCTGCAGTGTTGTTAATTTTTTTATAAACCATAAGCATATTCGTAGTCACTTAAACAACAAAACAACGTTTATAGGATTTAGTTGTCATGTCCTTTCAACTTTTCCGCAACACGATAAGACGGTAAGTCCGTGTAGTTGTCTGGCGAAGTTAAATGTTTGCAGGAAAACATTAAAGACACGGGAAGTGGTCAAAGTTGGTCGACGCCCGGCCATAAAGTCTACAAGTTCATCGTAATGCTGAGTGGCGTCCATTAGCAAGTTAGCCTTCGTAGACCTGCACTTTCGAAATACTCTGAAATATTTTACGTATTGTGTTGGCTTGGAATTATTCGGAAATATTTTGTACGGATGTTATTTATAAAGCGTCACAATCTTATTTCTTTGAATTATCTTATTTTAATTTAAGCGACGATAATAATACCTGAAGTAAAAACTTTGTACCCCTTTTTACGAAAATTGCGCGAATGGAGGAGTATGAAATGTGTATGGAGTGCAGAATGCTTTTTGTTAAATTACGCATAAAAATACTTTAAATCAATAAATTAAAAAAAAACAATACACACACTACCATGTATTTGAGACACACACGCATGCATAGTCTCTTTTGTTCACTGTTAAAGTCAAATTAACAGTCTAGCCTTGGCGAAATCTGTGATTATAGAAATATAGTCTTTGGTAAGAGAACCATAATAATGATCAAACTTATAATTTAAATTAGTTATGGTCGAATTTTGACCACTGGGCGACCACTAGTAATATTATATACATATATAGGTATATATAAAACATGTACTTCTTTGATCTTACTTTAAAAACGGCTGTAAAAATTTTACTGATTGCTCAGTAAATGATTCGTAAAATTTGTGTTTCACTGTTTTCATATGGAAATCATTTCTGTAAAGGAAAAGGGATTCATAAACAGGCCCCAATAACAATTAGTTGCATGTTTTGAATTTGTTTAAATGCTACCAAGTTAAAGTCGGTCGTTACTCATAGCGGTAATAAGCGTCAAAATGATTTATTCCCTGCTTACTTATTTGCGTAAGAAGCGTTTTTCCCATTTTACTTTCATCTCTTAAATGGAACACAAGTCGAAGGGAAATTTAGGTAAGAACTGTTTGTATTATGAAATGAACCTATGTATAATTATATATATACGAGATTCTTTATTTAATCCCGAAAGTAAATTATCATAATAACTTCCATTAGTGATTAACCGCGCATGAAAAAGAAGTAACGAACAGTTGCAAAATAAATGACAAAAGTAACTGCTCAGTGATATGACGAGAAGATATAGCGAGTGCACTTGTTTCAAGACTTGGTATAAAATTATTATTTTCTAAAGTTTTCCTTAATAAGAAGCTTTATTTTAATTGCATAAATTTTTATTTTTGCCAGGTGGAAGGGCATTTTCCCGATTGGCTGGGTACTACTCCTTGTCTAAAGTATGTCGCCATAACAATCTTGAGTTGTGTTCCGGCATTAGTGACCAGGTTCCAGTCTCATTAAGAGAGCTGCAGCGCATTTGTAGCACGTTTGGTGTTGCAAATGTCCATAGGTGATGGTAGTTGCTTTGCATCAAGAGGGCCGTCTGCCTGTCTGCTGAACTCCTAGAATAAAGAAAAAAATAATATTAGGTGATATTACAAAAAATAAAATTAAAACAATAAATAAAAGTGAAAATAGTATTACACGCAAGCGAAGCACCGGAAAAAAGCTAATATATATAAACCTTCCTAGAAAACGTACGTGATCACTTCCACTGAAAAGTGAGCGAAACGTCGGAATAACCAAAAACAAGTAAATTACCGCGCTTAAAACCGTTTTATTATAGTTTTATTATATGTATACAAGTAGCGAAAACTTAAGAAAATATTATTTCAATCGATCGATTGTCTTTTTTTTCAGTGGCAGCAACAGTGACCAGTGATGATGAGCCGTTTTTGAAAATTATGGCCAGGTCAACGGTGTACGAAGTTGGGGAAACAAAGGCAATATTTTGCAAAGGAAAAAATTTACCTGAGGTATGCATTCATTTTTTATTTTTCAGTCGATTCATTTTTTCAGTTTTATGTTAAACTTAATTAATATAGGTATAAACTCTACTAGTATATTTATTTTTATATTTTATTGCTGAAGCACATCAGACATGCTGAAGGCAGAACTATGATCGAAAGTGGTTACCGTCACCTAAGGACATTAGCAATACCAAGGTGTAGCCAATGTGCTGCCAGACTCGAAGGAGAAAATGGAACCTGGCCATTGATGCCAGAACACCAAGTTGTTTTCGCAGCATACGCTAAAATCTAGAGCAAGGGTCGTAGCCATTGGGCCGGGCAAATTCCCTACCACCTGGCTGTGGGCTGTTTTTTGGCCTCTTACTAAAGGCAGCCTGGCCACTAGAAATATAAATTTTTCCGTTCATGAACTGAGAATATTAAGAAGTGTCTCATTAAAACCTATATTTTGGACTATTTCTGTTCGCACCCGCGTATGTTACCTAGATACTGTCGTTCTGAATGTATTTTAAAATTCATTTCAGAAAATAGAATGGTACTCGCCTTCGGGGAACAAAGTCGAAGAGCGATCTATCAAAAACAACAGGTTCTACGTTGAAAGAAGAGTGGAAGACGAGAGTAACGTTGCTCCGCTCATTATCCACAACATCAAGCTCACAGATGGTGGCAATTGGACCTGTAAGGCTGGTGACTTCAGTGAATCAATCGAATTTATTGTTGGAGGTTCGTAAAAATAACTCTTCTTCAAGGTAGTTTTCGTTAAATACCCTCTATGAATTTTGACGGGAACTTGTCTGGAATTCGACTGCAGCACCATCTATTTAGTTATTATTTCTACCACTCAGATACAGATTTTTAGTCTGGATGAAAGGTATGATATTTTCTGTACTCCTGATGATAATGGATTCCTCTTGAGCCTCCCAACGACACACGCTCACGACCGCGATATTGCCCGTTCTACTAGTTTGCAAGCGCTACAATCTTAAAGTAAAGTGGAAAGAGTTATGGAACATTGATGTCATTAACGTATTACACAAATGTCATTTGTTAACGTATGGTTGATTAGATAATTGCGCCTTTGTCACCGTTTTGATAGAGAGAATTAAAGCGAATGCAAAATGAATGCAAAATTTCACGATGATTGACAAGTAACGCATTTATAATAAGCATATACTTATAATAAGTATAAGTTCGCACTTATAATATTAAATCAAGATAAGTTATTACGTAACATTCTTTGAATTTCAAATTTTTATATCAAAAAGAGCTATATTAAAATACACAATTTATACATTTCAGAAAAAGCCATCCTCCCCATTAGAAATGAGACAAGGATTGGCGAAGAGAAAAAATCTGTGAAGTTGCTATGTGAAGCCAAAGGACATCCACCTCCAAGTGTCTTCTGGCACAAGGATGGTGCTCGTGAAGCTATCTCTGGTAAGTGTTTTATTTTTATTGATTTTATTCAGAGAACTCCAACATAAGTTATATCGCCGGTGAAATTCATTTACGTAACCCATTGGACTCTGAGGGTGATTAACGAGGGGTATTTGGGTCTTCTGGACGACGGTTTTGCACACACCTTACCTGAGGAAGGAGTTGTGAGATACCGACCGTCAGACTACCCACTAAATCGCAAGGAGCAACGACCTTTTTACTTAAACCAATCTCTTCTAAATACATAATTTCTAAGTACATAAATTTATGTGTAGGTATTATTATTTAGTATAAAACTACTAGCAATTTCTAGGAAGGTATATTTATGTACTTACTTAGAAATTGCTTGTAGCTACATCCTTTTGAATATTATAAATGTGAATTTTCACGCTCTAAGTATGCAACCGATCGTCACGATTTACATTTTTTTTATTGAATTTGACATATTTATGATTATATTGCCTTATTTAGTAATATTTTGTATCATACAAAATTCAACCGATTACAGGTGAAAATAAAGAGAAGTACATTATAAAACAAGACCACACTTTGGAAATCAAGAATCTGAATCATAATGATGTTGGCACTTACGTCTGCAAGGTGCGACAAAAGTTGTTATCGCACTACACTGACAAAACTATATATCTGTCAGTAAAACGTAAGTATTATATTATTACTTAAACTCTTATCCCAGATTATTACCTCATGGAAACTTTACTTTTATTCTAGGAAAAGTTTTATTATACCCGTCGGTAGATAGCATATTTCATAATAATCTATTATTTTAGATCTATGTGGTAGAGTAGTGTAAGCTTTACTAAGCCTACCTAAATCACTTAATAATAGTAATCCTGAACATCTGGAATCGGCTCTAGAGTTTTCCGCTGTATGTTAACCCATATCAGAAGCTCTAAGTTGCTGGGCTTTTGGATAAGCAATATGCAGGTCTGCCTCATTTCAGCTTTGTTAAAATGGGTCCAAAACGCTAAAAATATAACATTGCGTGAAACTAAAAATATCAAAGATCTTTATTTATTATTATTGAAGTGAAACTTCTATATAGACGGTATTACTGTTTTTTCTATCACGAAAAAGCGTTTCAGCTGTGGTGAAAGGCGGCATAATTTTAGAGAAGATGTGGTGAGAGGCGGCATAATGTTAGAGTAAACTATCGATGTTTCTGTTGATTCTGGATTGAATTTAGTGTTTTTTTGTTGATAAAATAAAATATGTTTCAATATAAAATGATTAAAATTCATTAAAATGTACTTCACCTAACCAAATCATAATTTGCAGTAAACCTGCAAAAAATCAAAATCTGTGATGGGACACATAGTAGAAGTGAAACATCAACGGAAAAGTGGAGAATCAAATGTAAACGGACAAGTGGCAAAACGAATCGCAAAAAAAAATTACTTGAAGTTTTACGGCCAAATTGTTAATGTACTTGTTCAATTTGAAAACCTGCCCTTTGCCTACTTTGAGTAAAAAAAAATATTGCGATTAGTTTTGCCACTTCTCCGTTACCATTCGTTTTGCCACTTGTCCGTTGCGATTCGTGTTCCACTTGTCCGTTGAAGTTTCACTTCCACTATGTATCTCAGGACACATTTCATTTTTTTTTATTAGTTATGTCACGACGCAATCGTTAGTAAAAACGAAACGTTTTGTTTGTCACTTCTTTTCGCTTTAGAGAACAATAATCAAAACAAACAAAAATTGTATATTCCCAAATTAAGCAAATCGGACAACTTTGCTTGACTGGTTGTATATTCTTTTGACTGCTATCTCACTGGATGTTAGTAACGATGCGGTTTATAATATACCCTTAGAAATATCTATTAACAAGAGGTAAGTGTCTTTTAAACATGCGTGATATCTGAATTTCATCGTAAATAAAATAGCAGACCGTTTTAAATCTGCATACATTTTATTTGTTTGAAATATAATTAGAGAGAGAATATAATATTTGGGAATTACCTACGTGTACTTACGAAAAGATAATTGAAGTATATTAAGCGAAAGATACTTATTTCCAGGATCGTTAGAAATAGGGAGCTATTCTCTGGAAAATAGGAGTTATTATATGTATGTACCGACGTGTAATTAATAACATGCTCATTACAGATAAACCGGTTTTATACAACAACTCTACAAACAAGTATTACACTTCCAAATACAAGACTGAAGAGATCTACGCTATTGTGAATGAAACGTAAGTTTAGCTGGCTGTGATACACAAGATTAACGGTTGTAATACCTAACAAGTAACAAACTAAAACACTATGAACTCAAGGAGCAAATCAAATAATTTCTATTAAAAACTGATAATAAAAAAACTCAAAACCGTTTATTACCTGTTACATAATTATTTTTACAGTTCAAGTAATATTATCCCCGCAAATTGCTATTGCGCCTGGCCGCCATTTTGGTGACGTAGCCGTAGCCGAACACTCAGTACTGTTAGCATCAGTGGCCGGCGGGTACGTTTACATATCGAGTTGCGGATGACGTCACGTGAATGTTGGACAAGGTTCACGCGCATTAGCAATTTGCGGGGATAATAGAATGTACGAGTATATAACAATCATACGCACACACACGCATGCGTACACGCAAGCACGCATATACACACTCAGTTACCCATATGCACCTGCAGACACTCATATAATATATTCATTTATATTTGAAACTATTCTATAATTTATATACATTAGTCTCGGGTACTGTATATTTTTAAGTTTAAGGTGAAGGGTCAGGAGTGTCATAATACAGGATTTTTTCCTAGATGGGCTACCGGTTTTTACACCCATAATTAAGATATTTTTCTTTTAATTGTTATACTTTGTGGAAAGGAAAATAAATAAGTAAAATAAGAAATAAATAAGCATTCCATTTTTGACAAAATAGCATTGAAACCCTAAAATCCTTAGGAGTTACACAAGACTTAAGTAGCACGTTTCAGTGTTGTCTAGCTTATTTAGCTGCGTCTTTGGTATAAGGTAGATGGGGATAGAAATCTAAGGAGTTTTAAACTTCCGACTATGACTTACATAAATCTTAAATAAAATTAAACAACGTATATAGTAAACTATTTATAGGCGATGAACTCATAGGACTCGTTCCGGTGGTAGCTTATAACGCCCAAAATGCTCCGTCAGCCATTCCACAGCGACCACGATCGTTGTGGTCGTGGCGAAAACGTCACTAATGACGTCATTATTTTCGATCACACAGCGCTCACAACGACCCATATCAAGAGGTAGGTCGAAGTGGGTGTTGACGACAGAGCATTAATTCTCTTTATCGATTGACACTGGAAATGTCCCCATTTACAAATAAACCAATCACATTTGTGTTTTTCTTCGTTTAAGACATCAATGCTCTATAATCCGTTCCACTAGAATTTATACTTGTAACGTCCGCAAGAAAGTGGAACGAGAAAATTCGCTGTCGTGAACGTGGTCGCTATGAGCCTCTTGTGGAACGTAGCCTTAATGTGATGTAGTACGCTCAGCTAAACAGTGAGGGTCTTACTTATAATAATCTCGTTAAGAAAGGATTAGCCATCTCTTAAATAAGAGACTCTTAAGCCCCTAATCAATGGCTGTTTCAAATAAAACTTGTCATCTTGCCTCTTAGCAGTCACTTAAACTACCTCTCGATGTTGGGTATTTTTGACAGTTATTTATGAGTTACTTTACCACCACCTCTTAACCTTAAGAGGAGTTTATGGGTAAGATTTTCGTTAATCAGTTGCTGAGCAGTTTCTTAAAATTTAACAAACGATTATAAGTAAGGCCATCATAATTTAAATAAGCTTTAATGGAGTTTTTGGCGGGAACTGAAAGGAGATGTTGTGCTTGGCAGTTTTATTTTCTAAACATGTGTAAAATAACTCTAGAATGAACAATAGTTGTAGCATATTGATGGTTTTACTTATCCGTGCAGGAACGGAGAAAAAATACAATTACCTGCGGCCGGGCGGCCTATAGTAAGAGGCGACAAAACAACCCACAGCCAGGTGGTAGGCCATTTGCCCGACTGGATGGCTACCACCCCTGGTCTTAAGTATGTCGCCAGAACAACTTTGAGTTGTGTTCCGGTATTAGTGACCAGGTTCCAGTCTCCCTTAAGAGAGCAGCAGCGCATTCCTAGCACCTTTGTTGTTGCAAATGCCCATAGGCGATGGTAACTTGTAACTTGTAATGGTAACGGCTTTCCATCAAGTGGGCCGTCTGCCTGTCTGTTGAACTCCTGCAATAAAAAGAATAAAAAAGTTATTGAGCAGCAATTATGTGTTTTTGTTTGAAATGTGAACTGTAATGTTAAACATCAGAATTGGCTGTATGGCGTATTCTACTACTACTACTTAAATAAGTTTTAATAAAAGTTAATCCTGTAATAATAATAATCGGTGTTTAACTCTTTGTTCAATGACTAATAAATATTTTCAGGAAGAACATCACTTGCAGCGCTGTTGCGGACCCACTGCCTACTTTCCGTTGGTACAGAAGGCTGGAATCTTTCGATGAAGAACTCATCACTGAGGAAGATACGGTATGTACCAAATAGGTTCTTGTCATATATGTGTATATCTATGTAAAAAGTATAGTAGGAAATGTATAATATTGTAAAATTCTAAACATGCATTTTTTCAGGATTTCATATCTGTTTCATGTTTTGTCTGTGTATTGGGGATTCACGTACAAACTACTGGGTCGATTTCGATACAGTTTTCGCTGATCGACGGCTAATAGTTAGACTTAAATTTTGCTACTTTTTGTCCCGAAAATCCAGCGGAAAGTTTCTAGGGAGGGGTTTGCAGATGTTCGGGGTAAAAATTAGCTGATTTCGACAGTTTTCACCAAAAAGATAGCTTATATTATTTTTCAAATGCTGCGATATTTTGTATCTGGAATCCCACGGGAGTATTAAGTCATAAGTAGATTAAGTTGCGGGCATATCCTAGTTCATACATAAAATGATTATTTATCGCAAGAGTATTGGTAGCAACATAACAGAACAAGCGCCTGATTTTAACTATTTATTTAGGTTGTGAACTCTGAAGACGGCATGCACTCTACCCTCATCCTAAGGATGTACGACAAGGATGCCCTAGGCGAATACAAGTGCACAGCCAACAACAGCAAGGGCCAGGAGTCTATTATCTTTCATGTCTCACTTGGTGTTAAGCCTAATCCACCAAATTTTGTAAGTATTCCTAAATCTTTTGAATACGCAGACGGACAGAAGGTCTATTTACTTACTGGTAAGTACCACCGTCCATGGACATTCAACTAAAGGAATCGATGCGTTGCGTACCTCGTCTAAACTTTCAGTATCTGTTTGCATCCTAATTTAAAGATTTTTAATTGAAGCGTTCTAAAAAAACTGCTAGAAAGAGTTTTGTACATGTATGGCAATAATGTACACGAAGAGTGGATCATGTTACGATCATGATGGCATCCCGGTGACTGGTGCTGTAATAGAATAGCAACGATAGATAGAATCAAACTAGTTATACTAACCTACTCGAGTTGATTAAGCTTATCCTACTACACAACTCGGACACAAGTCTATACACAGCCATTATAAATTGTTAACAAAATTAATAACTTTCTAGAAGAGAACTTGATGCACCTAAATCGTTTCTATGGAACTTAAACTGTCGTTGTCGACAGACCTTGTCATAAAACGGTCAATCATCAAAGTGACACAGAACTTTATGCATAGTGTGCCTACTAGCATATTGCTAAACACACGTCAAATACGTTGCTGTAGAGCAAACCATTTTAAGTCTATTGTGTTTACTGCGTAGGTTATGACAATCACATGCGTAAAGCAAACCAAACTAAAATGTCACCTTTTCCATTCTGTCCTCCCAGTGATTTTTTTTTTCTTAAAATAGTCTGCCGCGAGATTCCCAATTTCGATCTTGGTTCGCTAGTTAAAACAAATATGATCCAGCACAGATTATACCAACTCACTTATATATATATATATATTTAACTATATGAGTAAGTCTGAAAGAATTAATCATTATGTTTTAGGTATCTCTTGTAAGTGCGAATGTATCCAGTCTGACATTCAACGTGACTTGCTCTACTTGTCCAATGGAGATGGACGAGAATATGTACGTCGATCCGGAGAACTTGACTATAACAGGTGAATAAGTAAATATATAATATATCTTTGTTAAGCCTTTTAAGAAAAAACAAAGAACAAAAGTCAAGAGTAACACATTTTAGAGGCCAGAAATACGATACAAAATGTCGAGTTGTCTCCGAATTTCAAACTAAGCTAAGCTATAATGAATTACCTATAATGTGACTCAGTCAAAGCTTCCTCAATAAAATTGCCAATGTTAAAATTAATATGCATGTAATACGAACATACTCATGTTCAAGTATATTAGAATCTGTGTGTACGCGTGTTTGTCTCTGAAGAGAAGGAAATAAGAAAGAAGAAATTAGGGTGAAAGTTTAAAAGTTTTAAAATTATTAAGTTACTTAACAAGCATTTTAATGGCATTAAGCGAGACTAAAAATGTATAAACCTTGTTCTTTACTTTATATTTGGCGAGCTTGACATTTCTAATCTTTATGATTTTGTTATACAAGAAAATGCCTAGTGAAAAAGCGTGATTATTTGCTATATAGTTGTTCTACAGGAAATAGGAGGACATGTCTTGTTTTCGTTTATGTTAAAAAATAGTGGGGCCAAATTTAGCGTGCGTTTTCAAGATTAGTTATAAATAGTTGCTTTAAGGTAAATAGCGATAAATCTTTGTATAATTGGAAAGTTGGCTATCGAAAGCGTTTGTTAGACATAACCTTTAAAATAGCCTGTTCTGCTCTCTCTAATTTAAACAGATGGGACTTATATGCTCCGCCCCAATCAGTGCTGCACTCATCTCAATCACCTACGCTACAATAGACAACACTAAACAAGAATATATAGTTATACTAGTCATTTTATATTCTTGTTTTGTATCATTAAAATAGACTTAAATTAAGATTTAACACAATTAATTATGAGCACGTGAAATATGGGCCGTTAGTAGCAAAAGGCGCGAGTAAACTTCGTATTAGACAGATGACACCACAAACGAATAACCTTAATTTAATAATTTTAATCTGAGTGGAAGATGTAAGAGGTTTGATTAACGTCATAACATATATATATGCCAATGGTCTTTACAATAAGGGATGCTGAAGACCATATAAAGTGGAATAGAAAAATGACAAGTGCCTTTTTTAATACTTTTATAATGGTTCATAGTTTAATTTTATACGTAAATTATTTTAATCTTTTTCAGGATATACATTCCAATTAGTGCCTGTACAGGAAGGTTATCCTCCAGACTGGGACCAATCCAAAACCTTCGATGAAGACATCGTAGATCCTTTTGGTAAGTAAATATTCTTTTGCAAGATTTTTCAATCTAGCCAGTGCATATTATTTGTAAATATTTTCCAAAATAATCTCTAAACGACTCAAGTTACAAATACTCCAGGCAGCTTGTAGGTCTATCACTGACACCCGCACTAGGGAGTTCTCGTAACAGCTCGTAAAGGTAAAGAAGACTAGAAACTTACTCTAACTCAATATGAATTAGACCGTCTTCAAATAAAACACACGACCACGGCAAGTCGCGTCTAGCCAGGTATTCAAACTAATTACTAATTATTAATTGTAAATATAAGTGCAGGTATCAGGGCATGAACCTACATTCGCCACCCGTAGTGTCTGAATACTAAACTAATTAAAACTTATTTTAACAGATACTCTGTTCACCGTTGGCCCTCTGCCCAACAGCACTGAATTCCATGGCAGGGTCTGCGCCCGCAATGCGGCCGGCTCGTCGGATTGGTTACCAATCCCTGGAAATCCAAAGACAACTTCCGGCGCTTCGGAAACATTAACTGCCTTTATTACTTTAGTCGCATTGCTCACTGCTCTAAGTTGCTGGTTGTAAATATTAACTGCGTTGTAAGTGTATATCTCAACCGCTTCCGATGTAAACAACTATTTAAAGGGTTCTAAGAATTTTTTTATCTACCATTCAACACATATGTTTTTTTTTATTTATAAATCGCCTTCCTCTATACCAGGGGGGCAGTTATGCTTTATTTTTTTTGTGTTTTGTTGTTTCTTATTTCTATCTATTATTAACTATTTTCTTTGATATCATTACGTGTGTTTGTCTATTTTATTTACTACTATGTCCATACAATATTTAATTTCAATAGAGTGTTGATTTTGGTTTTATTCTTAGTGCTCAACATACAGTTTAGATAGCTACAAGTGATTTTGCATTGTTTAAACAATAAAAAAACGCAATTAATCCAAAATGAAAATCGAGTCGTCAATCGTTCACCCCTCGACTAAGCAATCGACATGTTTTCTGATTGTTTTAGCCAACTTATTAGCTGCTTGCAAGACAAATCTGCAAGCTACTAGGAAAGTTTGTAAATGTGGAAGCCTCTCCATCGTTGGGTTAAAATAAATTTGTCATTTTAAATCTAAAAGTAATTAAAAATTGGTTAGTTAGTTGTAATTAATGCACTAGATTATCTGTATAAGCTTTTTGTAACAGAACATAGTGGCTTGTAGCCTTAACTTGCGCGCACACTACACTCCATGATCTGTTAGCGATCATAACCCATCATGGCTCGTATTATATATGTCGAATCGATTCTTCGGCGCGTTCTTTGATATAATTTCCGAGACAGATTTGGAATCATCGATTGCAAGTGAAAATACTCGAGAGACATCAATATCAATAATCGATTTGAATATCTAATATAATGTAATAGTGCATCTCTAAGATCAGACGTATTTTTTGGACAAAAACAAAAGATTTTGAATATGCTGTGTTGAAAGGTAGATAATATTTCTTACTCACCTATATACAAAATACATGTTAGATAATAATTAAATCACTGCCGCATCTAATATGCTGAGAACTTTATTAATTGCTTTTGTACATATGAAATCTACTTACGACATATTAATAGTCCTCTTGCTATATTGGCGTCATTATTCTACGTTCACTGGCCGTAAGCCGTAGCTTACTTATTACGAATATATAAAATATGTTCAAAATAAACACAATTATATCTCTTCAATATGTTTTAATAGTTGAAGTCTTTGAGATTTGTGTTTACTTATATCCACTTTCAACCCACTGCACTATTCATCAAGAGATGGCGTAACTTATATTTGAATAATATTTTTACCAATAGATGGTGTTACTGGTAGGACAAATAAATAGTCGAAAAGTAATATAAATATTATTAATGTTTAGCCAAACAGGTTAATGGTAAATTTTCATATGAAAAAAAGTAGAACATTTTTATGGCATGAAGCAATCCTTGTTACTTTAAAACAGTATGAACTATGTTTATGTATGTATAATATTTTCATTAAACTATTTATTTACACAAATAATTATGTATATCTACACGTAATAATTTTCATAATAAATTAATATATTATTTAAGTTTCTAGGATTTATTAATATTTATTTATATAATATTTCAAATGTCATAACATTCCATTATGTAAAATATAGTTTGGAAGCGTGTATGAATTGTTCAGTGAATTGCAAGCGTCATTGCTATTTCATGTAATTTGTGCGAATTTATCGTTGAATTTTAGCCAAAAAGAGCGTGTTCATTCATTTAAAAAACATTATAATATTCAATTATAATTATGTTACCAAATTACGTAAGCGGCCAGCAAAGGATGTTTCTCAATATTGGATTATTCTATTAGTTATAAAATGAAAAATATAATAAAACACACTCAAACCTATAAAACCCTACACAAATATTTTAATATTGGTTCTTGTGTTAAAATTGTATAATAGCATAAGCCCTTATTTACGTAAAATGAACCAAATTAAAAAAAAATGATTTTGTTTAGTTATTATTTTACCTGCATGTTCTACTTTATTTTTATGTATACTTAAATATATGTTTTTTCGGTTATTAAACAACAGAATGACTTTCTTTGATGGCTGCTTCCCCTATTTATACATTTATAGATAGTGATAGTATATTTACAATTGATATAATGGAAAAGGTGTTTTTCGGTTTGTAAATATACAAAATGTGTCGTTAATTCTGATATTAAGAAATTATCTAGATGTTAAGATATTCGTATGTTAATAACATTAACTTAAAGTACATTTCATAATAAGTTATGATAGACAAGGTCATTATCAATTTTGCTTTTTTGCATTTATAATAAATTAGTTCATCTGAATCGTCTCACTAGAACATGTATATCCAAAGTAGACACTGTATACTGTATATTTTTGGTTCTTTATATAATTGTTTTTAGGCTAAGTAATTATGTTAAATGTTAAAAAATAAAACCACTATTAGTTATGTGAATCGATGACAATATGTGTTTTGGTACAATTGTAATTCCGAAGATGTTTATATTTTTCCCTATTTTTTAAGTAACATTCTTACAATCTTATTCACATTGACTTAGAGTAATCTTATAGGTTTATTTATGAACCTTAAAGCAGTCTTGAAACTTACTCGAACTCAATATGAATAAGACCGTTAAATATTATAAAAACTTATAACCCCTTGCGATAATTATTAGCAATTATTTTATCTGTACAATAATAATCAAGCACATCAGGGTCCCCAAGTATGCTATAGCAATATTATCGGAATGGTCGCTTACTAACGTCATAATGGCACCATTATTGTAACTTTTGTATGTTTTTATTTACAAAAGATATGTATATGTTTACATAAACATGTCGGCGTATTAATAAGATTGTTAACAGTCTTTGTAACATAATAATTACAATAAAAACTGGTTTTAAGCGAAGTATAATAATAAAACCTGGACCCTAGTCCATTCCTGGGATAAAAAATAGCGGAGATTCGAAGTCTATGTGTTTGTTGTTGAACAGTAAAACCGCATCCAAATCGGCCCAGTAGTTTTTCGTGAATCCCGAACAAACAGACAAGAAATCTGAAAATTGTTGCATCGTATTCTCCATCGTTTTTATAGTCTATTCCAGTTGTTTTTTTAATAGCTTTAATATGCAGACATGATATATTTTGAATTTTATAATAGTATAGATTATATACTTGAAATATTATGTATATTTATATTGTAATTTACGTAAGTTTCAGTTTAAATTTCTGTTTAAATTATTATTTTCTATTATATTTACGTATATGTTGGTATATTACATGTATTGCATACTTACCCCCCTTCCATATAGAGTTTCTGTCTATCCAAAGTTTTATTTTATAACATTGTGTGCAATAGGCATATTCTATCCGATAGAAGCAACGGTTTTGGTGCCATTGCAACGCCTGTGATCAACCATTTTAACAGAATAGAGGAGCGGACGTGTTATAAATTCTATTGTTTTTACATATAAAAGTACAGGCATTAAAATAATATGTTATCATCTTAATTCAAAAAAGGATAATAGAAATAAGTTTAAATACTTTATGAACAATAATTAATGCGCTATTTGTCTCCTTTCTCTTGTACCTACTTATGGCGTTATAAGGGGCCATTAGTTAATTATGTAAGGATCCCGAAGAGGTTAGAAGTCGAAGGGGGTTAGAAAAAAATATCTATACATGGCCTTAACTTTTAATAATTCATATGTAATATTTTACAAGTCAAAATTTAGTATTATAAATCTAGCTATTTTTCAAATGCTGAATGGTTTTCTTCTTTATATAATGTGCACTGCGATGTACATTGTACGTCTTAGTTAACAAATTTTAGTTTTATTATGCGAAAAAACGAATTTGAATCTTACGTTAACAGAGGGAGGGAGGGTCGGTCGAGAAATCTTATGTATCATTAAATGGAGGTTGGGAAGGTCAAAACTTGTTATAATCATCCTTATGTAATTATTGAATGGTCCCTAAGTAGGTATCATACGAAACTTATTGCTGCTGCGGCTGCAATAATTTGTAATTTCATAAAAAGCATCTCAGTTGATTTGATAGTCCGCTCCTCTGTTGTAAAAACATTGGGGCCCTGGAGATAGCGTTGAATTGAGCGTGGACAAAACGTTTTGTTTTTGCATGATAGTAAATAGAATTTATTTATACATTCATTCGCTTGCTTTACCATTGGTTGAAGTTAGACATTACTTGCATGGATGGCACTTATGTCGAATTTTAACCGATAGTCAGGCAATGTTCGGTCGGTAATCGACCATTAGTCTCATGTGTCAGTGACAATGCGCGACATTCCATCTAAATTTATTAATTATACCGCAACAAAATTAAATAAAAGTAATGATTATTATTAAAGGATATGTCTGGCCTAGAAAAACCTTTCGAAATACTTAGTTTTAGTTAATTGCAAGTAAATTTTATTATTTTTCAAGGTACTTCATTACAATATTTCTTTACCTATCTTTATTTATTTTATTCAAAAAAAATACATCAATATTACTCTGATTGCTGTCAATTTTTAGATCCTATAATTAGTGTTGTTGCGATTTATTCAATTCCACAGGAAGACTGATGTTTTGTATAATTTTATTGTTTTTATCAGCTTGATACGTTGCTTTGTATATGTAAACTGAAATTCTGAGGGTAATGGCTTTCTAGGCTTTGTATCATTAAAGAGCTTGGTACCATATTCTAAGAATGTTCTATGTGAATTCAAAAATGATATAAATTTGGTGGTGTGAGTAGTTAATCATAATATTTCTTTTATAAGAGGTTTATTGCAGTTTAAAAATTAACACGAAGTGTTTGCTATTTTCGAAATGTAAATAGGCATCTTGGCTAAAGGCCACTGATACACTGATTGTTCTGTTACTTACACTGGTGTTTCTGCTCTAATAAAGAAAGATTCCTAAAATAGAGAGACTTTTATTTAAGTTAGGATCGATTTATCAATCTATATATATAAAACAAAGACGTATTAATTACGCCATTTGTCATTTAAAACTCAAGAACAGCTGGACCAATTTTTATGATTGTTGTTTTTGGAATTGTCTTCGTCCGGAATAGGATAATAAGTATTAAAATATATATGTCGCAGAACGGCCTCGTTCTCACGACATCTCCTTTAGTTATTGCAGGTTTAGTGGGCGTCGTCAGGATAAAATGCGAGCATAAAACACGATAGCCACGGTTTATACACTTTTAATTTAGATTTGATCAACATTATGACATAGTTTAGACCGAGCAGCGGGTTCAGGGCACCGCTCATACTTCCAACTACAATACTTTCTTTAAAATACTCCATGGTCCAACTCAAACTATTAACATCAACCAAATGTGCCACAAAAACTCCTCCGTCTACCGAAGTAGATACTACCAAAGTATAGAGGGCGTCTGACCCCGCTCCACCATATGCTCTGCTCTGATTGGTCGTTTATTAAATCACAATATTCACAACTTTTATTAGGTTAGCACGATCTTTTAGTTATAGAAACATTTAAGACATCAAACCAAATTAAATTAACAATTTTAGAAGCAATTAAAATGTAAAAAAATAATATTGTGCGTTATACATCCATCCAATTATAGCTTCCCTCGGACATATATATTATATTTATCAATAATAAAAATTCATTTGTTATGATGAGCTTTCCCGGCCGATTTCGGTAATGGTGACTACATTTATACTCATATTCATTTGTCTGATTTAGACGAATTATTTTTGCGTGTGCTCAAGCGGGCCATGGGATCGTTTAGATTCAATTTTGAACCAGGTAGATGACGCTGCAATCGGGTTCCAGGATTTAAGTGAAATTATATTTGTATGTGTTGAAGTGGATCTCGGGATGATTTAGATTCACGATTGGACCCGGTAGGTAGCGGTGCAATCGATTTCTATATTTAACATTTTTAAGGGAAAGACAACGTCTACCTTCTACATCTAGTAATCAGATCAAAGTTTCTGTCGAACAGGTTATATCTTGACTAAATTCAAAAGTGAAACAGTTCAAGTATTTTATGCATGCAACTGTAATTTTTATTTTTCTCATATTGTGTTTTATTCCATAGAATAACTATTGTTTGGTAAACAAAAAATCGAGCCTTTGTCATGAAGATTACATCAAGTACCTACATATTTTCTTCTGAACCCCGCATTACGCCACAGACAGACACAGACACCACATACACGAATATTCCAGGTTACAAATTCGATACAAACAAATATTCAGACAAAAACTCTCAAAATGATATTAATGTACGTGCATATATTTAAACATTATCAATATCTAATATATAAAATTCTCGTGTCACAGTTTTCGTTGCCATACTCCTCCGAAACGGCTTGACCGATTTTGATGAATTTTTTTGTGTTTATCCGGTATCTATGAGAATTTTATTTATATATGTATTAAATTTATAAAATATTGTAAGTATGTATATTTAAATGGTACAGTCCTATATTTTTCTGCTCCACCTACATCGCCAGATTAGTTAAGAAATTCTTTTAAGCTAGGTTGCCTGGAAATATCGCTTTTAGCGATAAGGCCGCCTGTTTTTTTGCCAAGAAGTATTGTAATTATGCATTTTGTTTTTGTACTTGTTTTTTTTTGAGAAATAAAGTGTTATCTATCTATCTATCTATCATCAATTTTTCATTCCCCTTAATGTTAGGGGTAGTCCACCCCTACATTTTTTTTTACCGGGCAGGACGTCGTCTGTCGGGACAGCTAATATAATATATATAGACATTTTTCCGGTTGGTAGGGTATTTTCCCGACCACACCTGGTCTAAAGTATGCCGCCATAACGACCTCGAATTGTGTTCTAATGCTGGTGTTGCAAATGTTCATACGCGATGGTAACCGCTTTCCATCGAGTGGGCCGTCGGCCTGTCAGCTGAGCTCATACAATATAATAAAATAATAACGATTTTCACTGAAATTTTAGTATTTATCACAGACATCATTTTTTTAAATAAATTAATAAAAAGAAACAAACAATGTTTTTACTCATGTTTATTCGAGAGAATGAAATTAGTAACTACGTATTAGGACCCATTTTTCTAAGGTCAAATTAACACTTATTGTATAACTATAAAAGCGAAACAATTAGAAATTGATTGCAACATGAATATATTTTCTCTAATAAATCAACGACCATCCTATTTATGTACAGTTTTTGTGTTGGAGCACGAATGATTTTTAATGTGTTCTAACAACTTCTTAAACTATGTTAAAGCTGCAACTAGAACATAAACTAAAAATAGGAGAACTGTGATATATATACCTAGCGTATAACACAAATACAATACTACTACTAATTTAAATAATATTAAAAAAATAATAATACAATGAAATGAAACTATAGATAATAATTTAATTTATGCCAAATCACTGTAAATCTTCGGGAGTGTGCCCAAAAAGTTGATAGCGTTACCGCGTTTGACCGATGCTTATTCTTTGACCAACATATTTAGTTAAAATTGTTTCACTCTGCAGATTCTTGTGTTGTTAATACAGCGGTAAAAGTTTATAATTATTTTGTATTTCACATAAAAAAATATAATGTACCTAGTTTCTTTTATTTTCTATTAACATTTTTTATAATTCAAATGTTACAAAGTTTCTTAATATTACTGTTTTTTTGCAGTATATTGAACCTTACAACTCCACTGATGGCACGTTTTCGATAAATGTCGCTTAAATCAAATAACATTTCACTCCTAGATATGATATTGACATAACATGATCGCAAAGTGAATTTGTGATGATTCACTTACATATTAAATTTAAAATATGGATATGAACACGAAACAAATAAACTAAATCGATTAAATTTAAATATTAGACAAGTATTTATAGGAGGAGAACAATATTTTAGGCGTATTGCATGAAGTTTAGCAAAGTTTAAGTTTTATTATGTAGTTTTATTTATATGGAGATGGTGTGCAGAGTTCTGAAATGCATATATAATTATATAGATGGTATGTATATTACATATATATTACACTAAATACTACATTCATTGTAGTAAGCGAATTATAAGACAATGTCAAGTCTATCAATAGAGTAGAGATTGTCGCCAAATAATTTAAAATTTACCAAGATTTGGACAACCTTTGACAACAGACATTTTGTTACCAACAAACATATGTCATACCCATAATAGAATTTAAAGTACTGTACGGTATACTATTATTTATTAACTATATCTGTATTTTAAATTTCCTGTATTCGCACGACTTAAATTCAAAAATTGTGTTAAAAATATATGGTAGATTTATTTATGGTTGTATTCTGTTGTGTGAAATAAATAAATAAAAAAGTTATATTCATGTTCAAAAAAGCAATGAATTACAGTCTCTGGCCCATCATTCGCACAAAATTATTGCTATACCACGTGGCAATGCAACCAGCCTTCTGGGCATGCTCCGCGCTGGCAGTGACCTGCTACATAATCTACTCTAGATTAACTATTTAGTTGTTTGTGAAATAAGTTATCATTACCGTCAAATATCTAAAAGTAATAGAACAGATAAAAATTGACTTAAGAAAACAAAATTAGGTTAAAGAAATAAATTAAATCGTATTTTTTTCTTAAAATCAGACTATTCTCATTGCAAACATACATACAGCAGCTACAATAAGTATTCCACCAGCAAAGAATATTCCATAAAATGTCCCATCCGATATGTTTGCATCGTCTATGACTTCAGTCTCTGCTTCAGATTCACTTTGTTCTTCTTTTACAGTTACTTCTTCAGATGTTGCTTCTATTTTTTCCTCTTTTACTTCTTCTTTTTTTTTTTGCTTACCAATAGTTTCGATGGGGAATAGTCCGGACCAAGGTCCGTCACCAGCGTCGTTTGTAGCACGAATACGAATCCAATACTTGCTATTAGCCTCCAAATTGTCTACAGTTGTTAGCGTAGCTATAAAAATATTTAATTTTTAGTGCTTTACATACATACATTCATAACTTCACGCCAGGTCCCTTGCGGGATAGGCACGAACAATAGAGCGCCATTTAGGCTTATTCTTACACACCTCACTTGCTTCTTTGACATTCATAGTTCTTGTCATGCACGCTCGTCTGTTCTTAAGGCTCCTGACATAACCTTCTGCTAGTACACGATCAATTTGATCATGGAAGGTATGTCGTAGCCTTCCGCGACTTCTGCATCCATCCACTTTTGCATTGTATATCTGTTTAGTCATTCTTTCATCATACATTCTTTCCGCATGCCCGAACCACCGGAGCATTCCTTTCCTTACCTTCACCCCGACACTCTCTTTCAGACCAACTCTCTTTCTTACTTCGGTATTACGAACGCGGTCCGCGAGTGTCACTCCGCAGATTTTGCGCAGTGCTCGCATCTCGACCGCGTTTACTCTACTTTCGTGCTCTCTATTCCATACCCAACTCTCGCTTCCATAGTGTTTTGTATTGGCTTATCCTCCCGCACCCTATTCCAATGACGTGAGTCCAAATCCTAGTCACGAAGCATGAGCATACTCTACTGTTCAGAACATTTTTCTAGTCTAGTGCATAATAATAGTCCAGGAATATTTGTCAAATTTAGGCAAGAATCTAAGTAGTAGTAGACTAAGACTACTAGATTCTTTCCCAAGTTCACTAGTCCTACTACTACTCCTAAGTAGTAGTACAACTAGTGATACATACCTGGCCAGAGAACACACTAACCTATTATGTCAAATTTTTGTCCGACAGTTAGTAATGAGAAAAATGGTCTTGTGGTATTAACAATTTCTGAGCGAAGAACCGGGATAACGTAACACGCAATTTGTAGGACAATGTTACTGTTAAGCTATATAAAAATTAAATTAATGTTAACTAAGTAAAAAAAAATCAGGTGGTTAGTAATCATTTTTGATGACCTCGTTATCGATACATTTTTGAAGCAGGGGGGGGGACTCTTTGATCAAACCATTCATTTTGTAGGACAAATATTTGTTCGCATAATTTAGATCATTATCATCAGATTTAACAAAAAAACCCAGTTAATAATAAATTTTTGAGAATCATCAAATCAACATATTTTATCCCTGCTACCCCTATTACCTACCACAATCGAAAGTTTTTGTACAGGAAATTTTTGAGCGTCTCATCAAAATGAAGCTCATCTCAAAAATTAGCTTGATAGTAATCAAGTGTCAAGTTTTTGCAATAAATGTGTAAAAAATCGTTTTTTTTTTACTTTTGATCTTGGATTATTTATAGTCGCGGACACCCTACGATAGGTAAATTTGAGACAAGTTTTAGGATACCAAAATGAAGGTTTATACAAGTCTTTAGCTGAATATGTCTCATTGCGAGGTGAAACCCCTAATATTCCTCATAATGTTCCTATTACAACATATGCTCACAATAAAGGAAAACATCGCGAGGAGAGATTACTGTGGTATCAACTCCGTTAACTGTCCCCTGGAAATGAGGAGAGTCGGGCCTAGCTATGAATGTTTCGGACTGATATTATATCTATATAAAGAAAGTCGTGTTAGTTACACTATTTATAACTCAAGGAAAGCTATACCGTTTAGACTGAAAATTGGTGGGGAGGTAGATTAGAACCAGGAGACGGACATAGGCTACTTTTTATCATGTTTGAACCGGTAGGTGGCGCTGAGATTGGGTCCTAGATTTTTATTTTTTCAGAGTAGAACAACGTCTGCCGGGGCCGATAGTATATTATAAAGATCTTGGATATTTAAAATTATTACCTGTCCAGTCTGGATCAACCTCAAAATGCTCTTCTGGAAATGTTATCATAATATGTGGCTTCTTCGATCCGATCTCATTAGGGTTTTCTATGCCATCTGCTTTTGAAATGTGTACGTGAAACCCTATAAAAGTATAAAGTAATTTTTATTTTAATAATAAAACAGCATACAAATATTGTATGTTCGCAATAAGTTGTATATACCTAAACTAAGCAGATTTTGTTATGATTGATATGTATACTATAATATTACAATTGAGTTTGACCTTTATTTGACCTTACTAAATCAATCAGGTGGGCCGTCTGTCTGTTTACCTGCTTCAGGTGTAAAAAAAAATCTAGCTGTACATTATTTGATTTAAGTTCTGTAACAAGGATTATCCCTAAAGACCACTTTAAAAAACTTAACGATAACTATAGAAAACAATAATGGTTGAACACGAAAAATTATAAGCCTCGCGACAAAAAACATTAAAATGATCACGATACGACGTAATGAGTAATGACAGTTACATATAAATAGTAGCACAGATTACTATGATTATATATAGATACAACTTACTTTTATTATTTTTATTTTCTAGGCAAAGAAATCAATGTAAACTTGTCCCTTATGACGTCATCAGAGGAATAATTTTAAAATCGGATTATAAAAAAACTAACGCTTAAAAACAAAAACATTCAAATTTGTATCTTAAAATACCCTATTTTACGTAATAAAAATATAAAATCAGAGGGTAATTTTTTGTGAACAATCCCCATCGTGATCATTTATTTTAAAGTCTCATTTTTTAATTTAAAGTTTCTAATACTTACTACTGGTATATACTACTAATACATTATAGGTCAAATGTGCATAGAACATGAACTATTGAAACTAACTAAAGCACAGTTAGTTGTAGATCCGTATACATATAGATATGAAATTTATAGTTGGTCTATCTAAATAGGATGTGCAATTTCAATTCCAAAAAAATAATATTCGTTGTAAGGGTTTCAATGATATGACGCAAAAAATGTTATACGCAACAAAACATTCGTTTGCAATAAACTCTCAAATAAATTACCAGATGCGACTGATAGCCGCAACTTATAGTTATCTAGATAATTTACGTGCTCTCATCTTTGCAACCTATTGGATATTGTGAAATTAACCTTGAGCATTCGGACGTCTGATAGGAATTGGGCCGATTTAGTGTTACCAACTCTCTTTGCAGAAAACATGCTGTGTCAACTCCTAAAAAGCGCCAGATTGAGCCGTATTGGGAAAAACCCCAAAACACAACATATTCGAACATAGAATGTAATTTAAATCTTTAAAAATACTCGGTTGGTTGAAAAAGTGCGTTTTCTCTAATGACAGTTGGCAGCACTACAGCGAGGTCCGAAACGATCGTGTACATTTATCACTCGTGACAGCGAGGCGCGGCTTACGGACGCATCCGATAATATGTTTAGGGCTAAAGTAATAGGGAAAATGAAAAATAATATTACGTTCATATACTAACTATCAATGGGAAACAGTGCGCCACTGGACCAGAAGACACTTAATTTTATTTTATTATCAGTAGCTTCCTTGACTTTAACCTGAAAAGAAAAGAAATGTAACAATTGAAGACGTGAGTTGATGAAGGTGATATGTCGCATATTCGGTTTTTTGCTTTTTTTGTGCGTAGATGAATGTTGTAAGTCGATACCAAATGACTACAGACCTTAGACCATAGATATAAGGCATATTTAAGAAATAAAACGTTGCTAAAGGTATTAAGTTCAGTTCAGTTTCAAATAAAAGTAAAACTTTTATCTCGATTTACTCAGAATTGGAATTATGCAACTTATCACCTTCATCCACTCATGTCTTCAATTCTAACATGACTAATATCTATTTGTATTTACAGAAGAGAAATAAATAAAGTTGGAAATAAAATGTAACTCCCAAATTTCTGTCCGTTGGAAATGTTCTCAAAATGACCAGAAATACTAATATTATAAGGAGCAAAGACTTGTATGTTTGTAACGAACTCAAAAAATACTAGACCGATTTCAAAAATTATTTCTCCCTTCGTTCGAATGCTACATTATCCTTAATTAATATAGGCTATATAACAATTGGGGATCCCTACCAAAACTTTAGTAATGTAACCCTTCATGGGTTACTTTACTAAAGTCTCCACATATCTAAACAAAATACTTGGTGCCGGAATCGGGTTCTACGATTTTGATAAATTTTAATGTGTTCAAGTGAGTCCTGGGGTCGTTTAGATTCACAAGTAGACCTGGTAGGTGGCGCTGGAATCGGATTTATTTTTTTTATTTTTGCAGGACAGGTCAATGTCTGCCGAAATCGTTAGTAACGAATACATAGGTATATATTTTTTGGTTTTCAGTGATTTCTTTATAGCGTCAATACATTTCTAGAAAAATTACTGTGAAATATGTAAATATGATAAGTGTAAAGGTGGACATAAAGTTATTATAAAGGTTCCGTTTTTAAAATAGCTACGGGCCCGTAATTTATTTAATCATCTTACTGTATTAGGACGTGGCGGTGTTTCAAGTTTGACTATGTTAAAAACTTGTTCAGCTTGCCCATACGAGTTGGTCGCACGACAAATAAACTTTTGGTCGAAGGTTGCTGCATCGGTTGTTATAGTCCACGTCGCTTGATTCTCTTCCTCTGAATATACTATCGATTTCTGGTCAATCTCCACCAAATTTCCGTTGTCAATGAACCATCGGTATGTAGGCAATGGATAGCCGATTGCTGAGCATGTTAAATTTACCCTGAAATTATTACTTTAGTAAATCTACTGGTGAATTCAGATACAATAGGTTTCTACATTAATCAAAGCGGGAGGGTCTTAGTCTCGTCGATTAGACCGAAGTGTTTAAAGCGTACGATGTTTAAGCAGAGCGTCCTACCAGTAATGACCAGTGATCACGGGCGTCCACAGCTGATCGCCGATTCGAGTATTTTTGTTTATTGTGGACTGCGGTATTATTTAGTGGACATATGGGAGTGCGAGGTATGCCAAATCCCGCAAAAGAACCAATGGGGTAATAAACACCATCAGCCTTCTGAGAGTGCATAGCACTAGCAGTCCTTGGTAGGCGCTTGAGGTCTTTGATTTACGACACAAACTCACACCAAAATCAAACAGGACTCCTATGATTGTATGTAAAGTTTAATAAGATATTGAATTAGAAGAGAAACGTTCACTCTGGTCTTTACGTGGAGTACACGTAAAGTCCGGAATGACGTTAGGTACGTTAGAGACCGCATTCGCCGCGATGCAATGGCGGCGAAAAATGTATGCCAGCGGCACTCATAAAACTACCCACATCGGTATAAGCCGTGTGGATTCAACGACACTGACTAGTCCAAGAATTTAAAGACGCTCAACGGGCTATGAAGAGAGCTACCTTAAGAGTATCTCTGAGAGATAAAATTATAAATAAGGGGATATCCGTTAAAGAAACAGCGTAACCGATGAAGCTCATAAAATTAGCAAGCTGAAATGACAGTGGGCAGGCCACATCTATCGCAGGACTTATGGGCGCCGAGAAGGCGGTGGACCAGGGTAAGTGGCGCAAACTGGGAGAGGCTTTTATTCAGCAGAGGACGATGACAGGCTAAGGACGAGGTTTTTTAAATGATCTATGGATATACAATATTTTATCATAGAAGAAAAATATTAATAAAACAATCGGTCAGTGAAAAACGTAACCCTCGGCAATAACAGTTGGAGACACTACTCCATTGTTCTTTGGAAAAAAATACCCAATTAAATTATTTAACCAACAATTGATTATACAAAACATATATTTTTTTAACTTGAAACTCCTAATTAATTACTATATTAAGCTAATTATTTAAGGTTTTTAATTAATGGTTAATTTAAGTTTAAAAAAAATATATTTTATAATTAATATAATATATATAATTAATACGTATAATATTTTATAATTGATTAATATAATTATGTCATTATTATGATCAAATAGCAGATTTCTTATAGCATGGCTTTCTTCCAAAGTGTCTTCTTGAAAAAGTGCTGGGAGAAAATTTACCTATAAGAAATTGCTATTGGCGAACCCATTGTACAAATACTTAAAGTTCTACACAACTTATTATTAAAATCGGCAGTTTTCGTTTGTGCAGCGCAGACCGGTTTCGGACACGTTAATAATTTATACTGAACTTTATTCGCAAGCAGAAATAATAGTGTTTTGCTAGCCATGCATTCTTCTTACTTTGTTCCGTTTACACGATTCGTTCAGTATAATTATTTACATTTCGGAAACCGATCCGCCTTATCTGCGAAAACGAAAACTACATCGGAAGGAATTATTAGATGTGAAAAATTGACCGACTATATTAGATAACAAGTTCATGCCAAGAAATAAAAATATTTATACATATATAGAGGGAGAGAGCACACACACACACCAAAACAGACCATAATTACAAATACATATATATATATATATATATATATATATATATATATATATATATATATATATATATATATATATATATATATATATATATATATATATATATATATATATGTGTGTGTGTGTGTGTGTGTGTGTGTGTGTCGGAGAAAGCCTCGTTCTCACGACATCTCCTTTAGTTATTGCAGGCGCAGTGGGCGTCATCAGGATAAAATGCGAGTATAAGAACGCAATGGCCACGGCTTATACACTTTTAATTTTGATTTAAAAGACATTTTAACATAGTTTACCGAGCAGCGGGTTCAGGGCACCGCTCATACTTCTAACTTCAATACTTTCTTTAAAATTCTCAAAGGTCCAACTCGACCTGTTGTCACCAACCAAATGTGCCACAAAAACTCCTCCGTCTACTGAAGTAGCTACTACTCAAGTATAGAGGGCGTCTGACCACGCTCCGAGCCATATGCTCTGCTCTGATTGGTCGTTTATTAAATTACAATATTCACAACTTTTATTAGGTTAGAACGATCTTTAAGTTATAGAAACATTTAACAAATCGAATAAAATAGAATTAAGAATTTTAAAAGTAGTTAAAATGTAAACAAATATATATATATAAGAACCGGCCCTTAGTCATACTATCCATGTCTTTTCTTATTCGCTTCCTCCCCTACCTCAGGTTTTTTTTTAGCTTTAATATACATTTTTATCTTTTCTTTTACATGCTCTCTTGAGTAAGGGTAGTTATGAAAATTTACATTTGTTGTGTGGACTTGATCTAAAGAAAGAGTAAGGTCTAGTAAGGCGATAGAATTGATAGTCATATCATGGAAAATCTGCTATGATAATAAATACAAAGTAAGCCTGAATTTATCACTTACAGTTCGTTTTCTTTTGTATAAAGGTATCTCTCGAAAACACTCTCGAATAGCGGCATGTCTGTAACAAAACAGTTGCGTCAAAGTGCATAGGGTAATAATCTTCTTGTTAGCGGGCGATTGTCCAACGAACGTCATTGGTCGCAACCAGTATTTTAAAATAGTGCTAGGTCATTCATATTCGACTACTATTAACTAATGAGCTCTCATTATTGTTATGAAAAGCTGTAATGTTTTTAATGAAAACCTGGTTGCGGCGAATGATGTGCGCGGTTGGAGGCGGAGATAACCCAATAACTCCATTCAGGTAATTGAAATAGTTAAGACAACTTGCTTCTACAGTTACAGTATGAAAAGATTCTTCACCTTTTCTTCTAATCTTCGACTTTTGCTTCTATGAGTACAAGCAACAATACCTTTTACTACAATTGCAATGATGACAATACAAAACAAAGAGCATATCATCACTACACTTATCATATATATAAAGACCAATTGTACCAGGTTGTAGACAATTTCATTTCCCATTAAAATGTAAGAAGACTTATCAAGGAGGATTTTGGTTGACCGTACAATTGTACATGTATAAGTATTGTTAAAGCCTGCTCACCATCGTCATGAATTGCAAGCAGTATAGTTGAAGAAACAATGGTCCTGTGACATATTTCGCTGGTAGGCTTAGGTTAGGCGTTAGGGCAATCAATGCAACCGCCTAAGGCCACGCTCTTGCAGAGACCTCGCACTTTCGCGCAAGAGTTCAGGTAGAAAAAATGCACAAAGAACAAGAGTCTTACAAAGATCCACCGTCCAAAACCTCGCAATTTCTAAGATTGTCCCTGTCGCAAGACAGACGGCCGTTAGAGCAAACAACTCTGAACACTGGAAATAACTCCAGCCTGTTAGTTTAATTAATGACACGCGTAAAGTCGCCGACGAGGCCTAGATGTAGAAATCGAAGGACCAGCGCAGATTTGGAGAGCCCTGCATTTACCAGTGGTTATCGATCGGTTGGTGAATAAGTTGAGTTTTGTTACTTACGGTTCACCTTCAAAGTAATATTTGTTTCCTTAGAAGAAACACAGTCATCCAGGTCTGGAGTTCTTTGGATACTCATACAAGAATATACACCGCTATCGTCAGGTACCAATGACTTAATAGTCAGTAGACTTTCGAACCCTTGACTATTGTATTTCGTTGAGACTCGATACTTTGAAGAGTTATCATCATCTGCAATAAAATTTAGGTATTTCATTATAATATCAATACTCGTCATTACTCGCGGGTACAAGGACTACTTGGGACCCGGCGCAAGGATCTACAGGGCGGAAGCCGACTGCTTTACGTCGACTTCTTTCCATGCGAAACACAAGCGAATGGATAGAAAGATTTTATAAGGTTTCCTTTTATGACAAAAAATAACAAAACCGACTTTAAATTATAAAGCAAAAATAAATATATTCAACAACACGTTGAATTTGATGACAAGTAAAAATAGAAAGGAAACAACAAAAAAATATAAAATATAGTAAATATTATGTTTCATTTCGCACCGATTTCATATTATAGAAAATATTTATTTTAGTTTGAAGTCGCTTTTTTTTATTAAAAAAAGGTTTTTCTACATTTTAGTTGCGCAAATACTAGAATAGCTTTAGAAATAATATATTAATCACCTGTAGAAAATGTAATACTAGCACGCGTATATAAGTTTGTCTTTCGATGAGTGTAGACACTCTTCAACAAGGGTTGCTCTTAGTTTCCCTGGGATCTACTCATGAGATCCTAACTTGGCAACAATAAGACCATCTTAAGAGTATATTTTCATTATTTCCAATAAAAAATGAAAATTGTAAAATCGAGTAACAAGCATATAATAAGAATACGGTGGAATTGGGAACCTCCTCCTTTTTGAAATCGGTTAAAATGGCTTCGGTGCGGTTTTATAAATGAGGATCACTGCCTCAATCAAACCGCACCGTCATATCAAATTCCTAGAACTACATTGTAAAGACGATAGAATACACAGAAGTACAAGCAAGTAAGTAGATATAACCTGACCATAACGTCTAGAACGAGAAAAGAATATTGCTAGAAGACAAAGAAACCTTCTAGGAATATTCTATTTTATCTGTGGTCAAATTCAGTGAGTCATAAACAAAGCGAATTTATTCATATCATTTTAATTTTAACCTTGATCCGAGTCTTAAATCCGATAAAAATAACTAAAAATACATGTAACCCTACCAAGTTTCACATACGAAAATGATTTGTAAAGTTTACCAAGGACGTCTAGTGGACTTTGAAGCAAAAATCCTTTTGTTATAATTCGACGATATTTAACAAAAAAAAATATTAATGTTGTGTGTTATTAATGCTCACAAAATTATAGTCATTACTATTAAAGTAAACATCAAAAGCTATGTTGACAAAATACATAAGTTGTAACTAAAGCTACTTGATACTTGCACGATGTTTGATGCCGAACTAAAAATCACTAGTAAGTATCGAAATTACTATTGAATTACTATTGGAGTTACGAGTTTAAACAAATTTGCGAAAGTGGCGCCCCTATCATTTTCTACTTTATTTTGCCACCCTATAAAATTAGTTTACATCAAATCAACTGCGATTCTTTTTATCATAATTAAACAAGTTATGACATCATGTTTAAAATCAGTCACTAAACTTATTAAATATCGTCTAAAATCATCTCACGTTAAAATATTGTATGAAAATACACAAAATATCACAATATCTTAAAAGTACGATGACAACAAAAAATTTAATACCCGATATTTTAAATAAACATGTTTAAGAATTTATTTTGATACTAGTTCGCGACTTTATCCGCGTGGAAAGTTTTATTAGCTATCCCACGGGAACTCTTTAATTTTTCGAAATCAAAAGTATCCTATATGTTGATAGGGATATAAGCTACCATCATACATCTTTTTCATTTAAATCGGTCCAGTCGTTTCAGAAATTAGCCCGTACAAACAGGCAAACAGAGAATCAAAAATTAAAAAAATCTAAATTACTTCTATATCACTTCTTACATACTCCTGATTTGGTTTTTAGCAAAAAAAAAATTGTACAGAAATTCAACCTACAGTTTTATTATATGTTTAGATGTGTCATGAACTCAAGAGTTATCCTTACCGTTTAATATTAGAAAGTAATGTTCATAAATATTGTATGTAAAAATTTAACGATAAGCCGGAGAGTTTGAAAATTATGCTAATAATTATGGAATGCTTATCAGGAAATTACGAACATTCACTTGAATTTAATTAATCATCTATTTATACAAACAAAACAAAATGAAATTCATATGAATATGTTTACAAAACATTATGCTACCTACAGTCTTGAAGGACTATGGGTAGAATACAATACAAATAAGTTAAGTTTTCTTGCATTATATTAAATTATATGTAATATTATATATTTTTTGTGAATGCAAAAAAATATTGCATAAAATATACATGCTACAGATCAAACTTTAGCTTTGTTAAAATACAATATAAGATTAGGATATGTCCGTTATTTCGTCCACACTTGGCTTAATATTCCCGAGACGCCAAAGTAGCACAGCGTTTAAAAAAAAGTAACATTGTTTTAGTGGAAAATGTCGGAACAAAGCTAATTTTTATACCGTACGATTTCCGGCGAGATTCTTGGGATAAAAAGTAGCGCAGACTTTAAGTGTAAGAATTATCTGTCGATCAACGAAAGCCGCATCGAAACGGCCCAGTAGTTTTAGTGTAAATCCCGAACAGCAGAAAAATAGACAAGAAATCTATATAAAAATACATCGTTTTCCCCATCGTTTATATAGTCTACAATTTAAATTAAAAAAAAGAATGTAAGCTTCCATTTAATTAATACCGCATCCAAATCGACACAGTAGTTTTTACGTGAATCGCCAACAAACAGAAATCTAAATAGCATCATGTTCTCCATCGTTTATAAGGTATATTCCAGTTTTGAAGTGAAACTTCTATATAGACGGGGTCTTAAGATTTTTCTGTAACGAAAAACCGTCACGGCTGCGTGTTTTAATACTTACATTTTTAAACTCGTGATATCTTTCGAATAGAATGTCGGAATTGAATAATTCAAAAAGTTATATATAGGTATTGAAGCAGTCTTGAATATTAAGTAATTTATTTTGATAAGGATGAATACCGAGATACAAATAAAGAGCCATTTCTAGCGACGGCACTTGTCCATTGCGATACGTTTTTCCACTTGTCCGTTACGATTCGTTTTTCCACTTATCCGTTGCAATTCGTTTTTCTACTTGTCCGTTGCGATTCGTCCTTCCACTTGTCCCAGCACACATTTCAATTTTTTTAATAGCTTCAATGTATAGTACACAGGCATGTTAATATTTTTTTTAATTTTATAGATATATTATTATGTTCCGAACCCTGTAAGGTATCTAGGTTACGTTCCAGGAGAAACTCACTACGATCACATTCACGACCGCAATTTTTCCCGTTCTACTTGCTTGTGGACGTTACAATCATAAATACAAGTGGACAGGATTATGGGGTGTTGATGTCATAAACGACGAACACAAATGTCATTGGTTAAATTGAAAATTGCGCCTTTTTCAATGGCAAGAGATAGAATTAATAATGGCCTGAAGTCAACGCCCATTTCGAACCATCTCTTGACATAGGTCGTTGTGAGCGCTTCGTGATCGACAATGATGACGTCATTGATGACGTTTTCGCCACGAACATAACGACCGTGGTCCCCATGTGGAAACGGAACGCGTTCGTAGTGACCTGTTTCTGTATCTAACTAACTATTAATTCACTTACCTCATTACCAGCGGTTGAATTTGACATTACTCGTATGAAGTTTATGTCAAATTTCAACCGATATTAAAGCAAATGTATATATATTCCTGTAGTCTAACATAACTGTATGTGCTGTCTTGAGCTCGGGTTTCTAGGAAAAGATACCGACTACCAAAATTTCTTCATTCTCCAGCTATATTAGCGTCTATTAGCACCTGTCTCGTTTGCGTTGGAGCCAGCAACAACAAAGATAAGTAGAAAGCGCATGGATAAAGAACTACATACATATATACCTATGCTTACCGGTTAAAGTTTTCCCGTGCACACTCCATGCTAAACTAGGTTCAGGCTTCCCTTGTGCTTGACATGTCAATGTAATTGCCCGGCCAAAGTCAGCTGATACTTCGGTAGGCGTGTTCACGAAAACTGAGGGATCTGTTAAAAACAAAATTATTTAATGACTGAATATACTTTACTTTTTGTTAATGGCCGGTTCGTACATCTTACTCTTTATTCACTTCCCTGAACATTGGTCGTATTTTGACAGTACTTGTACGGAGGTTATGATTAATTTTGACTGATAATAAGGCAAATAAACGGTTGGTAAGATATTATTATAAGAACCAATTCCCGTTACTATTAAAGATTCAGAAATAAAAATTTACACTAATATGCAGTCTTGTCGCTAATAACGATTTCTTCCAGAACATTTTTGGACGGATAATAAGTGCTTAAATGGAAGTAAGTAACTAACGCTGCCAGCCTTTCGGGAACGTTCCCATCCAGTAACAATAGTTTGGGGCTAATTTTTAATACATAGTTTTATTCTTTGTACATATGCCCAGGAGTTCATCCACGCTTGACTTAAAATTCACATGGGATTTCTGGGACACAAAATACCGCGACTTTTAAAAAAGAATGTAAGTATATAATTTAATTAAAACCGCATCCAAATCGGCACAGTAGTTTTTACGTGAATCACCAACAAAGAGATAAGAAATCTAAAAAAAATCGCATCGCGGTCTCCATCGTTTATATAGTCTATTCCAGGTTTTTTTAATAGCTTCAATATACAGACTCGATACTTTTATAATTTAATTATATTATTATAGATTACTTTTGAAAGATGGTTTATTAGTATTTGAGTAGACACAACAAATCACGCCTAATGCTGATGATATTAGTCGAATCAACCAATGGTTGAAAAGCGTCTGCGTTTGGACTGCAGGAATATAACGGTATTCAATGAGATTGAAGGGCTCAACTTTGTAATTACATGGATCACTTTGGTTGCTTGATTCAAATTGAAAGACATGAACATTCTAATCTATATCTGTACTAATCGATTCGAGAAGAAAGCGTTGGCTCGTTTAATTCAGCCGATCGACTAGCCGATTTGGTGCCAAATGTCGGAGCCGTGTACTTTACTGGTCTGATTGTGTTTTATGAATTCGTCATCTATTCTCAACTTCCACGCTTATAAGATATACTTGTCTTAACATTTGTTAGAAATCTTTTCAAATTTATTTGAATTAAACTATCCTCATAAACCCTACAAAATTATCAAACATGGATTCGAAATTTACCTGAAAGAACATTTATTTTTCTTTGGATAAATGACACGTATGTGTCTTTTAATGCAATGTAAAATGTAATGCTGATGCCAAAATATTAAAAGGTTTAAGAATGAAAACGTTATTTATATCAAAGTAATTTTATGACATTGAAACAAGAATTCTGCGCGATCATTCAGAAAACAAAACAATATACATAGATATAGACAAATTGAGAACCTTTTAAGTTGTTTACAAATCAATGAATAAGGATTTGCTATTGTCAATAATAAAATAATTATTTTAAAACGGTTCCTTAATGACTCTCTGTTAAATGACGATCGTCATTACTTTTTTCTAACTAACTTGTTTATAATTATAAAATTGAAGTTTTTTACCTTAAAATTCTTAATTCATTCAATATTCAAAACGTTTAAAGCCGCCTGCTAATGTGTATTTTTATCTTGTTATATTTTTGCACCCTTCTCTAGTATATGTGGTATATGAAATGAAACTAAGTTTATTATCTTATGTCATGGTAAATAGAGGAACAGGTCTTTAATTACTTATTTTAACATACCACTGCCCAGAGGGCGTCCAAATATTAAATTGTCTTATTCTACTAATCAATATTGCAAAAATAGGTGACTTATAGACATAAAAGGATTAAAAATCAAATAAGGTAACAGCGGACCAGTGATGTCAATAAAATAATAATAATGCCAAAATTGGCATAATTTCTAATAAGTAGATAAGAAGTATATATAATACTAGCTGTCCCGGCAGACGTAGTCCTGCCCGATAAAAATAGGGGTTTGTCGCAGAGGGTTGATAAATTAGGGTTGTATGTATTTTTGTATGTTGTATCATAAAAAAAATAGAAATTAAAAATTTTGTCTAAAAAATAAAATAAAAAATTTAGGGGTGGACTACCCTTAACATTTAGGGGGATGAAAAATAGATGTTGGCCGATTTTCAGACCTACCCGATATGCATACAAAATTTCATGAGAATCGGTCAAGCCGTTTCGGAGAAGTATGGTAACGAAAACTGTGACACGAGAATTTTATATATTAGATAATAATATGTATAGTTCTTATATGTATCCCTATTAATATTATAAACGCAAAAGTAACTGTTCTATTTTCATGAAAAAACTAGGACCGGTTTGCCTGAAACTCGGTATATATACTCATCGATGCCGAGGGTGGTTGAGAGGTACTTTTGGTTCCGGATTATGGGATACGTTTTGGGATAGAATTATGTATCGTAGATAGTAGGATAGGCTTTTTGTGCGATTTGATCGATTTCGATCGAAATCGTCGATTATGTCGATTTAGCCGAATTGTTGATTTCGTTGATTTGGTTGAATTGGTCGATTTCGTTGATTTGGTCGAATTGGTCGATTTCGTTGATTTGGCCGAATTGGTCGATTTCGTAAATTTTATCGGTTACGTCGATTTGGTGTTTATGGTCATTTTGTAAATTTTAGTGTACATGTTATGTAGTTTTAATACTTACATAGAATGGGCATAGATACTTTTCATCCGGGAGATGGGATAGTTTGCGATGTAAAATGAAGTGAATCTTTCGAAATAAATAGCACTAACATAAAAATTTAATACAATGTAGCCTGTGATTTAACCTCTTTAAACAAGAGGCATACACCAGAGGTTGATCCGCGGCGCAGCCGCGGGGTAAACTCTTCAAAAGGTTGTCTGGAAGAAATCACTGTTAGCGATATGATACCTGATTGTACTAGTTAAATTACTGTTAATTCATGTGTATTATTTTGGTGCAATAAAGAATATTCTACCCTGTAACAATGGCAGCCGGTAGCTAACAGCCAGAGTCTGGCATTTTAAAATGTGTCAATTTGAAACGAAATTTGATTAATATCATACGTATGTACTTAATTAGAAGAGTGAAGATATTATAACACATGCGTTGTTGACTTTTAAATAATTTTCATATTACAGTGTTTTTTATCATTAATCTTAGCTTACTTTTTGTAGTTAAGTTCTTGTCAAACTCTTTTGATAATCTTTAAATAATAAAATTCACTTGTATATTAAGTCCTGCATAATTTAATTATATAATAAAAAGTATAACAATAAAGTTGAAATGTGCCGATGATTTGCAAACAAATGCCAAAATTATAAATTAATATTACTATTTATGCAGTATCTCATAACAGCCATTTTAGACTTTTGGTTTATCACTGTATTTGAATTATTTTCTTAAAAATGGACAGAAAAATTTCGGAGAATTACAATTAGAATTTATATCTATATTTGCAAGGTTCTGAACGAAATGACAGGCATAGCTAGTTCCCGTTTATTTGATTACAGTAACGTAATGGAAAAATAGTTTAAATACTTGTAGTTTCTGATTTGTGAAAAATTATAATACGCTTTGACTTCCTCTTACAAGATCTCTTTGCTATTATTACGGAGATAAAAACTCTATAAAACTACTTGAAATGTATAATACAAAGTTGCCTTATCTCAATTAAATTCTGACTGTAAAACTGACTATACAATCAAGGTTTAATAAGAAAAGCTACTTAAGACTTGCTAAGAAGACTTCATTAATATTGTATATATTCGTTATGAGTTCCTTATAATCTGGTTGATGACAGGAATAAAGTGCACATTCAATTGTTTATTATTGTACCAGGATGTAAAGTAAGACGCAATAATTATATCAGGTTTCTGTCTTACTAACCAAGTAACAATTCTTTAACTGTACCATTGCCGTGAAAGAGAACGTATCTCGTCAAAAATTCTATTTTAAGAGCAAGCATTCACACAAGTCACATTCTAATTATTTAAGTATTTATAAAATTAAGGAACTCAACATCAGAAGCTTTAAATTAAAATTACGACAATTATTAATAAATAAAGCGTATATCACAATACATGAGTATCTTTCTGACTCAAATACTGATATAGGAGTCTGATTTTGTGACATGAGTAATCATAATTATTGTTAATCATTATTTCTATAAATTGTATATTAATCTAGTCATTATTAGTTTTAAATTATATTATTTTGTAAGCTACATATGTGTCTGAATACAGTGATACCTAATTAGTTAACATTATGGACATCATATTCAAACCTGTATACACAAAATAAATTACTTTGACTTTTTTATATAGGTGTTATTCACCCCCAGAAACTTCCGATCCATCTAGTAAAAATTATATCATTTTCCGGGATAAAAAGTATCTTTTATCCATTCTCGGTATAAATATTAAGTATAGATCGGTCTGGGCCCCAAGTCTGATATTACAATCATGTTAGGATAGTACTTCACTGTTGTTACAATCCCACAATAATGGATGCTTTTTGTATACGAAAGTATGCCTAGTCCTGACACCAGTGAACGATCATTCGGACACGATTGCATAGCAGACCTGGGGCCCAGAACGCTGTAATATGGGACTCTTAAAAACAGATTAAACAAATTATTAAAGTCCCAACAAGGAAGAAACAGGCGAACGCAACTGTTACATGTTTAACCTACTTAAAAAAATAAGAAGTTTTGCTTATGATCAAACTTTAGTTGGATTCAGTATTCATGATAATTTCATATACATTTCAATCGTATGGGGTACCATATATCTACGTAATTAAAAAGTGAACATTAAAAAATTCTAACAAAAAATAAATTAACTTCAACAGTAACTAAAAATTTAAAAAAAAACGTGTACGTCTCTGGACGCCTAACAGAAGTCATTACTTTAAGTAGAACTATTTAATACTGATATTTTTTTAATTTGAGAAAAGACTAAAATTATAAAATAACTTATTTCTAAAGCTAGTATTATTAATATATATTATCTAAAACATCTTTAAGTCGGTGCTTCGTAATTTTCAAAATATAGTAATTTTTATGTTTTACTTTGCACCGACTTCAAGATGTTTTAGATAATATATATTAATAATAATAGCTTTAGAAAATAAGTTATTTTATACATTTTAGTTTTTAGTTTTTGAAATCGGTTTTTTTAAACGAAGTTTTTAAATTTTATTTGTTACTTTTTAGTGTCTAGCTATGTATGGGTGGACCTACGAATGGAGCCGCGCTTCTTAAAAAATATAGGTCCCAAGAACCGGGAAAAAAAATGTTCGTAAAATGAAAACAACTGGGCCAAACTATGTAAAAATTTTAGGGGACCACATGGCAGCTATTCCGCGACGAACAAAAAAGAATCACGTAAATCGAATCATAAATCTCAGAGTAATCGGCGAACATACATATAAAAAATTAAAATATCCCGACGAATTGAGAACCTCCTCCTTTTTTCGAAGTCGGTTAAAAAGCTTAGGTTATTACTTAAATTTTATACATATTAATATGATAATGTAAGAAAGGTATTATTGAGTATTAATCTTTTTTTGATTATGAAATATATTTTATTCTTAGTGACAATTCTTGAATTTATACATTACAATTTTGTGTATGTCCATTATCAGTAGCACTATTTTATCTAATTACCGTAATACTCGTACAGCTAGCGCTGTGGGTTAGAGTGAGAGAGGAGGAGCCTGCCTATTACTACTGCCTATGCGTGAGAGAAAGGGAAGCCAGACAAACTGACGCGTTACGCAACGAAGCGGTTTACCCTCCAATAAAGAGTTATCACTTCAAAAATGATCATTTTGTCGGTGCCAATTAAAACGTAGCATATTTGCAAAATAAATTAATTTTTATGCTTTAATTCGCACCGACTTTAAGATGTAGAAAAAATATGTATTTCGCTTTTCGGTTACACTTGAAATCAGTTTATTTGTTGCTACAATATTTTATTATGGGCTGTTGCCATACCTAGGATACTTTTTTCATGCCTCTGACTAAACAAAATTACTTACCTATCACACAAATCGAAACGTTTTGCGTTTGACCTTTAGTATTGCGACATTTATATACTCCGCTATGCTCGACTTCAAGCTTGCTAAATACGAGGGATAATACAGGAATTCGTATGTTTCTAAAGTGCTCCTGGGCAAAAACATTTTCTTTCGACAAACGTGTAATGTTGTTGCCATTCGGACTAATCCATTGTACCTAAAAATGTATACATGTTAGTTTCTGAATTAAAGATATTTAAAAGATCACCAACTTCATTCAACTGGCTGTCTATTAATGAAGCCGATTTGCATATTTGCCACCAGTAAGCCATTCAATTTTAGCCGTCCTTACCGACCTCTATAGTTCGATATAGATCCTGGTACGATTCTTTAGTAGCCAATATTTACTACGAACAGTGAAATTTCGATCTTTTTTGAAGTATGAAGTATTTAATGTGTCATTCGAATAGAGTAAAAAATATAATATTGTAGAATTTCGATAAATATCATATTGGATACGATCAAAGTGATCTATCTTGTCCGTGCGAGCTGTTCCGCCGACCCCTTAAGATTCGTGCTGGGAACAACATATTACAATTCGCAATCATATCATTATTATATTTATTATTTCGACACTGTCGTTCTCATTCTCTATCCAAATGATGGTCTCTGTAGGTGTGGGGCCGAAACCTTAGCTTACCGAGATCACTGGAATGAAAAAAATCGATTCGATTCCTGTCTCAGTAAAGGTTTGTTAAACGATCTTTTAGTTATTTTCTGTAGTCTGGATTTCTGGCATCGGCGAGAGTAGTCCTTTGTGCATTACCCATAACACAATCGTCACTTTCGTAGGTAGAGGATATCCCCTAAGTGTATATACAATATGTGTGTTGTCTGTCTGTCGATCATATTTTTTTTTTAAATAAACTACCTTTTTACCTGTAGTTAGTATGATTGAGAACTAGTGGCTGAAAAATATTACAACTTAAATTATATAAAAGCTAAAATAAACTAAGTTATAAAATACAAGCGATTATAGACTGTGTAACAAATGCACGAGACGAGACCCATGCACGGAGTGGTGAGTCACCGTTTGCCCATTTTTTCATGTTCTCCGAACATTGCGACGGGCAGACGCCATAGTCTCCATATTCCCAGACCCCTAGTACCACTGGCAGTTCACCCCAATAGCCCGGTACTTTTTGTCTCATTTTCCACAATAGTCCTACACTGGCCGAGGCTTGTACCTTCGGTACATTATTATATCGTGTAGACAGGGATCATCGCCGGTCAGTGTCACGCCACATGAAGTCTACGTGTGATCTCTACGTGTTGGCCTTCCCATGGCCCCACGCAAGCCCTCCAAAACTCCGGGCCATTTTTAGGGCCCATAGAATCCAAAGGCATACAAAATAATTATTTATTTATTTCAAGACAACACATTCCAATACATATTTACAAAACACACACAACAATGTTATTAGTAGGTATTTTTTTCCTTATGTTTCATGTAATTAATGACTAGCACTGATTTAGTCCTCTTAATATTGGACCAAATCAGTGGGCAGTCAAATATAACATCTATTCCCTTCAGGATGCTGTTGCTACTACCAGCAATCTGTTTAGTAATGTAGCTTTTTTCCTACGTCATAAAGCATTTAAGTCGCCCAATCGCATATAGATAGATGCACTGAAGAAAAGCGGTCGGCCCAACAGAACTCTGAGGGAATCATTGCGTTGGACTGGGCATTGTTAGCTCTTTGGTTAGGTTATATAACTTATACATTACCTAAACGAATAATAATCATAAATACTAAGGAGCAAAGTTAGCATCTGCCTCTCAGCAGAGTTACATTTTTTTTAATTTCATGCACTTATAATGCCGCTTAATAAGCTAAGTAAGGGGGTTCGCCAACCTATAATAATATTTTTATAGCTTCATTTATTGTTTTAGGGAAAGACTGTATAGCCAAATATGATAATTTGAAACACTATCCCTGCAACCTCTTTTCAGTGAAAATTTCTTTTGCCACATTGAGCACCTTTGAAATAGGGAAAAAGCATTAAACTCGGTGACTATCACGCTAAGATACAAAGTTTTCACTTCTGATGTGCAGTCCTGCGACTGGCAGTTATATTATCAGGCAATTGAACAGTTTTAAGTATATAATTTCACATACTTTTTCTTTTTTATTCACTGGTCTGCAGGCCACAGTCAAAAGGCTGCCAACTGGCAAGTAGCCGGTCTCGTCGTATTTTATAGGCTCTATCGATAGACCAGTGTCTTGTTTTGCACCGTACACTAAAACAATATATTCATAATTGAAGACATGAGAGGATGAAGGTGATATGTCGCATATTCGGTTTTTTGCTTTTTTTGCGTAGATAAAGGTTATAAGTCGATACCAAATGACTACAGACCTTAGACCATAAATATAAGGCATATTTAAAAAAATAAAGAGTTGAACAAGGTGTTAAGTTCAGTTCGGTTAAAAATAAATGTAAAACTTTGATCTCGATTTACTCAGAATTGGAATTATGCAACTTATCACCTTCATCCACTCATGTCTTCAATTATTAGCTATATATATAAGTCATCGTATAATTCGAGGACCGTAAATTTATATATTTTTATAAAACAAAGTCGGGTTAGTTATACCAGTTATGAATCAAGAATGGCTGGACCGATTTTTATAATCTCTGATTTGTTTTATTTGTTTCCACCCCGAATAGCAGAATAACTATGAATATATCGAAATAATTCGAAGAAAAGAATATTTTTTAAGTAAATTAGGTTTAGAAATATGCCATCTTATTTTTTGTGTTTTTGAGTGGGTTTGAGTTCATGATGAGTGGGGTCCCCGAATGGTTTAGACTCAAAATTGGAACCGGTAGGTAGTTCTTATGTGTGTTTGGCATTTATGTATGTTTGAATAAGTGTCGGGATGGTTTAGAATCACATTTCACAATTATTCTAGATTTTATATTTTCAACGCACGTCAACGTCTGTCTGACTACAAATCAGTCAGTGAATCTAAGCTAACACCTTTGAATTCTAACTTCGAATTGTAGTTAGGGTTAAATTCCGTTTAAGAAAGTTATAAAACGAGTGACTTCGCCGTCTTGACTATATATTATACTAGATGTATCTGACATTGTCTTGTCGTTAAAAAATAAAAATCTAGAAACCGACTGCAACTCCATCTACCTGGTTCCAATTTGAATCTAAACTATTCCGGGACTTTAAACACACACAAATATAATTCACTTGAATCAGACAAATGAAAATGAGTCACCATGGCCGAAATCGGCCGGGAAAGATCAAAACAAATAAATAGCTAAACTGATGCTGTGACTGATGTTTTAATTGATATTTCCTTTTGTTGATGAATGTCATATTTTAATATTTATTATCCTATTCCAGACGAAGCTAAATCCAAAAACACAAAAGTCATTAAAATTGGTCCAGCCGTTCTTAAGTTATAAATGGTGTACCACGACTGTGTCTGTAACACGACTTTCGACAGTTCAAAATTCAACAATAATAATGCAAACTGACTTTTTATTATTATTATTCCACGGTTTCGACAGACAGGCAGACGACCCACTTGATGGAAAGAGGTTACATCACGTATGGACATTTGCAACACAAAAAGTGACACAAATTCGCTGCTGCTCTCTTATGGTAAACTGGAACCTGGTCACTAATGCCGGAACACAACTCAAGGTTGTTGTGGCGGCATACCCTAGACCAGGGGTAGTAGCCATTCAGTCGGGAAAATACCCTACCATCTGGCTGTGGGTTGTTTTGTCGCCTCTAAAGACAGGCCGCCTGGCCGCAGAAAATTGTATTATTTTTCAATGCACAGATAAATCGACTGTGAATGTAAACCAACCAGGGTCACTTAAACACATACCAAAAATTTAATTCTCCAAGAACACACACGTACAAAAGAATTTGATATACAAAGATAAACATCAATTAAAAGTGAATTATTAAATTACTTCATGCAATTAAATTAAATCAACATATTTTTTTTAATTGTATAAAAAATGTTGAAAACAAAACAGTTATACAGACCTGCTCTGTAAGCCATGTAAATAAACACGATCAGATAAAACAACCACTTCATTTTTTGTTGAAAAAAATATAGCTTTTTGTGCTGTTATGCGCGAGTTCTAGATAAAAGTGGCCCGTTTGTCGCTCGAGATCGCACATTGCATTAATTAATGAGAACACAAAATTAACATTAATTAAGGTATTGTTGTGCGCAATGTCATCGGTTAGGAAGTGGCACTTAATGACACCATTTAATTAAAAAGGTCAACAGGAATATTAACATTTTTTTCTATACATAATTAGAGACAGATAAAGGGAAGCGGACTGTCAAATCAAGTGAGATACTTTCAGCGCGTTCCATTAGGAGCTCACAACGCCCAAAATGCTCTGTTAGCCGTTCCACAAGACGACCGCAGTCGTTGTGGTCGTGGCGAAAACGTCACTAACGACGTCATCATTTTGGATTACACAATGCTCACAACGACCCATATCAAGGGGTAGGTTCGAATATCGAATAGCCGCCGACAAGCAAGTGACACGATATAAATAGCGGCCGTGAACGTGGTCGTTGAGAGTCCGTAATGGATATCCATTACGGATAAGTAGTCTTTGTATAAAATGACAGAATGTTGTAGCCTCATAGATTTTGTATAAGCGTACCTATCTTATTTATAAAGTCATGTTTAAAATTATTTTTATAATGATATTTTTAAAGTTAGGGCCTTACTTACAATAATTTTGTTAAGAAAGGATTAGCCATGTCTTAAATAAGAGACTCTTTAGCCCCTAATCAATGGCTGTTTCAAATAAAACTTGCCATCTTGCCTCTTAGCAGTCATTCAAACTACCTCTCGATGTTGGTTATTTTTGACAGTTATTTCTGAGTTACTTGTCCACCACCTCTTATCCTTAAGATAAGATGTGTGTATGTTTTATGTGTCTCCGCTCCCCTATTACAAAAACAAACGATATTTACATTACTTTCTATGTAATACAATAAGGATTCCATATAAACATTTCCTTTTTGTGGTGCAGCTTCATCTGGAATAATGTAATAGATATAGACCATTCCATGCAGGTATGGCGATGGGTTTAATGCACAATTTAAATGCGTCATTGTTTATGACGTAAATATTAACAGATCACGTAAATAGATACTAATGTGACTATGCGTAAACAGCTTTATTTTTAGCGCTTTAATTAAGACGCATTTGGCTACAGCCTACTGGTGTAACAGTCTTATTCGTACTGAGTTAAAGCAATTTTGTAACCTTCTTTAAGTTTCATAAAAAAGCCTACAAACTTATTCTAAATCGATATAAATAAGTAAAATTTTAAACCTAACGTAGACGAAACCGCAGCATTAGAGATAACGACTTTGTTATTAAACAATTACTATTATTATTATTTATTTTATTATGTCAAAGAAGCAAGTGAGGTGTGTAAGAATGGGCCTGTGTGGCGCTCTGTTGTTCGTGCCTACCCCGCAAGGGACCCGGCGTGAAGTTATGTATGTATGTATGTATTTTTTATTGCAGTATTTCAGCAGACAGGCAGACGTCCCACTAGATGGAAAGCGGTTACCATCGCCTATGGACATTTGCAACACCAAAGGTGCTACAAATGTGTTGCTGCTCTCTTAAGAGAGACTGGAACCTGGCCACTAATGCCGGAACACAACCCAAGATTGTTATGGCGACATACTCTAGACCAAGGGTGGTAGCCATCCAGTCGGGCAAATGCCCTACTACCTGCATGTGGGTTGTTTTGCCGCCTCTTACGACAAGCCGCCCGGCCGGTGGATATTGTATTCTTTCTCCGTTGCTACACGGGTAAAGCACAGTAAAATATACTATTGATAATTTATATAGCAAACTTGCAATTAAAAACAGTTTATCTAATCTTAGCTAAAATCTACAAGAATGACAGCATACACTATTTTTCTTACACTTTCTTTAGGTTTTATAATTTGAAATACAATTATATTATTTATTTATAAACGATCACTTGTTTTTCCTTATGGAAAGTAAATATACATTGGTTCTGGCTACCTCTATGGGTAGATGGCGACAATGGATCTCCATGTATAGCGTGGTATGGGCCCGTATGGGCATGTGTTTAGGGGGATGAAAGTCATGTAACAAAAATAATGTAAAACTGTAAGATGGATGATGGATGCAAGACCAAAAAGAGGTGGATGATATATTTAAAGGATGACATAATGACTTGTGGTGTGACAGCATATATACATATGTCAGAACAGAGGACTATGGTAAGAAGGAATAACATTTCCTGTAGCGGGGCGGCTTGTCGTAAGAGGGGACAAAACAACCCACGGCTAGGTAGTAGAGTCTATAGTATGCCGCCATAACAACTTTGAGTTGTGTCCCAGCATTGATTGCCAGGTTCCAGTCTACCTTTAGAGAACAGCAGAACATTGGTAGCTGTTTTGGTGTTATAAATGTTCATAGGCGTTGGTAACCAACCACTTTCCGTCAGATATGCGTGGGGTCTGTCTGTTAAAATGAAGCAATAAATTGTGCCAACTCCAAATGATGGAACATTTGGAGTTGGCACAATTTTTTAAGGTGAAAGAAAACAAATTTATATTTATTAATTAATTACCGTATAGCTGGACCGTATACCGTATAGATGGAAAAGAGTCAATAAATGTATTGTCTATTGGAAGCAACACAGTTACGTAAGTTCCTGAACATACTTAGTTTTTTTACTTGTCGTTTATGAAATAAACAGGTTACGTACACGAACAAGTTTAGATATTACTATTGCAATATACGTGAACAGTCAGTCACTTTCCATTAGTGCTTCTTTTGTGGTTTATGCAGCTGGCCTGTGACAAATATTTACGGATTTTTTATGTTTGTATAGCTTTTCACACGACATTGGCAAAATCAATGCATAAACGGCATTGCAGCCATCAGTTAAAAAAAAATGTTTGTATAGGTTCACGTTTGATCGTTGTTTTATCTAATGTTGAGTGACGGCTGACTCCTAGAATGTATTTGTCAGATAGGTACGAATATTTAGGTTTTCAAATAGTCCTGACAACCACCAGGCTAGTTTAATTATAAACTACAAGAGGATAGATAAAGGGTCCATGGTCAGATACATTAACATGCTCGCAAAATTAGAACGCCAAAGTAATGGGCTGGCCACAACTGGCAGAGCAGTCAACTTCCTGGAATGAAAACTCAGCAAGCATAATATAGAATGCCTTCCAATACGATGGCTAAACAAATAATACGAGGTCGCCGATTAGCATCAAATAAGTGAAGTGACGAACCGGGATATGCGGCGCAAAACTCGTAAAGACCTATGACAATATTAAGTATTTATTTGCAGTGATGTGAGTGATGTCCCCGAAGCGTCTAAAACTGTCAATGAATGTCAAAACAAATGCAAAACCGAATTTCATTGCAGAAATTCGGTCTTTCATTTGTTTTACAGTAGACAAAACAAACTTAATACTATGGGCAAATATTTAAGTTTATTTTGATACTATATAGCCACTTCACTGGGCCTCAAAAAAAAATTAAAAAGCGCTTATTATTATTATACCCTATGTCACTCAAGAATAATGTAGCTTTCCACTGGTGAAAGAGTTTTCAAAATCGGTTTAGTAGATCCAGAGATTACCCCCTACAACATCACAAAGACACAAACTCACAAACTTTACCTATTTATAATATTAGTGTAGATAATAATAAATTATTCTAAAATAGTGTTAAAAATAGTGCTCAAGGTTTCACGCAGATTGGCAATGTTTGATATTATTTAAGATGCGACATTTTTAACGACGTTAAATTTTTACAGATAACGTATGTATATGCACTAAACGTGAAACAGGCAGATCACCGGTGGTACAACGTCAACCTGTGCAAGGGCACTGTTAGAGGCTGAATAAGGAAAGCGTGGGACTGAGATAAGCGGGGCAAATTTGGAGAGGCCCACATCCACCAGGGAACTCAGTCCTCCTTGTAGCAAAAGTAGGATTTGCAAATGGCGGTTTCAAGAAAAAACCGTAAACATAATTTTAGATATCTAAATAACTGTTATGCAACTTTTTAGTGTATCTAATAAACAATTTAAAAAATCAAGCAGTATGTATATATTAGCGCCTTGGGATATCATTTCTGCAAAAAACTAAAACCCAAGTGGCGATTACTGTAAGTGAAATTAGTAGGGCAGAACTGCTATTGGCTGACCACGCCGAAAATAGCGGTCAACAGTCCATCGCCATGAAATTGGATGATAATTATTGATCATACGTGGAATATTACAAATTGTTGCAGTACATGGAATCCTATTATTGTTTCGCGTGTAATTATATTATTATACTTTATTTAATTAATGTATATCTATATTAGTTTATTATTGTTATTATTTTTCTTTTTCTCTTTAATTGAATTAGTCTTAATTTAGTTAAACCACTTATTAATTAATTATTCTTGTAATGTCTCCTTAGACACCAGGTACCCTGGAAGAGATATAGCTATAAGCGATAAGGCCACCAATTGTTCTAATGGGATTTTATTTATATTAAATGTCTGGGTTTAAGTAATGGTGAACAATAAGGAGTTGTCATTCATTCAATATTTATAAGTATTATTACTTATAATAGTGGTTACGTCAACGTATTTGTTTTCTATTAACGCAACTGCTTCATTTCATAAAACCTCATTACATCATAACATTATATTATTAAAAATCACACATGTCACTCGACTTCATACGTCTAAACATCAACACATAATAATTATTTGCTATAAACTCTAAAACCACATATAAAACCTGTAAAAACATAAGATATATAATTAAAATCTTGGATGAGTCTATTAATACTGGTACTGTACTAACAATTTATAATTAATAATACGGGTACTGAAAATGTTCTTAAAAAGGCTCAGCCAAGAAAAAAAAACCTAACCTAACCTAATTAAAGATTGAAAATAAGTATTTTACGAAGTTCTTCCAATCCATACAAGAGCAGTACGCAAATACTCGCGTATACTTTGTAGTAACATATAAGCAGATCTTGTTCCATAATGTACAGCGCCAGTACACATGGGGACTAATCGTGTATGTGTCGGAAAATTATTTTTGGGTGGTTATAAAAAAAATAACCACGAAGGCTAAGGCGAGTGCTCCGCCTCGCTTCGCACCCGCCTTAGCCTTCTAACCTATATTAAAAATGTTCCGATTTGTTCATAATAAATAAATGTGCCGTGTATCTATACCCCACCCTCATTTTAGAATTTATTTAATTATTTTTATTTTCATGTTTTCAATAATTCTTTAAAACATGTCATTAAAAAAACCTAACCTAACCTAATTAAAAAACAAGCTAATCGTCCAAATCATTCTTAATTTAAAAAAAAAATGTATAACTGTACGAATAAATATGGTTTATTCGTCCAGTACCCGTACAAATAGTTACATTTTAACAGATTTTCAAATTTAATATAGCATCAAAACAGTATTTATGATCCTTTCTGAACTAGGATTTAGACCGTGCGCGTACCAAGACCATTTCGCTGCGATTTTTTTTCCTAATATCTGTTGCAACTTCTGGAACTCAATAGTGCGTCAAAAGTGCGTGCAACACAGAATAATTCCACACCGGATTTATATTCTGTAAATTAATACAAAGGAGGTGAGATATGGCTTCAAAACCGTTGTAATTTTCTATTTAAAAAAATGACAAACAAGCCCGAAATTCCATTTAGAAAACGAGAAATCTTAAAACTATTTTCATCAATAAAATAAGTTATCGATTACCATAATCGATGTATCTGAAGTAATAACAACAATTAGTAATATGAAATAATTTACAGCACACGGCTAATTTATAAAGAGTTCCTAAAATCAATCTATCTTTTTACAATCTGGGCTCAAGAACGTATAAAAGCATATCCGTCTCCATTGATGCTTGTTAACCTTTATTCTGAAGTGTATTAAATCAGAAAATACCAACCCACAATTATGTTCCTGTCATTGCCATCGCATTTTTGACCCCAATTTTCTTGCGGAAATTGTTTATTATTTAATGTCGAACGATGATTTTTAAGGCATGGTACCACCATCTCTTGTTCAAACTTCACACACACATTCTTGATACATACAGATTTCCTTTTTTTTGTATACTGATATATATGTATATCTATCTCTGTAAATTTTCTCTTTGGTTCATTGAAGATGCGCTCATTTTGTCATCGGATTCCTATGCGTGGTTTAGACGACAGCGATTTAAGAAATAATGAATTTTTGGCAATTGCAGTGATTTGATGGACTTATATTAATTGATGGCCGCCCTGAAAAATGTGAAATTTGGTGAAAGTCAGTAATTATTATTGAGCTGGTTTCAAGATATAGTGTTTGGACATGAGTTTGGATGATCCTATGTAAGTTCTGTGCACATTTATTATTATTCAATAAAAATTTACACCACAGCTAAAGGCAAAAATTATACTATTATTCAGCGGTTAGGTGTGAACGGAATATCCGGGGTTTTTCTTAACTTCAGATCCACGCATACAGAAACGAATACAAGTTAACTAGTCTTTATTTTTAGCTTAGTTTGTTAACATTAACTGATATTATTTATATAAAAGTTATTGCAAGAAAAAGCACATATCTGACAGGCTAAGGTCAGATTCATTAATAGCGGGTCTTATCTTACTAACCATTCATTTGCCCCACTATCGGTTAAAATTTGACATAAGCTGCATGTGAGTAATGTCAAATTGAAAAAAAAAACAACACACATGGCACTAGATACGATAATATTATTTTATATAATACGATAATTATAATACGATATATAGGTATAGATATAAGGCACACCACTTCCTGACAACACCAGCATGTAACAGATACACTCTACATTAGTATAAGTTTAGTACTAAAATTAAAATTAATTAGTATAATAAGATATTCGTAAGGTACACCACAGCACAAAAAGCGCTACATTAATGTCTAACATAAATAACCAATAAACGTGTATAAACTCTAAAAACTTTCGTACAAAGTATTAGTATAGTATAGTTGTAAAAAAGGGTACGGAACTCGCGTCCGCAGTTGTTTAAAAAAAAGTGTCAAATTTCTACCAATGATAATGCAAGTGAATGAATATAAGAAAGAAAAACCAGGCATCGATCAATAGCAATGATCTTAAGAAAAGTATATTTCGCCAGCAAACCGCGATAACAAAAATATTTTCGTTGCGAGGCGCGAGTAATAAAACTATAATAACGTCTAAAACATGAAATATTTTTGCCTTTTCGCAATAATCAGTGTAATCTGTATTCAATGTCAGTGAATTCTAAACAAAGCTAATTTATCAATGTTATTTTTTTGTTGTTGATCCAAGTAATTCAATAAAAATAATTAAATATTTATATACCAATACTAAGTTTCACACGACCAATGGTTTTAAAAATTTACCAAGGATGTTACCGGAATTTGAAACAAAAAAAAATCTTTGTGAGATATTTTAACAAAAACATATTCACACTAATTTAATAATAAAGTTATAAGCAAATAAATGTTCGTGATTGATATGAAGATTAGAATTATAAGCGCACATTGATCACGAAAAAACGGTTAACATATGTAGAAAAATCTTTGAAAAATCAAATTTAAGATTCAGGTGCTCGCTTTATGACCATAAGATTATTATAATATAATCGATAACTGGAAACGAAGGATTAAACTTGGTCGCATAGTTCATGCTAATATTGGTCTTATGGGCCTTGTTTAAATGTGTTTACGGAGAATATCACTTGTTGTAATGCATTTTTGTCGGAACGGTCAATGCCTCCGGCATTCATAAGTTATGACCTCGTTTATGATCAATGCAAATTGTTTTTTTGTTGTATAGCTTGTGATAATTGTTGATGCTTTGTTTTTACATCATATTATTAAATTATACACGTCACGCTGCTGGGCCTGGTTCTCCTCGTTTTACTCACCAGTAATAATTGCGTTGCATGAAACAACGCCCATCACGCTTTACCAAGGTGGGTTAGTGGATTTTACAGATTGGTTATTTTGATGATTAATCACGATGTTATTTTCTTCAGCGTTAACATACCTTAAGAGTAACAGTATTTACTTACGGCGTTCAAAAAAGTATCTATGTGATGTGATTAGAATTAGACACGGGTCCATTAGTCATCCAGCTATCAGGATTTCAAGCTTATTTATTCTGTACTTTTTAATGTTTTATTTTTCTTTTATTGCATAAATTTAGCAGACAGACGGCCCACCTGATGGAAAGCGGTTACTGTCGACTATAGACATTTGTAACACCAAAGGTGCTATCAATGTGGTGCCGCTCTCTAAAGGGACACTGGAACCTGGCCACTATTGCCGGAACACAACTTAAGTTATGGCAGCATACTTCAGACCTGGAGTGTTAGCTATCTAGTCGGGTAGATATCCTACCACCTGGATTTGGGGGTGTTTTGTCGGAAATTGTATACTTTTTACATTCCTGCACGGAGTGAAATCTATCTATCATAAGGTCGACAGCATTCTTGCCAATTAACAAAATAACAATTTTACATGGAATTTAGTGATATGAATCTTGGCCTAGCTAATATGCAGTGGTGATAAAAGTTGGAAAACAAATTTCGATCGGTAAAGTATCGGTATGTACTAAAGAGAGATTACACTAAAGAGTTATTTCGTACCTCAGAAACTACACAACAATTTCTGCTATTCGAAATTGAACATAATTAATACACTAAAGTTAACATTTTGTAATCGCTCTAATTTTTCACAAGCCCAATTACACGTCACATGGAAGAAAAGACAAACTAAACAGAGGTCCTAAAGAGGTCACTATTGGAGAATCGCTCATGACTGATTCCTATATTTGTAATATCAAATTATGCCGCATACCAATTTATTGAATCGAGGTGACCCCACTTGAAATTAAACGATAACTTTTGTGTATCGCTATTCAAACTAATGACGTGTAAAACAATGATAATCAGTTTTTAAATTGGGTTGAGGTATTCAACGGAACATTCCGTCTGTATTGTAAAAAAAAATCAAATTTCAATATTCTTTATCGAAAGTACATTCATGATAATTACATCCCTTTAAGTTCTTTATAGAAAGAACAAAATAATCCATACAGTACAAGTTCTTCAAAAACGACATAAACAAATATAAGTCTGGAATGGTAGGTGGAACAACTGCGCTGCTCTGTGAACAACTCTGCCTGGTATTACGCACCGCTTAAATACTGTAAATTACTTGATGAACCTTTAATTAAATGTTCGTAATCTAAAATTTCCAACTTTTTAATACCTGTTAGAAATGCCACCGAAACATTTAGCAAAAGGGTAGTAAAAGTAGTAAAGTTAATATGGATACCCTTTACCATTTATTAAAGGGTATCCATATTAACTAATGGTTTTTATTCACTGCAATAGATCAATATCTGCCATAAAATAGCCATTATTTCGTGATACCTAATATAATCTATTAAATTATGACATTATTGTATGAATTACTACAAATCTAGCTACATACCATCTCCTGTAAACATATATTCACTGCGATAAAAGGATGCCAACACAAGTAAACACACTTGTTTCTGAGAATTAGTGTCTTCTTTGCGGCTGGTCCGTCGCAGGCAGTAGTCGGTGTGAATATTTAATAGGGCTTGGGGGAAAAATAGATATATTTAATATTAATAATAGAATTTAGCAAATTATACGCAGAAAGAAAAAGTATTTATTTACATACAATACAAGAATACTTAATAACAATAATTATTTAAATTATCATATATTTATGAAGAACTAAAGCTACCATAAAAATATAATTACTCAACTAAAATTAAACTAATATAAATATAACTAGACTGGGAGAAAATATTTTGATTTAACTACTTAATTATCAAATTAGGTTAATCGTAGATATACAACTTAGTCACAATGTAACATCTAGATAATATTTTATGTCAATATACGGGAACTAGTTAGACTTTATAAGAAGGTATATAACATGCGATCATATGTATTGTAATTAACCCTTTACACTACGTAAATAATAAATACTTCTCCTTAATTAAAACTACATTATGTGGAGTTACTCGAACGTCGCAAGGACCTTTTAGATTGTGACGATTAGATGCTAAAAAGAAAAAAGGTTATTCTATGTATGCCTTTTCACTGGAGCGTATACAGGTTAAAAAAAGAGTTGCACAGAAATACTTCTACGCGTCAGATATTCAAGAGGGATGTTAAATAAACCTTAACGGATTTCCTATTCAAAAGCCTGACGGTTTAGACGCGACGAAAAGTCATGGCCGATTTTTGAAATTGCAAAAAAGTAAAATTAAATACCCGAGCGCGTCAGATTAATGTATAGACAGTTCAGCGTGATTTCCTTGTTGTGCTGACCCATAATCTGATAATTATGTGGAGGAATATCCTTAATTTAATGGTTTGAAAACTTGAAGAATTAAAAATACCCCCACCCTTTATGAAGGCTGCGTGCATACACCATGCAAGGTGTCTCATATTATGTTATTCTGCCACGCTCGAGTAAATCCCAAAATCCCCGCTTGACTTCCCCTGCTATAACAAAAGCGGTACTTTATTTCGATTTTTCGGCCACTTTTCAACAGCCGTGATCACAGACAAATATGTCAACATCTTGTCTGATAGAATGTGATTAAATATCTTTGCAGTAGTCTTTTCCAGAATCTAAGCTTCAGCTCCACTACAAAATACATTTCAATAGACGAGTCCACTTTGGATTTGATATATTTTGGATTGAAATATGCTAAACAAATTTTCTTTTGTTTACTAGGGTTTAGAAGTGTCAAAGAAGCAAGTGAGGTGTGTAAGAATAAGCCTAAATGGCGCTCTGTTGTTTGTGCCTACCCCGCAAGGGACCTGGCGAGAAGTTATGTATGTATGTATGTACTAGGGTTTAGATATCTGGAGTCGACCCCAAGTAGTCTGTATATCCACAACAAAAGCATAACTCTTTTAGTTTGAGCAAATACAATCTTTGAATTTATCTAACGATTATTAATATTTTACTGACTAGGATATACCCGCGCCTTCGTCCACACCTGAATTCGAATTCCCGCGGGATTCTCGGGACACAAAGTAAAACATTTGAAAATTAATGAAAGTTTTCGTTTAAGTGAAAACTATATTGGAATAAATAAAATCCCTGCGGGATTCCCGGGATAGGAAATAACACACATTTATTACATAAAATTTGCTACCACTCAGTGAAAAAGTTACTGGAATAACATGTATTTTTAATATCACATTTTAAATCATTCCCAGGGATGCTCAGTAAATAAAGTAGCGCAAATTTTAAGTAAGTGAAAAAAACCGCATCGAATTCTCCCTAGCAGCTTTTACGTGAATCCCGGATAGATAGTCAAGAAATCTAAAATAAAAATCTAAAAATTCGGATCGTGTTCTCCATCGTTTATATTCTTTATGCTTATATTCCTATTGTTTTATTTTAAATAGCTTCAATGTACAAATTCTAAACATGACACGATATATTAATGAACATTGCGATTTGACAAAGACATGGTAAGTTAGTTCAATGACACATGTTTGATGAAAAAATACCCACATTGTTTAAATTTTTAAAAGGAATGCGACAAAGTACTTATAATAAATATACTACGTGTTTTGTACCTTTGAGACAAAAACATTTAAAGTTAACATGTACGGTTTTATAATTTATTTATTTGTTAACTGTATGAACCAAATGTTTAGTAGACAGTGTTTTAAAAAGCTACAAAAGTAACAGTAATATAAAACTAAAATGGTAGCGTCAATTTTAACTATTAAAACTAGAGCTATTCTCGTGGCTTTACTCATTAAAAATTTTAATTTATACACCTACCTTAGCGTAATGGCTAGCGCACGCGTCCTAAACTCAAAAGTCGCGGATTCGATCCTGGCCGGAACGCATGTGCGTCTTAGGGTGTTTTCTGACCTAGTATGCGTATTGTTACAATTACCACGTGCTAACAACGGGGAAGGAAAACTTCGTGATGCAATGTGTCAAAACTGCCAAGCCGCCTTGGACAAGCGTGGCGGGTATACCGTCCATTCCCCTACCGTGGGAGGCCCGAGCCCAGCAGTGGGACAGTTGTGAGCTGTTGTTATTTATTGTTATTATTATACACCTAACAAGTAATGCCAAATGATGATTATAATAGACTGATCAATTTAATTGAATCAATTTGGTTGAAAGGCACAGAACCAGAAGAAAGAACCAGACGGTATTCAGTCACATTGAATGATTCTTCTTCTTGTTTGAAGTGATTTTAGCTCGTAGGCAATTTGCATTTATTAGGCCAATGTCACAGTTGATCGTTCAATGTCAGGTGCATATAAAAATATAAATACATACCGAATATTTGGCCAATAATCTACCAAATCACTTTGTGAAATCTTAAGGACAACGCAAAGCAAAATATGTTAGACTAAATACTCTATACATAGATGTTATTTATTGTTAAAAAAATGACATATACATTATATATGTAATGTACATACGGTCAAGCAAGTTCCTCCTTGATCTGTTCAGTCAACAAAATGTTTAAGCATTTTGCTTTAAACGGCTCATAAAGTTTCGATGTCCACGCACACACTCTCGAATTTCATATACACCAATCAGGACGTTTCTGAAATGTTTAAACTGAAGAAAACAATTTATCGTGTTTGGATGCGACATACACTTCAACTCGATAACAACTAAAAAATTGTATAGCGGCATGCTCTAGACCAGAGGTGGTAGCCATCCAGATGGGAAAACACCCTACCACCTGGCTGTGGAAGCTTTTCCGGGCAGGAGGACGTCTGCCGGGACAGCTAGTTATATATAAAATCGTAAACTTGACCTTTAGCAAAGTTGTTGTGCATGAACCAAAGAAGGTTTCTGAGTTGGACCCGGTAGGTAGCGCTGCTGTCGGAATATCGATTGAAGCTTTTCCGGGCAGGACGACATCTGCCGGTACAGCTAGTTTATAACTTAACTTTTGCGCGCGGCTTCTCTCGCATTAATATTATCCCAAGGGAATCGTACATTTTGTGAGATAAAAAGTAGCCTATGTACTATAATCTATCTATATGCGAAATTTCATCCGGATCGGATCAGCAGTTCTGGCGTGATTCAGCAAGATATACACATCTAAACTTTCGCATTTATAATATTACAGTATAGGTAGTATTAGTTTTTAAAAAAAGGTGCAAAATATATAATATTAACAGTTGAATGGTAACACTAATTATGATGCTGAGTCAGAGCATAATATCTTCTTACGTGCGTAAGTAAACTTTGATACATAAATTTTTTACCCGTTACATTATAATTCCTCAGCAAACATACACAATGCAATACATCCACATATGATTACGACGACATATAACCTACTCACACATCACTAAATGACTGTGAGAAATGATTCATACTCAAGTAAAAATAGAGGTATGTACATTACACATACATAGAGATATATGTTATCTCGATTTGTATGTTACATTGTGCTATTATTACTAAATAGCATGTGCCAGCAAAACTTCGTTTGCGTTCGCACGATGACGACATGTTTGTTAGTAAATAGGGATGTCGGCACATGTTCCGAAAAATTAGAACACTATTTACATATAAAAAAAAATACAAAACAACATAGTCTTCACAGCAAATACCAAAAAATAAATATTTAACCGACTTGTTTCTACATCTTGAAGTCGGTGTTAACTAAAACATATGACAACAACAATTTAGAATTATTTTTTTACTGGCACGGACTTCAATATTTTGTAAAAACAAGTCCGTTGAATATTTTTTTTATTTTGATTGTGAATGTGAAATTTTGATTTAAAAATATTTTGTACATTCTAGTTGAACAAATACTTCAATATATTTAGAAATAATATATGGCTTGTGTTTAAACGCCTACCAGAAATGCACCTATTTTACTACCAATAAATTCGAAATACCTACCAGAATGGATAAATGATCACCAAATTGTGTTTCCAGAAGTATTGTAGAAATGAAGCTATTTTCCTTTTAATGCTATGCCATAAAAATATATAAACGCCTTTAAAGCTAATTTCAGACCAAATATTTTACATTATCGCTAAGTCGATATTATATTACCAATATTTTGTTTCTCCACTTCCAATTTAGTCATTTTTGCTAAGGCAAAAAAGCAAATGGTCGAACGTACAATTATTTTTAATACCAAATATAATATTGCGTTGTTTTTCACTAATATTTCACTTATATATAAGATAAATAGTGAATGGTCACCAGTCGGTTCTGGCACATAACCTAGCCGACTGTTTAAAACTCCACACATTTAAATTTTCGGATACATACAGTCTCCTATCTAAATAAATCCCGTCAAAAAACGTAAAAAAACGTCTCGGCTACAAAATTACCAGATCATTGTCGTAAATTTCAAACTTCGGTAATTAATTGAATATGTATTTTTTCCACTCTTGGATTTCATTACACTCAAATTTAGAATTGTAATTTTCGGCTTGAATATTAGTTAGTGTTTTACTAAAAGAATATTTGGTGGTCATTTATCCATTTTGATAAGCAAAAAGAATTTAAATACAAAATACAAGTACAATTATTCTGATGAGTGTAAATTTATTTTGGAACGTAAAACATTGTTTTTTAGGCACCTCGGTATAGAGTGGATTAAATTTATATGAAGTAATATATTTTATTTGGTGCTTAGTCTAAGGGACAAAAAATATTTTTGTTGAGCATTTAAATTGTACCCATAATATATTAAGTACCTACCTGTAGAAATTGTACAACAGGCATGCGTATACAAATTTGTTATCTCATTTTCGGTGTATTTTTATATTTGACCCAGTTTCAGTTAAAAAAAACCCCCCTGTGTTAACAAAACGAAGCGTGCATTGCGCCCTGCAGAGCAGAATCCCTCTTGAGTCCTCCACGCTCCGCCCGCTGCAGTAAAGTGAATAGGCCTCTTTAGCCGACCGGCCGGTGCATGGTCTATTTTTAATAATTGGAAAGCATTCGTTTGTTTGGATTTCAATGAATTTAAAAAAATGAAGACGCTGGTCGCCGAGAGTTTGTTTGCAGTTGGACTCAGGCGTGCGCGCGAGACGTACGTGCGTTTTGTTATAAAGAAGAGTTTTATGTTAACCGATCGTGTTATCTTTCGCGAGTGATATTTAATTAACAAATAGTATTACATGAACATTGAGGATATTATGTAAGATCGCTTTTTCTTTCTTAATCATATTTTTTTATTCTTTTACCAAGCCTGTACTACTTGTCCAAATTATATTGTGGGTAGCTTTGTAAATTTTTTATTTTGCATGGAACATTATTTTCTTATTTTAAATCACATACTTGTAATATTAAAGTATTTAAATATAATTTTAGTAGTATATATAAACATTCGCAAGTAATTTAATGTCCCATTCTATTCATACCCTTGGAATTTAAATTTTTGTATTTGATATTTGCATAAATTGTGACTATTATACTTTTTATTATTCAATAATTAATTGTTTCTACTAATATACTGGAATTATACTAATTTCTTGACATTTAATTAAATTTTGCATTAAAATAGGATAGCGTAATATTTTATCTCAAACGTATAAAACTTTTTTAGTAATAACAATAAACATTTTTATGGTATCAAATATACAGTAAATTGTGATCTTATCCCGTTTCAAATTATCAAACATCATATCAATCAAACATATCATCAGACATTTTTAGTTAGTAAATAACTCATGGATATAAAATTAAGTAAACTCTTAAAGTCCCTAAACTGTTATTGTACAGCTATATACATTAAAGTCGTGGTAGCGTAATGGCTAGCGCACGCGTCCTAAACTCAAAGGGCGCGGATTCCAATCCTGGCATATTGTTACAATTATCACGTGTTAACAACGGTGAAGGAAAACATCGTCATCAAAACGTACATATCGAGACAACCGATTTACCAAACCTGGCCAGCCTTCTTGGATAGCCTTAGCGGGTATACTGTCCGAGCACATTGGCTGTTATTATTTTTAGTTATACGTACCTCCATTGAGAAGTCTTATCACTTCGGAATTTTGCTACGACGTGGTTAGAAAATATTTAAATATTTTCTGACACTGAACAAAAACAAAACTAAGTTAAAACCATCGCAATGAAGATGCTGACTGACTGAATTCTAATGTTGAAATTATGTATACGTCCCGGCATATATTTTGAGTGGTCGGTGGAATAGAAGAGATCGCTTTGCGTATTGAGCGTAGCCAATGTGATAAGGTTTATCGACATATGAACCTTATACTTGGAAAACAAAACGAAATTTCACTTGTACATAGGCTAAGGTAATAGGTAAAGGCTCATCAATCGTGCTGGTAACTATACCCATTAAAAATGCCGCAAACAACATTACCCGCATCTTGTAACAAACTTATCTTTCTCTATATTTATTTGGCCAATGTCTCAATTTGCCACATTGGCATGTCATCATCTTCCAAACGTACAATAACTTACATATTTTAAAATTAAAATAATAAGCTGGCTTACAGCCTAGCTTTTTATCGAGGATGGCTATGCCAAAATTCTATATCAAAACGATTCACTTAAAACAACACGCTTCCTGAGCGCTGTTAGGTATTAAAATTATATAAATATATTTCAAGTCGATTACTTTATGAATATCCAGTATATTTATTTGTCTCTTGGCTACTACGATACATAAACACAGCATTTTATTAATTAATTAAAATTTTGAAAATTCATATTGATTTTGAGGATTTTTCGCCTCTGGTTAAAACTTGGAAATGATATATATTTTTTTTATTTTGTAAGGACATCACCACCTATTTTGACATAAGTATAGTTTTTGTTGCAAAACGTATTTTAAACTATTATTTTGTTTTCAGACCTTCAGTTTTTGATTCAGTAGGGTTAAACCAAAACTGAAAGCCTTAGAACAAAATAACTGTTTAAAATAACTACACACAAAAAATATACTTAGGTCCAAATCTCGCTTACGATAAAATGGCGGAAAAGGCTCGATTTAAATATTTGTCTGATGTTATTTACTGTATAACAAACCGTATACTTGACTTGGACAATCGTCATTCCTTATCTGCAATGAGCAGTTTTTATATCTTACTCATTCATGGCCGGTTTCTATACTTACCAATCGTTCCGTATTGCCTTATTATCGAATACAAGAAGTATGAAAATTTAAGCGGTGATAAGGCAAGTGAATGTATAATAAGATATAGGGAGGGAACAGCCATCAGAAAATTTTTGACATTACTTGTATGGAGTTCATGTTAAATTTTAACCGAAAGACAAAGACCAATTCATACCTGCTGCTTATTACCTTTCGGCATTTGTACTTCTTTTATTTACTTTATGTTTAAAATTAGTAATTAGAAAAACAGTCCATTATGAGTAATCTTTATGGTAGTCATTAACCAGGTGTGATTCTTGGAAAATCAGTCCACGCGGTCGAGTAGACGTATCGTTTTTGTACAGTATAAAGCTATGCCCAACGGAGGGGTGACGCAGTCGAGCGTTAAGCACAAGCCAAGCAAGTAGGTACTTCATTCGGTAATCTATTTAGTGACGGACTTTACGCGTGTTATTATATTGGACCTGGGTTATATGTTTTTGTATAGTTCTATTTCTATAGTAGGTAATTCTAACGGCATTTTAATTCGAGTCCCGTAACTCCTAACCGTATTATAATAAGGAACGAGCAATAGGAATATGTTTGAAAACAAAACTGTTTGAATCCGTGTTTAGTTATAAGACGTGTTACATATAACAAAAAGTTTTCGGCAAAAAAGATACCGACTTCTAAATTGTAAAAAAAGGATTTGAATTGAATTATGTTTAAAATAACGTAAGCTCCTTTTTGTTACAAAAATAAATGTGTTCAAATGTCGCTACCTGTTGAGATTGTTGGGTGGATCCCTTACGAGGACATTGAACGCTTCAATTTTATGCTTCTGTAGCAACGAAAGGTAGATATTAAATGATATTTCAGATAGCAGAAAATAGTAATCACTGTCGAGTGCTAATGTGAACTGATTTATTTTGGAAACGGTAACCTTAAGTTCAAATTTTTTTTTCGTTTTTTTGAATTTCCAACTATAATATTTTTTTTTACTGTAATGAACCTATATTAACAAAACTAAAATATCCTAAAAATAAACCTAACTTAAAAATATATACACATTATTAGAAAAACTAAAATTGACATACAATATTAAAGCCCGTCCAGCCCCACCAGACCACTGTCGCTGGGCATTACAGTACAAATATTAACAAGTCGTCCCAGCTGTACAATATAGAGCTCCCACATATAAACACGATACGACGTCGCGTCGTATCACGATGCGGCATCGTTTCACGAGACTGGGAGACGGCCCACTTTATGGAACTTACCATCGCCTATGGACGTTTGCAACACCAAAGGTGCTACAAATGCGCTGCTGTTCTAATAAAGAAGACTGGAACCTGGTCACTTATGCCGGCCGGAACACAACTCAAGGTTGTTATGGCGACATACTTTAGACCAGGGGGTGGTAGCGATCCAGTCGGGCAAATGCCCTACCACCTGGCTGTGGGTTGTTTTGTCGCCTCTTACGACAAGCTGCCCAGCCGTAGGAAATTGTATTCTTTCTCCACCACTTTGATATAATTTATGTTGTAGTACTTTATCATGCAACGCATAGATGCTTGAACAGATAATAAAATTAGGATGAGAATAAAAACAAGACTGTAATAAACTAGATAATGAATATCAGTAGCCCTTTTCCTAGGTAATAATCATTACAAAGTAGACGTCCTTAACCTTCGAAGCAGTCTAGAATACAAATCAATAAAGTAGAACTCGATAATGTTAAGTAAACTCATTAATCTTTTGTACGTTTATTTAACTTTATTGTTTTTGTGAAGTTAATAAATTGTATGGAAGTTTTTAATAAATGATACGGAAGTTTATTCTTTAAAGATAAAACGAAATAATTATCAAATATTAATATTTTATGCTGTATTACAAAGATTAATTAGAAAGCAATTTAAAATCATTATTTTACTTATTGTAAGTTTAGTTTTAGTTATAGTATCTATAGATTCATTAATAGTATAGTTTGTTACCTACTTAAATATGTTTTCAAAACTTTTTTTCCTTACAACAAAAACGGTTTGTTGATCGCACTAGACGGAAGTTTATTTTTAATATCATATTTAATGCTGTGTGTAATTTATAATAACTTGGTAGTCACTTAATTAGACACTTTTTTAATTCAATATAATTGAATAACAAGAATATCCGCAAGGGAACGTAGGTAACGGACATTACTGATACATATTTGCTGTAGAAATTGAAGGCCTGTGACCATGCCGTGGATGAGACATAGTTCGGTTCGGTTGACCGTCGATCAACGCATTGTCGCTAGTAGAGACTTTATGTGTGTAGGTAAGGAAACTGGCAGACTGGTCCATCTAAAATGACTGTTCCCGTCCATGGACATCTGCAACATCAATAAAGCCGATGCGCTGCCTACCCCATTGAGAGGTTAAAAACCGGTTTACGACCTTTTATAAAAAGAGACTGACACATGCGCCGCAACCTTTTTTTCGCAGGGGAATGTCTATTCTTGTGGTACACACTCGGGCCATTACGGGGGAAGACAGCGCTAAGGCCGCCTGAACGAGTGCGTGTTTTTTTTTATGGCTGGAGTACAGCAGACAGGCAGACGGCCCACCTGATGGAAAGCGGTTACCGTCGCCTATGGACGTTTGCAACACCAGAGGTGTCACCAACGCGATGCCGGCCGCGAAGAAATTTTATGACACCCTTTTTAAAAAAGCCCCATGTTGTAGCGCTGTGTGAAAACCACGGCTGGGAGTTCATTCCAAATCCCCAGAGTGCGCAAGAGAAACGTTCTAGAGAACCGTTGCGTACAAGAGCGAAGCGGCTCAAGGAAGTTGGGATGAACGCCCAGCGTGCAGCGTGCGGTGCGGTGGTAGAAAGAAGAAGAAAGGCACCATTCTGAACAGTTCCTCGGAACACTCTCCGTGCGTGTGGGACTCCCGTAAACCGGACCCCGGTTCAAGGATTAGGGACCGATAACTAACTACCCACTAAACGTAACCTGCGCCCCATGCTCGCACTTTAGCTGGACACCACGGTATCTAGAACAAGGTTACTGCACCGTGACGCGCTCGTGCACTATGTGGCGCAAACTTGGGCTAACCTACTTCTAGCTATGAATTAACGACAGCAAATCTAAATTTTTGAAACACAAGCGAAGTATGTACAGGTTTATACGAGAAGAGCCACGTTATAAAGCCTCTTTTGGCATCTATCAAACTGTTTTTCGTAGTTATGTGAACTATCGATAATTACATAAGCAAAAAAGAAATCGACATAGGAAATCATACATTTCCGAATCGATTAAACTTAACACGATTGATTATTTAAAAAAAGAATTACATCTCATTCAAGTAAGCAGAAAGGGTAAGGGTTTTATGGGAACACACGCAAATCCCACGCGTGGTAAAGAAAGATACCAGGGTTCTCTTCCGCAATACTAGGCACATAATTTGCATCACCGCTTGGCAGGGTTCGTGGTGATGCTCAAACCGTTTTATTGTGACTTTGGCAGAATCAAAAGACCAAAGATAAAACAGTGAGGAGTTTTAGTGGATTTTCAAGCACTAAGCCTGGGAGTTTCACACTTCCCCATCGCAACGCTGAAGCGACGAACATCCTGTTAATGAATTTCTATTCATTAAAAAAACGACAGACATGTTAAAGTCCAAATCTATTATTGCACATGGCAGATGTAATTATTAAAATAAAACTGAGTTTTAAATTTTAAAATAAATATCTAAACAATACACTTTATTGTACTAAAACATCATTAAAAAAATACACTTTAGTATTGAAATTTTTCAATATATTATACTACCTTAAATCGTAAGACGAAAATACTACATAAAATAAACGTAGACTTTATGTGTTTCTACCGATATTCATTCAAGTATATATGTGAAATTCCGTTAATTAATTACACATTTAAGTGTGTGATTGGACGTGTGTATAGGTATATCTCTATTTTTTATCCTAACTTAATTTATTAACTAAAAATAACAAACTTTATACTAGTTGTTCTTGTCATGTTTCCGTTTAAAGTTAATAATTAATTTAGTTAAGTACCCTCTTATTTCTAAACGACACAATCGACCGTTTCCTTAATTGAATAATAATGTTATATTTTATTTATTCTGTGATTAGCGTCCGGTTTGTATAAAGTAGTTGTCTATAATTTACAATAAATTTGATACAATATTTATCCTTTATAACGTAGTGATTGTGTACAGATTATAATTCAAAATCTCTCAATTGTATATAGACGGTATTCACTACATTTTATTTTCATGTTGGCAGATGCGACAGACTTGTACTGTGTTCGGTTTGTTTTATTACATGTAAAACTGTAAGCATAATGTTTTATATAATATATTATATAAATATTTTCTGGAATTTCCAAACAGTGTATTAAATTCTTTTCATTCACAACACTTTAATTAAAATAGTTTATTAATGAATTTAATCCGCTATCGGTTGTTAAATTATGGGAGGGATGGCGTGATGTTCCATAAATGCTCGTCGAGTGTTAAAGTTACTGTATAATATGTGTTAAAACCGTAAGATTCTCTGATTAAAGTCTTAAGCTGGTGTGCACCGAAATTTAACGGAAGGTTAACCAAAATTAATCACTGTTTTTCCATACATTTTTGGCGATTATTTTATTTTAAACATCGGTTAAAAGTCGGTGCACACCAGCCTAAGTAGTCCGATGTATATTTATAACCCATAACACAAGGGTAACTTGCTTAATTTGGGATTATACAATATGTGTTTGTCTGTCTGCCGATTATAAAGTATTGTGACCAATTTCTTGTCTTTTAATCATCGAATTACTATTTTTACGTTTTCATAATACGTTCTCGCACGTTGCAAAGCATATAGTATATTTATTCATAATCATATCATATTTATGTTACGATTACTGGATTGTAAAATCTTACTAAATAAAGTCAAATGTAATAAGTTAGTAGTTTTGACGCAAAATTTACAAATATCGACCTCTAAAATATATTTACTAAACCACAAATCAATGTTTTTTTTTGTATCCATTTATAATGTTTCATTTGGCATTACACCTCCAGATACAAGCAGATTTTTCATTTTCATTAATTTTCATTTTTATTTTTGCATTAAATATTTAATTTGGTTCAATCGTTTTTATTATTCAACTTTGTTTTATGATTTCAATTTTTGTAATTAATAATTTGCGAAATTTCTTATAAATGTATATGATGCGTAATAATTAGATATACCTATTCAAATCGATGCATTGTCAACAATTCACCAATTGCTAGTCTTTTTACTACACTTTACTGCATACTAAAGTATGCTGGGTTAATCAAATCTGATGTAAGTTCGAAAAATCTTTTATTGATTGTCCCGTTGGCAATCCATCCATAAGATAATACATTCCTAAACATTGATAGCATGATTACTTTTTCACTCCTCAAATTTGTTTTCATCGCCACCTAGTTTGAAAGAAGCTATACTTCTCAAAAATGTAAACAGTAATTTATTTATTTTTTATCTTAAGTTGTGTCTTGAAATTGTAATTTAAGCTCATAGTTTAAGAACTCGTATTCCACTTTCCACTTCCTTTTTTTACCCTTCGGCTCGTAGCCGTTTTATGTCCTTTTAAGCTGGTGGTTAATTACCACCTTGGTGGCTCATAGTCACATCCTGTTTCTTTGGTTCGTAGCCTTTTCAACTTTTCCTTTTTTTGTTACTAGAAATCATCATACTGATTTCGGTGGGGGGTATGTTCGGTCCTTGCCTAATATTAAGTAGGTAGAATATCGCTCCATCAATTTTGCTGTCTACCCTCTTTCTGTGTGAGGCGAAGGCCAATACAGAGCAGGGTAGAAGCAGCCTTTATTTTGATCGCTCTGGCAGTCAACGTTTTGACGAGGAACTTACCGCGCCGTGCGCTGATACTTTTAAACATTGGAATTTCTAAAACTTATCATATTGGTGTGATTACTGGCCGTGCCAAGAACATTTGCTTTCCATAAAACTTTGTACTTTAAGTATTAGCTCCAAAGTGAAACAAAGTGCCGTGTGCTGTTCCTGTGTGCATGTAACCTGAACCGAGCCAGGAGAGGGCGGATCTCAAGGTTGGTGGAGCTTCTGCTTATGTAGTGCAAGGATTTAGATCATACCTTTCTCATACAGTCCATAATAAATCGAACCAGCATATTATCAGAGGGCTACAGCGCCTCACAACTACCATAAACCCTTCTGAGTGGTTGCAAGTATTATACAAGGTAGAAGTAATAAATCAAACTACGTCATATAAATTAATTGTACTTCAAGCGCAGACTTAACATCTTCGTCACTCTTTCGGGTTTTAAGATTTAGATATATAAAAATATGTATCCTTTTGTTTCAATAAACAAATTTAAAAAACATAAATTAGTACATTCAGAAGTATGGCAATGAGAGTTTTTACATAGTAATTTTTTTTTATAGTAGACGCCAACTATAATTACTTGGCGACTTCTCGTCTTTTGTTTCTTCAATTCTACTCCTGTAGTCGAATCGAAGAAACAAAAGACTAGATGGATGAACGATGTTAACACTTATAGATCACATATTCTAGAATTGCCAACCATTCTGTTTTCCCAGAATATGTCCTAGCGTCCTTATCCTCCTAGTGTCCTTGGATGTACTAGATAGTTTTTAAGCACCGTCCTGTGTTTTTTCGTGCCTTGATAAGGACAGTATTTTAAAATTCGCACGCCAATTTTACAATTATTCTTACATCACAGGCCGCCTTACAGCTCGTGAATATCGAACTTTCAACTTGTATAATTTTATTCAAATACTTTAATTATTAAAACATATGATTATTATCATTACTTAAACTTTATTTGACCTATTTTCACTACATATTAATAAGTAAGTTAACTTATGTAACTCTATTGCGTCCTGTTTTTAAACTGAATTGTCGTAGTTTTAGCTACTAATCTTAGTTTTTTTTCAATTTAAGATTGGTAACCCTAAAATATTTCTCCTTATTTCATTGTTATAGTATAGATCAGACAAACAAAGACCTACAAACAATTGGACGCAGGAATATGACTAATGACTACGGAATTGCAAGAACTTTTCGGATACACACCATTCATCCATTCGATCATTTATGTAGATACTATGAGGTTATAAAATGGACGACCTTATTGCTTAAAATAACTTCCGGATATCCTTGAAAATCTATTCTCAAAATAATAATTTTATTTTTCTAACTTCGTTGGCTCTTTCGTTTTTAAAATGTAGAAAATCTTGAGGACCTAATTAAGAACTAGGTGAATTAAAAGTTCTTGAAATCAATATTAATCTCCCTATAATGCAACGCATTTAGAATGACGCGTTTCTAATTTTCTTAATGCGTGCAAGAAAAAATATTTTTTGAGTGTCGAAAAACTTAGGTACATTGTAATTGGATACCATATACGCCAAAAACGATAATCAAAAAATACAAGTAAAGTCGAGCGTTACCATAATGCTTAATATATTTTTGAAGTGATAACTTCTTATCGTTATGTTGTTCGTTCGTTCGTGTGGGGTAGGCACGAACGAGCAAGGGACCTGGCGTGAAGTTATGTGTTTATGTATGTATGTATAATATAATATCTTATGGTAGGGTAAACCGCTTCGTTACATAACATGTTCCGACGCCAGTCTTTCTGGCTTCATTTTCTCTCACGCATACAGCAGCGGCAGGTAGGCTCCTCCTCTCTCACTTCCAGCGCTAGCCGTATGCCGTATTTCGCAAAGTAATAGCCTAAGCTTTTCTCAAGTTAAACAATTTCAATATTAAATAGTTCAACTTAGATTAGTTTAAGTTATCAATTCAGTCGGGCGTCCGACACGTTTTATTTTAATAACATCTTAAAGTCGGTGCAAGCAAAACATACAAACCCAGGAATAAAATTGCAAAATGCACCAACGCAAGGTTTCTTACAAAATATTTTTTTATTCTTTTGAGTTACTTTTGAAGTCTGTTTCTTTTTTGCTTAAAAACTTTTTAATATATAACATGGCGAAACATTTAATATAAAAAGTTTACATTTAGCTATACGAAATTAAATGATTAAAGTATTTTAAAACACCAATATTTACTTATCTTACTTCGTACAGACATAAGTTCCAATATTATTGCATAAAATTAAATTGCAAAAAGTGATTGGGCTAAAAACGTAATCTATGTAAGTATAGATATAATATAATAATACCTTGACACCTATTAAGTCGTAGCTAAACTTGCTATACTTGGCTCGTTTCACTTAGGTTAATGTCGCGGTGACCATATCGATGGTCAAAAAGGTCAACACTAAGATATTCATATTAATATAACAAATTATATTAGATTAATTTTGTCTAGATATTTGTGTTCCTTTTTTATGACCCCCGTATTTCATAAATTATGATAAAATTTTACTAGCAAAAAAGAATACTTAGTTTCGACGGCGACCACGAAAACAAATGGAAAAAAATGGAGTACGTCATGGCTTTATTAAAAGTATAGTAATATTTTTCTTACTTTTATTGTGTCTTATTGAATATGCACTGTTTGTTACAACTCCATTAATTCTTTAAGTCATTCTGTAACATATTTCTGTATAAAACTTATAAAAAAGAACAAATAAATAGAATAAGAGAAATATAAAGAAAAACAATTTTTAGCCAGACGTGTTGCTGGGGAGTTTCTTGCCGCTTCTTCTCCTTAACAGCAATAACACGGTGCGAAGCGGTGTACATAGACTAGGAAGTAAAATTAAATTTTAACCTATATGTATGACTTTCAAAAAGTGTACTCCAGTGGAACTTATTTTGAATAAAAACTTTTGAATTTGAATTTGACGTAAAAACCGCACGAAAAAAATTTCCTATCAAGGAATTAAAGTTTTCACAAATGAACCAACGTCGAAAGTCATTTATATTGTATTACTAAGATTTCGAAATTTCGTCCACGCTTAGTTGAAATTCCCGGAAGATACCCGGGACACATAAAACCACACAAAAAAGAATGTAAGCTATCGTTTGAGTGAAAACCGTCTGAAAAAGCTAATTCTTATGTATCCGAATAACTGCAAACCGCTCCCGGTAACTTCCCGAGATATCCTCGGGAAAGTAATCTAGCTATCGCCAAGGATACTTTGTGATTGACCTAGCATAAGCGTGTTTATATATGTTAATAATAAATTTGATAAAAAATATGTCTCATTTGCTTATCTGATGGGTGAAGGTTGGACTTTACCGTCTCCTCTACTATGGCATTGTGGCAAATTTTATTATTACTGAGTACTTACTCTCTGTGGAATAATATACCAAACTAAAAACATTCAATATATTTGAAGGTGCTCACGTATTCTACTGAGATTTCTTTGGATTTAAATAATCAGAAATCGTTCTGATACAAGACGACTAAAGCCAGATTTCTATATGTTACTACCCATTCTTTTACCTGAAACCAAAACTGGACGGTTTATTTCTGTCTTTCAATTAAGTTAAATTAACCAAAGTTCTCTATATAAACATAACCTTGAATTATTCAATGTTATTTGCATACCGTCATGTCATTTCAGTCCTGTGCCTTTTAACGAAATTAATTAAATTTGGTTAATCAGTCTAGTATCAGCATTACCAGTTATATAAAATTGACGTTACTTGGGTCGTTGTATGGACTTTGTATTGAATATGTAGTAAGCCAAATCAATAAGAGATATAGGAACCGATCGACCGGGAAGTATAGTTTTTGTGGTGATTTTTTATAAACCGTTACAAACATTGATGTAGACATCAATGGTTACAAAGATAAAATTTACAATTGTTAAGTAGTGTATTTTAAAAAATACATTGCAGCAATTTATTGATATTGCAGAAGAAGATAATAAAACATAACTATATTATTATAACATATAAGATTATAAATAAGTAACAAACTATACTTGTAAACTGATAAAAATTACTATCGCTATAATAAGGAGAATTTTACCCCTAGTTTTGTTCCTGGCAAATAAAAAGGGGCTTAAAACACTCCCAATTCGCATTTACCCAGTTTTCATATAAAGAGCTGGAAATATGAGCTGTTTGTAAACGGTCGTATCATAATTTATCAAAACTTTATACATTGTCTCCCTTATACAGGGTACTGAGCTATAAAATCCCAACTAAAGAGATAATCATCAGAAAAATCTAAGAGATTAAGTAATAATAATAATAATCGGCAGACAACACACATATTGCATATCCCCAATCAAGGAAGTTACGCTTGTGTTAGGGATAATATACAATGTAAGTACTACTCTACTCTGTATATACTCTATTCTATACTCTGTATGTAAATACGTTTCTGAAATTTACCATAACAGGAATCGAACCCGGAGCCTCTGCGTTGTAGTGAGGTAGGCCGGCAAAGGCTTAGCCCGCTCAATCACAGAAGCCGTCAAGTCTCAATGAATTCCCAGTAATAGAGGGTACTTCAATATTAAAGTGTCGGGATCTCATTGCAATTATCAATAACAGCGGTTTCTCACATATCAAGGGCCACTTATCCAGGTTTCACTATACTTTGAAACACCTCTAAATACATACATACATACATAACTTCACGCCAGGTCCCTTGCGGGGTAGGCACGAACAACAGAGCGCCATTTAGGCTTATTCTTACACACCTCACTTGCTTCTTTGACATTCATAGTTCTTGTCATGCACGCTCGTCTGTTCTTAAGGCTCCTTACATCACCTTCTGCTAGTACACGATCAATTTGATCATGGAAGGTGTGTCGTGGCCTTCCGCGACTTCTGCATCCATCCACTTTTGCATTGTATATCTGTTTAGTCATTCTTTCATCATACATTCTTTCCACATGCCCGAACCACCGGAGCATTCCTTTCCTTACCTTCACCCCGACACTCTTTTTCAGACCAACTCTCTTTCTTACTTCGGTATTACGAATGCGGTCCGCGAGCGTCACTCCGCACCTCTAAATATAAAACTAATTTTCAATTTGAGATTGACTAAACTTTATTTTTATTTTTTTTATTTTTTATATGTCTAATAAACTATCAATATTGTGATTTACACACAATTCGTTGTTAATTTTATTCCTTGACGTAATAGAAGTCGATAATCATATATTACTAGTATTACACCTTGAGCGTGGAAACTATTATCTATGAAAATTATGTTTATTTATCAATGCGGTTATTATGTAAAATTTCAACTTTATAATACTTAATAACGAGGACGGCAAGAATAGCAATTTAGTTACAATCTTTATTTTCTGTTCAGATATGCATTGTAGAGTTCCGTTACTATTTTGGCGTAACAAAACTTTTATGCAATCGCTATGTCCGTCCATCCGTCCATGTATTGTTTTTTATTGTAAGAGTTCAGCAGACAGGCAGACGGCCCACTTGGTGGAAAGCGGTTGCCATCGTCTGTGGACAATTGCAACACACCAAAGGTGATACAAATGTGCTGCTGCTCTCTTAAGGATTACTAGAACCTGGTCACTAATGCCGGAACACAACTGAAGGTTGTTATGGCGACATACTTTAGATCAGGGGTGGTAGCCATCTAGTCGGGCAAATGCCCTACCACCTGGCGAATGTATGCCAGAGGTTCGTGATATTTTACTCAAAATCTATTTGTATTTTAAGGATGAATTTTGATAAGAAAGTGTATTTGCTAATACAGCGGTATCGTGTAATCTATACTAATATCATGAAGAGGAAAAATTTGTGTGTTTGTAACAATTAAACTCAAAAACTTCACCATTATCATGCTTTTTTTTTTTTTTTATTGCAGGAGTTCAGCAGACAGGCAGACGGCCCACTTGATGGATAGCGGTTACCATCGCCTAAGGACATTTGTAACACCAAAGGTACTACTAATGCGCTGCTGCTCTCTTGAAGGAGACTGGAGCCTGGTCACTAATGCCGGAACACAACTAAGGGTTGTTATGGCGACATACTTTAGACCAGGGGTGGTAGCCATCCAGTCGGGCAAATGCCCTACCACTGGAAATGAATGATGAATGCTACATTATTGCTGAGTAACATAAGTTATATTTAAATAATGGGGTTTATTATTTTCAAGACAGGACTACGTGCCAGAACCGCTAGTTATCGATATAAATAAAAACGTATCGTACCAATGTATAACTTGAGAAGAGAGAGTCCTGTACGCCCCCCCCCCCCCCCCGTATGGTTTAACTTCACAATTGGAAGTGGTAGGTGGCGCTGGAACAGGGTTTTAAGATCCTCCTCATATCCTGAACTATTTTTTTTTGTTTAATCGATCCCTGAAAGTTTTATATTCACAATTGGACCCGGTAGGAGGCATTAGATTCGGGTCTTAGATTTTAATTTTTTCAGGCAGGACCACGTCTGCTGGGACGGCTAGTTGAAAATAAAACTAAAATTACTGAGTTACTATACATGTAAATAAGGTATAAAAAAATTATTTGAAGCCCAAATGTTTGGGCTAATATCAAATAGGTCTTGAAGAGTGGTAATGAAGTTTTATATAACTTTTTAATTGCATCGAAGGTGAAATAAGCTCTTTTAACGTGTTTTTAACGTGCTCTTTTAACAATAGCGAGAAAGAATGTATTAGATACTTCCTTGTCGTATAATACTGTAACAAATAGTGGAAAAATATAAGTAATAGTATCAGAAGATTTCGAAGAAACTAGATTTTTATAGTAGCAAAGATAATGTAATAGTAAATGAAGATTTGGAAGAAAATGTAAATTTAGACGGTAAAGAAATATGTCATAATATTAATAATTTTTTGTAAAAGTTTATTAGAAAAGAATAAAATAAAGCATAAAAAAGAAAAGAAAATAGACAACAGATAAAAAAATCAGTAAATGAAAATATAAAAACAGGCCAAAGTTCTCGTTTTAATTATCGAACGACGTAGTTAAAAAGATTTTTATTTTATCGATGTAATTAGCATTAATTAGTTTGGTCCTAAAGTATTAAAATAACACAGATAATATAAACCAATTAAAACAAAAATAAATTAATTGAATTTATTAAATGTGAGAACCAAAATTTTTATGCACATAAATTAGCAAAAACAAAAGGGTCTTATTTATTTACCTTTTTTGTTTTTTATATATGTTTCCTATTACATTTTTTGTTTAAGTTTTACTAAACTTCTCTGTACTCGGCAAGTCTGTGGTTCAAATATACCCAAAGAGCTTACAATGCCCGACAGTCCAATACAATAATTCCCTCGGGGTACTGTTGGGTCGACCGCGCTTCTGCAGTGCGGCGCCGATGTTCACCGAAACGCACAACTGTTTTGTGCTTTGTGGCGTAATAAAACAGCTTCGTTACTATTGGTGTAGCAATTGCTACATCAATGTCGTTACTGAGCAGCGTGGTAACAGCAACAGCATCCTGAAGGGAATAGCCGAGATATTTGACTGCCCACTGATTGGGTCCTTCATTAAGAGGATCAAACACTGTTCGTCATTAATTACTAACATATTTATATGGAACAAATATTACTAACTAGCTGCGCCCGCAGTTTCACCCGCGTATAATAAACAATATATAATAATATCAGCCCATAAATGTCCCACTGCTGGCTCGGGCCCCCCATTATAGGGGATTCACCCGCGTGGTGATAAAAAATTTATATTTTGGATAATTCACACTATATCTTTATAAATTATAGCCTATGTGTTATTCTGACGTGTAAGCTATATTACTGTAAAGTTTCATCAAAATCCATTCATAGTTTTTGCGTGAAGGATAAACAAACATACATACATTTTTACAAACTTCCGGTTTATAATATTTATAGAGATATAGAGATAACATTATTGTGTTCGTTTCTCTGTGTGTATGTATAGGATATATATATATATAATATATATATATATATATATATATATATATATATATATATATCTTATAGTTTCGGATTAAGCCTTAGAGGCTCACTTGAATAAGTCACCTCTATATAAATCTACGTGCGTGTGTAGTTCAATTTCTACTTTGTCTTTAAATTGTGTACCATTGACGTCATAGATTTCTAGAACTTCAACAGATTTTGTTCTTAGATTAAAAATCGAATTTGTTGAGATTATACCCTGGCTATCCAAACAAACAATACATAAATGCTCTTCTCTGCCTGTTGTCTTCCCACTCTCGCTCGCCATAGGTTTGCTGGAAGAAAACTCTTTTTAGGGTTAAGCTCGCCTTTGTACATCACCACTATTTTGTAGTTTTATTTGTGTTATTTTGTGTACAATAAAGAATAAAATGAATTAAATTAAATTGAAATCAATATTCTTGTCACATTCTTTACACAAATATAAACCATCCCTTATCAGTGTAACCTCGTGATGACTACGAGTAAGTACACTTTTTATTCATTTATTATACAAACATACTGGTAATTATTTCGCGAAAACACGACGTCCGCGTATCTATCATTATATATGCTCTGTGGCTATGGCCGTGTATACAAACGAGATAAGAACCAATTGAAAGAATAATTAGTTTTAAATATGCACAATATTTTATCAAGGTTTGATAGCTATTATAAATAATGGATGTCATAACATGAACTTCTCTGTTATATATACGGAAAAGTACACAAGCAATGCAATAATATAAACAAACAATAATTTCATGTCATTAACTGCTGTTTGTTTAAACGTGAGTTCATCAAAATAATTAATATTAGACTACTTACTTTTCCGTTTAACTATTACCATAATATGTTTGATTTGTATTATTCAATATTTTTAAAGGTAAATACACACATATTTTCATGCCGTTTCCCATAGGAGTATGCAGAGACGATGGATTTCTAATTGCAAAGATCTTGGAACTATATCTTTAGCTTCGTCTACATTCATTTATCTGTTCAACATACACATTTGTAACGGGGTTTTTTACCTGCTTATTCTTTAGGATATTTGCGAGTTGATCATGGTAAGTACGTCGCGGTCCGTCTACCATTTTTTTTAACGAGGGGAAATCCGATTAAATACTATTAGTCACGCGTGGAGTGCGGCTTCTATGTGAGTTTCACCAGGTCAGGGTCGCACTAGTACCCAAGTACATTGCTGTTGCCTGACCACAGTCAGGGATACTGTCTAAAACTCCTCGGTCTCACGACCACTCGTCTTTATGCCATGGCCACGGGTACAGGGCGTAGCCCCTCCGTGGTCCCTGGTAGACGGTGGCCTAACAGACTCATCCACAGCCGGGGACTTCTTTTTGTTCCCTGCGACTTCAATCTCTTAAAAATATGGGGAGGTCTGTCCACGGGAGGAGAGGTGAGCGCGCGCGGAACACGGCACGCCCCCATCTCAAAGGCATAATAGCGGGTAAGAGCCCTTTCTTCAAGGACACACCCGCGCCGCGCGCTAACGGCTGCCAAAGGTCTAGGTCTTTAACTCCGGCGCCAACGCGTCCTCCTTTGGCGGAACGGAGCAAGGATGTACGCTCAACCTTTCGCTCCGCCTCTTTCTTAGCAAGCATAGCTCGCTCGCAAAAGGAGGAGACGGCCGGTCGGTCTACCAGCACCAACTCTTCACCCACGTTGTTACTAAAGGTGATTCTTACAATATATAGTACATATTATAAACCACTAGTACATATTATATACACCAAGTCGTTGTAGCGTAATGGCTAGCGCACGCGTCCGCAACTCAAACGCATGCACCACTTAGCAGTTTTCTGGCCAAATGTGCATATCATTATAATTACACATGCTAACAACGGTGAAGAAAACATCGTGATGCAACCAACACATCGAGATAACCGATGTGTTAAACCTGCCAAGCCGCCTTGGACAAGTGTGGTATACTGTCCATTTCCCTATAATGGGAGGCTCAAGCCCAGTGGGACGTTTATGGATTGTTATTATTATTATATTATTAGAAATGTAAACTGTACATAATTTTGTATATTTTAAAATAAAATGTATACATGCTATCTATCTATATATATATATATATATATATATATAAAACTATAGATATAAACAAGATATATCTAACAATACATGTTGGCAGCGTCTCAATCGTATTTAAATTGAGGTTTTTATTTATGAATAATATTTTAGAAGGTCATTCATACATGTAGACAAAACTCCCAAGCAATACATAACTAAGATCTATTTTTTGTTATTTGAATGTTTTCCACGAAGGGTATTAAAAAACAAACATTCATTTAATACGGAAATTTCCTACAATTTATACAATATTCGTGCAAAGAACAAGAAATGCATATTATTGTTGTTACAATTTATTATTATAATTGATCTTGAATCCCTAATGAACTAGTTGATATAACGATAATTTCTATTGGTTACAGAACACGTCGAATGGATTGTACCGTTTTAAACTCCAAGACGGTAGAACGATAATGTGACCGAGAAACAGCGGACGGGTAACGCGTTGTTTGAGATTTGCCGTAGAAAGTGAGCTGTGAGTGACTCAGGGGAAAGTGCAGTGTTATTGAAAATGACGCCTGGCATTGCGGAAGAAACACCGATGATGGAATATGGAAATAATAATGTGGCTGCCTCACTGCCTCGGCCAACAGTGCAATTGGAATTCAAAAATATCACGTGTACAGTGAATACGTTATCTTTGAGCAAGTTTCGTATAGGTAAGTGGTAAACAATGTTATAAAGTGCTTTGCTAAAACTATCAGATTTATGTGCAAAAGTAATTCGTTACTAATTACATTACTAAATATAACCTCGGTTGTAACGACGTTTTGTTTATAGCGACTTAACACTTCAGTCCCTTGACTTTATGCTGTTTAGAATATACTTTTAGAGGAAAGTAATTTATCCATTAGGGACTTCGGATGTAATTAGGGTTGCCAGATGTCGCTTAAGAGAGAAGTAACGATTTTATAGCATCTTTAGTGTTACAAATTTCCATACGCCTCTCTGCTGCAATTCATGCAATAAAAAAGTCCAGTTTCTTTGTTTGTCCCATCAAGAACCCATCAAGAAAATATTGGTAAACCGGTTATCCGGCTGGATTATATAAATATAAAAGATTGGCTGGTTTTAAAGCAAATTTGTTCATTATCTGGCGAACTCGGAAGAACACTCGAATGTTTAGTTCGACGTCCTGCACTGAATTCAAAAGGCATCTTTGAATGCATTTTGAGATGGCAATCTCAGGCATAAAGCTTTATTTAAAACAGATGCATCGAGTAATAAATGTTTCAAAAACTAGATTGGTTTTTAATTTAGTGTTCCATGCAAATTTAGTAACTAAAAAGTTAGTTTATAACTTTAAAAAAAATCCTTGTGCTTTTTTCGAACACATCTGGCAACCCTGGATAGTAGGAATGTCTTAAGAGGAATTGGATATAGGGGATGGTACAGGAGGAATGTGATAGAGGGATAGGACATGAGAAGTAAAATTTTAAGTTTTACCAAAATAGCTACGGAACCCTAATAACTATCGTCGACTTATTTAGTCAATCAGTCCTATATCAGTTTGAATCGTTGTGACTGATATAAGTTCAATGCGCTTGGCCTCTTTCTAATTGAAAGATATGTAGCCATTAAAGAGAACAACCACTTATTACGAAGGCCAAAGTCCTTTAGATTGCCATTACGAGCTTATCTCATATTAATCTAAGTCCGAGAGAGATGTCATTATTTTTTGTATAATAACATAAGTCGTGGTAGCTTAATGGTTAGCGCACGCGTCTCAAAGTCAAAGAGTGCGGGTTCGGATCCTAGCTGGAAAGCAAGCACTAACAGTTTTCCGACCTAATGTGTATATTCAAATTCAAAAGTTTTTATTCAAAATAAGTTCCACTGGAGAACACTTTTCGAAGATATTTGAATTTTACTTCCTAGGCCCGCTTACATAACGATCGCCTTTAAATGAAATTAGTTAATCATATCAACCTGCCTAAATACGTTTTACATAAAACGTATTGACAGTACTTTAAAAATATTTAGCGGCAAATTTTGAGTTGTGCAAGCCGCTAATTGTATTTAAGGGTGTTACATACGTTTTGTCTTTCTGAAATAAATTTAAGCAACCTTACGCAAGCGACCCTTAGTCTATGTACTTACTTTATATTTTCTCTTATTCTATTTATATCTCAAATTCTTTTTTTATCAGTTTTATACAGAAGTATGTTACATAATGAATTTTGAAGAATGTTATATAATATTGTTACAATTAGCACGTGCTAACAATGGTGAAGCAAAAACATCGTGATAAAATCTGCACATCCTGATAGTTTGTCAAACCTGCTAAGCCGCCTTGGACAAGCGTGGCGGATGTACTTTGCGTTTCCTTCAGTAGGAGGCCCGAGCAAAGTATTGTGACGTTTATGGGCTGCTATTATACATACATACATATTATCACGCCTATTTACTATAGGGGTAGGCAGAGACTATACTTGCGGTGATCCTAACAAACAACTTTCACTTCATTTACTTTCATTAACCTCTTCCTATAGTTACATGCACGTTTGTTTGATATGCTTTTTACATGACCTCGTTTTAACACTTCTGTTATTTGATCATGATGTGTATTCACAATACTGTCATACACTTGATTTGCGTTTCTATTTTCATCCATCCTCTCTACATACCCAAACCACCTTAACATTTCTTTCTCAACTCTTGTTATTATATATTCTTTCATTCCACAACTTGCCCTGATTACACTTATTCCATATCATATAATTCATGCTTACCTCACATATACTTGTCAAAGCTCTCATTTCAACTGCATTTATTCTACTTTCATGTTTCTGCCATAACCAATTTTCACTGCCTACCGTGTTGGCTCCAACACACATTGATGGACTAGCCAAGCGTGCCTTTACAGACACTTTTTGGCTTTTCATAAAAAAATTAGGGCCCCATTATTATAACATATTATTATATTTATGACATAACTCAGAGTTTTATGCAGTTTTTTTCATCGCCATCAGCCAATCGCAGTGCTCGATATAGGCCTCCCGATGTCTGTGCCACACGCTCGGACCTTGAACTTCCCCATCCAGTGCCTACTGGCAACTTTATGCGGGTCATCAGACCAGTCGGGCTGGACTGACACTACGTTTACCGAGATCCGGTCTCCATTCTAAACTAGTCGACTTCATCGGCCATCAGTCCTGTGACAAAGATAACCGCCCTATTGTCACTTCATCTTGCGTCTTTAACGATCTCGGTTACTTTGTTCTCTGTGCGTAGAGTCTCTTATTTGTATATCAATAAATAAAATGGTTTTGTTAACTGCTGGAGAACAGCACACCAGCTGACACTCACACGATGGAAAGTCATTATTGTAGTCTGAAAGGGGAAGTATAATATGACAACTATTTTTTTTATTGCATGAGTTCAGCGTACAGTGCGGTAATGGAGAAAGAATAAAGGTTCGGTGGCCGGGCGGCCTATCGTAACAGGCGACAAAACAACCCAAAGCCAGGCGGTAGGGTATTTGCGCATCTGGATGGCTACCACCCCTGATCTTGAGTATACCGCCATAACAACTATGAGTTGCGTCCCGGCATTTGTCTTAAAAAAAATTGCACGAATTCAGCAGACATGCAGACGGCCCACCTGCTGGAAAGTGGTTAATATGCCTATGGCCCCTTTAAACGCCAAAGTGCTCCAAATGCGCTGTTGCTCTCTGAACATGGCCATAATGCCGGAACACAACCTTAGAACTGGCACCCGGTCACACGAATTGTTCTCCGATCCTACACCAGAGACCTCAGAGGTCAAAATGTAAGTCAGTGTAAGTGAAATTTTTAGAGTTTTGTCTCTCAGTTTGAATGCAAATTTGTCGCGAATAAGCAGGCTGGGCGGATTTGATTCATTTAAAATTTTCGTGTGTTTCATTTGGACATATTGTAGAACATTCAGAAAATATGAATACTTATAAAGTACGGGATTTCACAACTGTATATATGCATTAAATTCGTATTCATATACGAAGTGACGAATAGTTACGAGTAGTTAATTAAACCGCACCTTATATGATTAAATACGGAAATGATGAAACCTATTCTAGTTTTATTCGGCATTAACATTCGAAACGCACGTTATTATTCTACCCCAATCCATCAAATGAGTCAATGTTGTTTAATTGAATAGTGTTAATGTTTAATTCATTAAATAATTATGTTTAATTAGTGTATGGAAAAATTTTATTTTGTTTAAAAAACCCTTTCCCTTTTGATATTCCTTCACAGAAATTAATCACTACAAACTGCACTATGATTTGGTATAATTATAGAGTCAGATTTGTGATAAGAGTACTTATTTGATTTTCAAATAATAATAATGAAACCGCTTTAGTTTTCGTCAAAAACGGCTTGGAGACTCCTTTCGTGTGTGATTGTTTTTCGTCATTTAGCATAATTTAGGAGATATATATATATATATATATATATCACGTGTCATCGTTATTTATATTACAAGTGTTATTGGAACTTATTAAATATGCATAGGTAACATCCAATATGATTGCTTCCTCATAATATATAAATAAGTATAGTATAAATAACTTAAGGAGTGTGACGTGATGCACGTAGGCAAGGCGTATTAGATATATTGTGGTTTGGGATAAAACGTTTTTTGTGAAAAGTGATTAATCTCTTTTATTTATACAAGAACACAATACGTAATTCAAGGTTTTTCAATAAACAAATTAAAACTAAAAAACTTGTGGTTACTAATAAATCAATTTATAAAGGAAATTACCTTAGAAAATGACGTCTTTCCTCATTTGTTTTCATATAGGGGTTACTAGCCTAAACAATCTACAAGCATGTTTGTGTGTGTGTGTGTGTGTGTGTGTTCAAGCCTTGGAACTGGTGTAAAATTAACCACTTTTTATTGCTTATAAACGATTTGGCTTGGAGCTGGTTTAAAATTAACCACTTTTTATTGTTTATAACCTGTTTAAGTCAAGTATTTCGTTCGGATTGTAAAAGTTAAGAAAGTTTTATATGAATATTAAATAACCGGTGTATTCCTTAAGAGGATCATCAATATATCTCATTTGTTTATGCGCGACTGAGTCCTAGCTGTACAAATGGTGGCGCTTTAAAAGTGTGCGATAAAAATATTTTCGGTTTAATCAACAAAACCAATTTAACAAATCTTTGCTGCCAAAAACGGGTTGAAGGTGAGAACAAAACCGAAAAAAATGGTCTTATGTTTTCAGGCTACCGGTTCGATTTTTTTGCCAGTTTCAAAGCCTTGAGGCGTGTGAATCCACAATTGTTCGCCCATATCATGCCAATGTTAAGAATATTTCTGAAAAAAACCTAATAATTTTATTTATTTAATTATTTTTATTTATTTAATAATCTGGGCGGTCAAATTCCTCACCGAGTTCCATCTCAATGATAGTTCAAAAGGAAACGCGAAGCGTGCCTGCGTCCTGTGCGGCGTCATCTTGGAAGACTTGACACCGTAGTTCAATGTTTGCTTTCTCTCTTTTCTTTCAACTTCTCCCAACTATTTGCGGCTGATATATATATCTTCCATACTCCTCTGACATACGTCTTCTGTCACACCACATTTCATATTTCCTGTATTCGAGCCTTAACACCAACTAAATTTCCAAAATCATTCATCCCATGTATGACCCTAGTATCAGCATAACTCATTATAATAACGAATTAAAAATTTAAATTCAAACCGGTTTCACCAGATTAATTTATATAGTCTGTAAATAATTAACAATATATTAGTAATTCCGAAGTTACGACCCATTGTTATACAGATATTCATATTTAATTACACTACCTACCTTCTTTTGTGAATAATACTTTATAGCTTAAGAGCCAGTGATCGGCTACGTGTATGTATTTGACCAGACCTGAGGTTTTGTACATTGAGGTCCCTATACCTACCATGTATGGTACGGGGACTCACTAACCTCAAAGTGGTGAACGCGAAGACCGCTGAGGTAAGACAGTATCGATTTTTGACGAATTTTAAATCCATTCAACCACGGCTGCCGTTTTGATATTTGAAAATATAGGCTTATTATTATCAGAAAATAAGAATGGCAGACCATTATCGCGCGGTTTTACTTTATGGCAGACAATTTTGAATATACTAAAAAAAATTGAAAAATCGCCACTCCTAATCAGAATATTCTTGCCACAGGTTGTCTGGAAGAGATCGCTTTTTAGCGATAAGACCGCCATTTGTACCCTACTATAATAATACTAGTTTGTAAGTTTTCTGTAATGGTGTACAATAAAGTGTTATCTATCTAAAATTTGAAAGTATTGACCAGATCTGCCATTGATATATTTTGTTTATTATAGTCTAAAAACTTATATTGATCGCGGCAGACGTCTACTTTGCGTATACACATCAATAAATAATAAAATATTAGCTACTACTCAGTCAGATGTATATGTTTTCCGTTCGTATTTATTGATGTCTATACGCAAAGTAGACGTCTGCCGCGATCAATATAAGTTTTTAAGACTACAATAAACAAAATATATCAATGGCAGATCTGGTCAATTACTTTCAAATTTTTTCTGCCATAAAGTAAAACCGCGCGATAATGGTCTGCTATTCTTATTTTCTGATAATAATTGGCCTATATTCTCAAATATCAAAACGGCAGCCGTAGTCAAATGGTTTTAAAATTCGTCAAAAACCAATACTGTCTTCCTCAGCGCTCGTCGCTTCCACCACTTTGAGCTTAGTGAGTCCCCGAACGATACATGTTAGGTATACGGGCTTCAATGTAAAAAAACCTCAGGTCTGGTCAAATACATACAGGTAGCCGATCACTGGCTCTTAAACTATTAATATTCAAATGACTGCTTACAAACTAAGAATGGTTTGAATGTTCATTAGTGATGTATTATACGATTCGTTTCACCTTCTTTAAAGTTAAATTAAATTATTTAATCAATTTTACACAAAAAATAACTATGTACGTGTACCTCGTACATTAAACAATTCCGTGAGATAACTAGCATGCACTGTTTTTATCATTGGGTACGGAGCCACAAAAAGCAGTTTATGAAAAATACTCCACAATGTGTTAGATATTGTAACCTCTTTGTATTCTGTCTGGTCGTTATTAGTGACTAATTGGTTTGACGCACACTGTAGATTAATATAATATGACGTTTTTAATAAATTCACCATGCATGTAAGTTTTCGGCATTTTAAATTCTTTTGTTTTCTTTGTGTTTAAAATGTGTAATTATAAAAACAGTCTATTGTGTATTGTAATCTTTTGCCAGGTGTGATTCTAAGAATTTTGTCTGCGCGGCCGAGAGAGTTATTGTAATTGTGCAGTATAAAGCAGTGCCTTAATGGAGAGATGGGCAGTCGAGCTATAAGCACAAAAGAGGCAAAACGTGTGTACTACATTCGGTAATCTATTTAGTGGCGGAATTTGCGCGTGTTATTATATTTGTACCTGTGTTATACGTGTTTGAATAGTTCTATAACTTATATAATAACTCCAACGGCAATTTTATTCGAGTCCTGCAACTCGTACGCTTTATAGCAAATACAACTAAAAATAGAAAATAAATTTTAATAAATATGAATTAAAAACAGTCTAAGAAAAAATGATGTTATTGTAAAAAAAGCGTGGGGTGCATGGTATCAATAGTTATGAATATTTTATGAACATATATGAGTAGAAGGGTCATCTTGATAATATCCTGAAAAGCACCCCATGCTTTTTTTTACAATAAAATCATTTTTTCTTACACTGTTTTTAATTCGAATTTATTTAATTTTATAGAAAATCCAACAAATTTTCTATAAAAGCGTTTTTTTAGTTTTTTTTACTATTATTTATTTTTCATTTTTAGTGATTATCAAGTGATTTAATTCCCTTCTCCGTGGAAGCTTTGAAAAAATAATTAAATACACTCTTATGATAAAATGGAACGTTATGTGAAAATAAGCTTTTTAAAAAGGTTTTTAAATACAAGCTTTGAGATCCTGCATAGCATGTAGCTGCAAAGTGCTAGCAAAGACAAGTAAAACGATCCCAAACACGACGGGTCTATCTTGTTTAGTACAGGAGTCCCTATGGCCACCTTCCGACTCCATCATCAGATCAGCTCCATGGTACCATATTATTGCATTGTCACGCGATATACACATACGTGCAAAATTTTAGCTCAATCGAAAACCGAGAAGTCGTTCAAATTTAACTTGAAAGATTTCGTTACATACTAACATACGTATGAAGCTAATAAAAGCGTATGAAAGTAGGTGGTTCGCAAAATGTCGTGTAAATGCATTTTTTTATGTAAGTACAGCCCATAACTTTACTGTTTATTAATCGATTATGGTGATTCCTTTTGCATTCGATAAAGCAGTTTTGAAATGGTCTCATATAAATTTTAATGCCAGCAGACTTTGGGTTTCGAAGATACAGCAGAAAAACCCTTGAAATCAAGCCGAACTATGAAATTTTGCTGTTTTTCAGCCATATTTTTTTTTGTTTATGATCGATTTTGGTCATTCTTTCGATTCATTATAATTTCAGCATGATTTTTTTTAATAAATTTCATTGGTATTAGATTTTGAGTTTCATAGATATGAGAATAAATCCATAAAATCAAGTAGCAAACATTGTAGTGATTGACGTCTGTTACTTTTTGTTTCTAAACCAATTTGATTACATCTTTTGCGTTCGATTCGAACTACCTCCATAGTAGTTTGATATAAATTTCATTGTTATCAGACTTTAGTTTTCGGAGATGTAGCAAAAAATCATTAAAATCGGTTAAAAATATGTAGTTATGAGTTATGTCACCTATTTTGTTTCTGAAATTATTTTTATCACTCTTTTTGAATTGAATTTAATATAACTTCAAAGTAGTACCGTGTAAATTTCATTTCTAGGCCCGAGGTTCCGAAGATATAGCAGAAAATTATTTAAAATCAAATAGAAAATGTACCGAAAATATTGTTAGGATTATGACAATCCTAAAACGAATTGGTACTTAGGTATCTAATAACCTTGATTAGTTAAGATCAAAAACATGTTCTACTAGACTCAACTAAGACTAGGAGAGCGCACAACGGAAACCGACAACCATAAACAACAGGACTTCCTAAATTCAGTTATTAGATCCGTCGGTTTTTTTTTTCAAAAGGATTGCGAGACGCCGTGAACCAAAAAGCACTAGCCGCGCCGTGGTAGCGGCCTACCAGTACCAGAACTAACTGATATGTATATTTATTAACTGACCAGCATATCCAAAACATACTTCATTATTTAAATTTGACGGCACTTATTAGAGATTCTTAGGTGCATATACATAATCTACCTGCAAATTGCGCTCATCAATGTTTTCTAAATACGCTCCCGTTTCATAAAAAACAGTTTCCGCATTCGAGAATCTATCATGTTAGGGATACCATATATGTAACTTAAATGTGTAAAATAAAAAAAATCTAACGAAAAGAAACTGACTTCAAGAGCAACTAAAAAGCAAAAAATAAAATTTTCTATTTTTATGTTTTACTTAGCCACAGACTACAAGATGTAGACAATTTTATTTTTTGCTTTTTAGTTTCTCTAAAAGTCGGATTCTTTTTTTATTAAAAAATCTTTGAATAAAACTGAGTTACTGTGACATTGGCCGAATCAGCGCCAGTAGCGTTGGAGCCAAATCGCCAAAAATATAATAGAATAGAATTAAAATTAATTAGGATTGAAAATAAATTAACTTAAAAATACAAATAAAATACTAATAACTACGTTAATAAAAACTAAATATAACCTTGTAAGAGGATCATTGAAATGTCATTGTCAAGAGTAATATGTTGTCAATGTCAATGCGAGGCTGTTATATATGAAGGAAAACATATAACCTCTTCTTGGGAATGGTCGCCGGGTACCAAGTTTTTTTATTTTTTTACTGCAGAAGTTCAGCAAACAGGCAGACGCAGGCGATGGTAACCGCTTTTCATCAAGTGGGCAATTGATGAAAAGCGGTTACAATCGCCTGTTGACATTTCTATCACCAAAAGTGCTACAAAAGCGCTGCTGCTCTCTTAAGAGAGACTGAAGCCTGGTCACTTATGCCGGAACACACCTCAAGGTTGTTATGGGACGTACTTTAGACCAAAGATGGTAGCCATCCAGTCGGGCAAATTCCCTACCTACCACCTGGCTGTGGGTTGTTTTGTTCCCTTTACTACAGGTCGCCCGGCCGCAGGAAGTTTTATTCTTTCTTCGTTCCTGTACGGATAAGAAAGTTTCGACGAATCGCTATCCTTTGCCTTACTCAAAGTGAATTATAACGTTATTAGTGTTAATGTCAAGAGTGATAATTGTTATTTACACGATGTAAAACGTTATTTTGTTAGATGACAAAATAAAGTTGTTGGACATTATAAAAGATGGTATAATAATAAATATAACCTCATACTCGTGCCATACCGTGATGAATTCTGATGAATAAAGCAAGCTTATACGGCCCTGACGAGCTTACAAACTAAATAAAATTATTTTTATTTACACACAAAATACACAAGTTTTTCTGTATAGTTTTGCATTATCTATCTACTCAGTCATGTTCTACATAAGTTATTGACTACAATGAATAACGTAAAAATTATGCGAGCCATTGACGTGTTTGATTTGAATGCTAAACCTGTCTCTGATATTCATCAAGCGATAGAAGCTACTTAGACTTGCAAATGACAAGTACGAAACAATTGAAAAGACTTTAATTTTGATTTATGACACTAGGTGCTATCAGACAGAATGCGGTCATGCGTTGGAGCATTCCAGCTTCTTGATCTGCGTTCGGCATCTAATATTATTGAACCCCGCTGTTGGACGGTCTACGCTGTCCCCCTACCGTCACGTTGTTTTTTGACAATAGTTCTTCATCGAAAGACGATTTATTAATTCTCTGATCATTAGCAGTAACAAAATGGAGAAGCAAATACCGTATGGAGATTCTCTTAAATGGCATTCTGGCAATTTCCAATCATGTTTCTGCAACTTTTCCTCGGTTTTTATAATCGGTCTCCATCTTCCTTCCAATCAATGTGTTTAGTACGCGCGAACGCGTGCGTTCTGGTTGATCGACGCGTTGAGGTCAGAATGCCTGCTGTTTGGTTATTGGGTATATAATATAACAATACAACGATCGGGAACGCTCGAACGCGTAACCGCTTTTTGTCTGATAGCATCATAGTCTATAATATTATAAAATTCTAACACACCGAATCTGTCTGTACATTGAAGATATTTAAAAAATCAATATACTTGTTGCAGAATATCTTCTAATATATAAAATTCTCATGTCACAGTTTTCGTTGGCATACTCCTCTGAAACGGCTTGACCGATTTTGATGAAATTTTTTGTGCTTATCCGGTATCTATGAGAATCGGCCAACATCTATTTTTCATCCCCCTAAATGTTAGGGGTAGTCCACCCCTAAATTTTTTATTTTATTTTTTAGACAAATTTTTAATTTCTATTTGTTTATGATACTACATACAAAAATACATACAACCCTAAATTATTAACCCTCTGCGACAAACCCCTATTTTTACCGGGCAGGACGACGTCTGCCGGGACAGCTAGTATAATATAAAATTCTCGTGCCACAATGTTCGTTCCCATACTCCTCCGAAACGGCTTGACTGATTCTCATGAAATTTTGTGTGCATACTGGGTAGGTCTCAGAATCGGACAACATCTATTTTTCATCCCCCTAAATGCTAAGGGTAGTCCACCTCTAAATATTTTTTCAATTTTAACTTTTATTCTTTTATGATACAGAATTAAAAAATACCTACAACCTGAGGCGCCGTCCTATTGTCGATGCGATCAAAAAATGATCGTGCCAAGCAAAAGCAAAAAATGGCCAAACTTCATTAAATTCGTGTGACGTAATTTGTGGTTGGCTCCTAACATAGTTCTAGACATCATATTATAAATCATAACAGCTTCACAATACTCCTAATTCAAATGAGTTTTTTGTAGTACTTACAGAGCTCGATAAAATGATTTTTATAAATGACGTGCGTCATTTGACTGGCGTAAGATCGTGACTTTGATGTCTGTCTTAAATTTTACGTCAAACCGTGAACTTGGCCGATACAGATAATTTAAAATCATATCTTTTCGATCAAAATGGATATATGTATACTTGTTTTTAGTGAAACATTTCGATGACGAAAATAACTGTTTTTTTTATTGCAGGAGTTCAGCAGACAGGTAGACGGTCCACTTGATGGAAAGCGGTCACCATCGCCTATGGACATTTGCAACACCAAAGGTGCTATAAATGCGCTGCTGCTCTCTTAACGGAGACTGGAACATGGTCACTAATGCCGGAACACAACTCAAGGTTGTTATGGCGACATACTTTAGACCAGGGGTAGTAGCCATCCCGTTGGGCAAATACCCTACCACCTGGCTGTGGGTTGTTTTGTCGCCTCTTACGACAGGCCGCCCGGCCGCAGAAATTGTTTTCTTTCTCCGTTCCTGCACGGATGTAATGCTATAGCATTTATACTCAGTCCAACCATTATTTCACAACAGAAGTAGATAAAAATGTAGAATAAATAGAATTGGAGATAATACGAAAATGTAACCAGAAATGGTTTGGCTTGTATTATTCATTCACTTGCCTTACCATAGGTTGAATTTTGACATTATTTGCATAGAGCTTGTGTCAAATTTAACTGGTAGTAAGGCAAATGAAATACTTTTACTAACAAAATTTTATATTTCCTTTATATTCGTTTTGAAAATTACATATTTGAAAGTATAACCCAGAAGACTTCTTATAATAGTCGCATTAGAGGACTACTCTGTGCTTAAGTCGAGACAGTCGAGACGAGTGAGACACTCGCATTCTTCGGCCATACTTCACGTGAGTTTTTTTTTCAGCTTGTTCCAATAGTTAGGGATAGACACAATATGTCATATTTCCTATTTTCCATACGTCCATCCCCCCCCCCCTCCCCCCTATCACACGATAAATCAACATGTGATCCTTAACACTCCATCCATCTCTTTTTTGGTCTACTTTTACATTTGTATCAATCGATCTTTCATTTTAATATAGATTTTGTCACCTTGGTAGAAACAATGGGATGGGAGCGATGAAAGTTAACAGAAGTTAACTTTCATCCCTTCTCTTTACATGCCCATGTCACCTTAATTTTTTTCCTCTTCATTTTTCAATCACAGATGCAACTTTCAGAGAGCTCCTTATGTATACATTTTTATCTTGCAATATCACACATCTCAACACACTCATCTCAGCTGAGTGGGGATGTTTTGGTTTTAATCTACCACTTTATTGGCCAAATATTCGGGACCGTACAACATGACCGGCTGTCGTATGACTGGATATTAAAAGAAATATGAGAACTTCTTTCTACCCCTTGTCACATGTGTGCCAATCACGTTGCCTACGTACCATAAAAGTGACACGTACGAAGTTGTCGTCCTATAATTTTAATGGACACAGTTGGGATCACGCATATGTATGTGCACCACTCAGACGCATCTGTGGAATAGAGATAATCGACCGTGGTATCGGTCTTTTTTGCCGCCGTAGTGCCAGCAAATGATTACGCCGTGCCACTTGAGTGATGTCTTATGGAGGCCCTTGCCACCGCTAACGTTCTGCCTTTATTGGAGTCGAACAGTATTGCACGTGAAAATGGTAGGAGTCCTGACGGATTGACTCTAATTTCCAAGCAAGCCTTTGGTTTGGAATATGACCTATACAGATCGTTGGCCGCATCCCATTTACCAAACATGTCTAGATCACCTGAAACAGCTGTCAGCTGTATCACTCGAGCAGTAAAAATATGTAACTCTCAGTGAGCGTTATATGTTTGTAAAGTTAGTTATTGAAATGCAAGGGCCGTGGGGTCCTGAGGCCATTTACACTCTTCCGGTGATGAGAGGCACCACCTGGTGGCCCCTACTTCAGACAAAGAATCAATATGGCTATCCAGAGAAGTAACTTAACCAGCCGTCTGGTCACTTTCGTCTGTTATATTAGTTTGTAATATAATTGTAGTCATTATAGTATTTATAAAATGTTCTTATTCATACATGAAGAGGATTGATACAATATTTTCTTGTTACAGAACAAAGAACATTTTAAAAGGTGTCTCGGGATGTTTCAAACCTGGGGAATTGACAGCCATAATGGGCCCATCAGGTGCAGGCAAGACGACCCTTCTAAATATACTAGCCGGTTATTTGTAAGTTGTTTTTTTAGATACATATACAGATAGATTTAGAACTAAGAGTAGCGGGGAACTATAACTCACACTGAACTGATGAAACTACATTGGACGACTCCCCTTACACATAGCTGGGTCGTCCTCTTTCTCCCATTTACCAAACTCTCGTCCTAACGAAGCGAAAGCAATAAAAAAACTAGATCACCGAATCGAAAGGACCTATCGTTTCGGTGATCTAGTCTTCTTATTGCTTTGGCTTCGCTAGTTCGTGCAAGTCTCGCTTGCTCCGAGTCTGACTTCATGCTATAAAAAATTATATAAACTTAACTTTATGCTGTTGGTCCGAAGACCTTAAGCTTTAGCTAGATTGTTGCCACGAGACTACGTGCTCAACTTGTCGCGTTTTATATATCCCTTCCACATTCTAAAATGTATGTTCTTGTTGGATAGATATGTCATTCAACTGTATATCTATCCAGAAAGTATTTCCGTCTTGTCACTCATTTCCAGAAAACTGCGTTTTGATTCCATTTTCTTCCCGAGTATATCTATTTCGTTCTAACATTTGTCTGGCCCGATGTCTCTAAGCTACTCTTCGTGTTACTTTGTTTCCAAGAAGTTTTTGGAACATTCTACCGTGCTATTGTTAAGGCGCAGACTACGCTTCGTATTCTCAGAGGAAGAAATTCCGGTACGCGTATCCGCCACAGTATTAATAAATAAGTATATTGTCATTCTCCCATCCAAGCTGCTCCTGCAATAACTTGTTTTGTTTCTAAATATGTCAGACACAAGATAGACTCTTAATAAAAATTTTGTAATAAGTAGATTTTCAAGGATATTTATATTATTAAAGATAATTTTATTTCTTTGTTTCTAATTTACTAATTAAATCATTATTTCCTTGGTTTCATTTTAATATGATTTTTCTTAGAACATCATTATTGTTCATTAATAACAGGATTTTTGCAACGAATTACACAATTTAATGATGTTTAAATGTAAACCACATGTAAAGTTAGATAATACTACTATAGCAAATTTTTTTTATATTAAACGCGATTTAACTAAAATTTTCAAAATATGATCTTGTAAGATAAATCAAGTTATATTTGCAGTCTTGTCTTGTCTTGGGTGGAATGGAACAAGTTTGGTCTCATACCTATACCTCATATACATTCTGCAAAAAAGTATCAGGAATTCTAGCACAGAGTTTGAGTTGCATTAGTCATTAAGATTAAATACAGTGCTGCTATTAGTTAGATCATATCTAGTTTATATTGCGAATTTCATAATGGACAAACGTGCTTATGAGTGGTACAAAGCTTGCAAAAACTGTCGAGATGTGCTGCAAGATTTGCCTCGACCGGGTAGGCCATCAACGTCTTCAACTGAATTTAACTTAGTGATTGAAAATCCTTATTCAAGTTTGAGAGAATTAGCAACTGAACTTCAGTATTTTAACAGTCGATTCGTATTATTTTAAATAATCACTTCTGTAATGTTGTTGAGTTATGTTGCTGCTCGGCTAGTACCAATAGACTTGAATTTTCTCCAAAAACTTAATCACTTTAGAGTCGCTGAGGACATGCTAGAACGATTGCATTCCGACCTACCATTCGTGAAATGCATTGTTACTGGTAACGAGACCTGGTACGAGTTTTACATGCAAACTAGTCAACATGCTTCGCAGTAGCGCCTTCCAACTGCGAAACCGAAAAAACAATGCCAAAGTCAATTAAAAGTCAGTCATGTTGACTGTTTCTTTGACTATCGCGGTGTTGTGCACTCGGAATTGTTACCGGAAGGTCAGTTTAAGAGAGAAAATTCGAGAAAAACCGGTTGGATTTGTACAAAGATTTTTTTTGGATTTTGCACCACGATAATGCCACCACGAATTGTTGACCAAAAACTCAACCAATACCATCGAGCCTCCCACCATCTTATTCTCCAGATATCACTCCAGCTGACCCAGCCACTCCTTTCTTTTTCCTAAGCTCAAATTAACATTTCGTGGCACTCGTTTTCATTCGGAACAATATATAAAGGAGAATTCGCTACGAGAACTAAACTCAATTCCGGAAAAAGCGATTAAAAACAGTTTTGATGATTGGTTTATTCGTTGGAGTACGTGTATCGTTCCTAAACGAGCATAATTTAAAGGTGATAAAATGAATTTGAATGAATAATTTAAATTTCGTGACCTTTTACCGCTACTTTTTGACAGAGTAGTGTATTAAATGAATTTTAAAACATGGAAACTGAGCAATGTCCACGCCATATGATGGTAATAAGAAATTTCCTATTGCTTAACTTGGATTTCTTTAGTAAGGAAGGGAGAGAAAGTTGTACCGCCACATTTGTCCTAAACGGATTGGCGGCGGCTTTCAAACATCTGTTCCCTCAGTAAGTTTCCTCACCTCAAATGATCGATGGCAATCATCCGTGTAAAATACAAGTTTGTTACGTACGTCATAAATAGTAGTAAGTAATCTACTTGAAACAATTTTTTTTTTAATGTGGAACGCTTCACGATTTTGCGTGTCATCCTTGCGCAGGGTAAGTAAGGATAAATGCGAATGTAAGCTTGTTTGTGATGCTTTCACACCTTAACTACGCAACAGATCCTCATGAAATTATGTATACACGTAGTCAGAGGTATAGAAAAGGACCTAGGGTACCTTTCATAAAGAAAATAAATACTGTACTCGAGGGACAGACAAATATAGCTAAAAAGAAGACTCGATCGTATTTTATTGGCGGCATGGTTGCAATTCGCCAACAAATTATTCGCTAGAGGGCATTACAGGTATTTTAAATTAGAAATCAAGTTTGACATTTCCAAGGAACCCCCTGGGTCTCCCAACAACCGATCTTCCAATAGCAATAACAACATTATAATGAAACCAACTAGAATAATGACGCTTCATATTGATAGGACGCGTGGAGCAAAGGGAGAGATCGCAGTAAATGGTGTTTGTACTTGTGCCTCACAAGCCAAGGGTCGAGGAGGAGCAAAATACATCCGCCAAGACGATGACCTGCGTGGTCACCTGACTGTTTATGAAGCCATGTCTCTTGCTGCTGCACTTAAACTGGCTGACTTCACTGCCCATGAAAAAAAAGAAAAGGTAACTAATACAAGTAGTTGCATAATGGCGAAGCTAGATCAAAAAACGATTGTTTCTAAAACGACTGTTATTTTATCCAGCTTCTCCATTATCCGATTAAAAAAAATTAATGAATACATCTACAATAATTCACCGATTCATCATCTTATATAAACGATTGGCATATGGTAATCGGACAACCAATCTTAATTTATAGATCATGTTTAAAATACATTTTTAAAGTTACAATGGGTTCCATCGCATATTGGGTTAAAAGGTAATGAGATGGCTGACAAACTAGCTAAAGTTGCAATGATCGAAGGGGACCCAACTTCTATTCTTCCAGACTATAGAGAATATCTTCATACATGTAGAAAATTATGTTTTTCTAAATTCAAAGAATACTTTGATGAGAGAAGTAAAGAAAAAGGCATATGGTACAAAACGATACAGTCTCAACCCCCCCAAATTCCATGGGTTTTCGGTAGGGAAATTCAACAGGCCATATATAAAGCTATTACATAGAATCCAAGCCGGTCATTTCCCTACAAGAAGTTTTAGCCACCTCATGGGTAAGGTTGATTCTCCCAACTGCCTAGTGTGTGGAACTCGTGAAGATGTCCAACATCTTTTGATGGAGTGCAGCAGAAATAGAGATGGTAGAGAACAACTGATGGGGGAGTTGGGACTGAATCGTTTTGATGTAGGTATCTTCACAGAAATTCTGGCAGAGCCACCCTCAAAGAAGGCTAGTTTGTTAGCCAGCTCATTATTTAGTATTTAATTATAAGTTATAGTACGTTAGGAGATGATGGGGCTGACATGCCTATGTGGCAAAAGTCCCAAAAAAATATTGATAAAAAAAAATGTTTAAAATACATATTTCGAACATTGACAAGAGCTATGAATGTCAAAGAAGCAAGTGAGGTGTGTAAGAATGGGCCTGTGTGGCGCTCTGTTGTTCGTGCCTACCCCGCAAGGGACCTGGCGTAAAGTTATGTATGTATGTATGTATGTATTTCGAACATCTGCAATCACAATCATGGTAATTATAAAATGAATAGAGATTATGGATTATGATCATCATTTATGTCGAATTGATGTTGTTATTTATACTAGCTTCATAGGAAGATACAGAAACAAATAATATTTTAGGCAAAAAATTTCTTTAAACAATATACATTTTTTAAAGTACATAGAGACTTTGCCTTTGTTGTCCCTATTCACCTAATAACTCAATACAGAGTCCCCCTGCGACTGAAGGCTGGATACGATATCTCGCTGGATCGCGATACTAATCTGTTGTCCCAGGTAGGACAACCCTCAACCCTCTGAATATCTCATATATTTTAATATTACCACTGGAAAGAGCAACCGCCCTTCAAGTTCCCGCTAAAAACATCTATGTATTTCAATGACAATCAATATAACTATTTGTACGAAGTACGTACATTTTATAAATATACAGCTGCGGCTTGATGCTTAATTACAACACAAATAAATTTGTTAATTTTGGGTAATAAAATCTGTCATTATAGCTGTCTATCAGTATCATATTATATTGATTCTTTGTGGCGTAAAAAACAGTTTCGTTACTAATCAGATTGCGTCGTAGCAACAACAATAGCCTGAAGGCATTGATGTAGCAATACCTCTAATATTGTTTCATCAATACCTGAATGGTAGCTGATAAAGATTGTCCACTGATTTTTTGGTCCCTCATTTAAAGGGCCAAATCAGTACTAGTCGTTAATTACTGACATAGATAGTATAAGGGGAAAATAGTACTTAATAATAACATTATTGAGTGTGTTTATCTGTGTATATTTATTGGGTTGTGTTGTCTTGTAATAAATAAATTATGATTTTATTATATAGCGATCGTTGAGTTTGGTATTTCTTACATAAAATATTAGGTACCCTTCCCTCCCATTCTATAGCTGTACACACAGTATGTTACAGTATGTTTGTAATAATAATTACTATCTGGGTCTCATTTCTCCTATTAAAATATCTTCACGTTGAAATCATTTTCAAAGTACCATTGCGATAATGTCTAAAATTCATATTCTACTAAATTCACAATAGCTTCTCAATAGAATAGTAGTAGAAAAATTGGTATTACCTTTAGCAGAAATGAAGTTAGTTGAAATCAATATTGACAAACTACAAACATTTATGTGGCGAGTTTTCGCTTGGAAATATTATTACCGCTTATAATAAAGATGGAGTAGCGTGCCACCGGTGCCCCATTGGAATGAACAAAATACCGAAATCAGGCAAACCTGCGAGCCGATTACGCCGATAGTGGCCGGCGATTTAGTAATAGTATAGCAGTAATAGATAGTAATAGCATAATTGGACCCCTGATCATCTATAACGTGCATGTGCGGCCGCAACTTTAGATTACTTTTCGGTCAATTATCGTAACTTCCCGAAAAGATAGTGATTAATTAATAATAGTAAAAATTAACGCATGAACTTGGGCTTATCTGAAACAGAAACATTGAACTTATCACACATGGCTGGTACGAAGTTCAATATCATCAAATTGAGCACAAAATATCCGCAAAAACATATGGGTATTTTCAAATGACTGACTACAGTGTGCGTCAAATTTTATGACGTTTCCAGATTAGCTGTAGAAGGCTCACAAATACCTCATTGTGTATGAAACTATGTTCAAAGTCTTGGCTTGATCTGAGTGTCTAAAGATTTTGAGTATCTAAGTAATTTTATATACGCTGTAATTCTTTTAATTTGTAATTAAGCTCCCATTTCGCTCCAGCTGTCTTTTGGTTAGTTTTATATTAAAAGTATTTTATTTTTAAATTATTTATTGACCTCATTGAAACTGCATTTGTCACGTAGTAGGGCATTTGCCCGACTGGATGGCTACCACCCTTGGTCTAGAGTATGTCGCCATAGCAACCTTGAGTTGTGTTCCGGCATTAGTGACCAGGTTCCACTCTCTTTTAAGAGAGCAGCAGCGCATTTTTAGCACCTCAGGTGTTGCAAATGTCCATAGGCGATGGTAACCGCTTTCCATTAAGTGGGCCGTCTGCCTGTTTGCTGAAATCCTGCAATTAAAAAAATACAATGTCATATCAGTCTTACAACTAAAGCGTCAATGAAGGCACCTTAGGCTTAGCCTATTATGTTAGCATTATACTTCAATGTATTTTCTTTGAATTTCCCTTAGGGACACGTGAGGATATCTAAATCTATGTTCAATTCACAAATGTGGTTCAATATCCGAAGAGCCCTTAGAGGTGCTTGTAGAAGCCCATTATTCTTACTGGTCGCCATTACCGCGGTAGGCCGCTGGTATAGTTAGGGTTAAGATATATAGAAGTTAATACTCCTCAAAATGCTGGGATTAGATATCAAACCCCGCATCAATTTTAATATATACATAACTTTGGGGGCCGTGTCACCCACGTCCGTAGGAGAATACCCGTAAAAATGAATCCCTACACGTAGCCCCTGGGCGGTGCCAATCAGGTGACTCTGGTGGTAGGCTCCGGCCGCGGCTTTATAACCACCCATCGGTCAAAATCGTGTCGCCATAATGGCCTAGCCGTGTTCCGGCACGATGGCCTATGAAGCCTCAAGGACTATGGGTCAAAATAGTTGCTTTACTTTACGACAACCGACCTGATAAGTACAGATACCACCGTGCTCTGTGACTAGTCTCGGAGGGTAGCGGGATCCGAGGCACGGTGCACCGCTGGCCGACCGCAGTCAGTAGGGGGCCCAAGTAACGTTTTAGCCACTCGAGAAAGGCTGCCCCACCAACTCGCGAAAAATCCCAAGATGCGTCATAGTGCCGGTTGGCGACCGGACGAGAGGGCCCTATGAACGTCTTGGGGGGGCTCGGGCGTCCCCGCAGTCTCCGGACTAGTCCCTCATATGTACGATATGTCTTTACAAATCTGATGGTTAAGATTGTAAAGCCTCATTTAACTGCCATTTTCCTACCTTTCATCACTCACCAAACATGAAACAGAGAAATAAGAAAACGGTTACACAGCGGCTGCACTCCCTCTCATTAAAGGTGCACCTCACTAACATAAGAGGGTTACACTCAAATCTCGTTGCTGTCCATCACCATCTTGAGACAGAGAAACCTGCTCTCTTATTCCTCTCGGAGACGCAGATAAGGCCACCGTCAGATGTTTCGTACTTATCATACCCAGGGTTTACTCTGGAGCACAACTTCAAATCTCGTGCGGGTGTGTGTTTATATGCCCGCGATGACGTGTGCTATCGGCGTCTTCGGAATCTTGAAGACCATAGATTTTCTGTACTATGGGTTTTGGTGGATACTGGTATAGATAAAATACTCTATGCATGTGTGTACAGATCGCACAGCGGAGACCAGGAGATGACTAGGCTCACTGAATACCTTAGTGAGGCGGCGGATGCCGGACAACAAAAGTATCCCACAGCTCAATTAGTACTACTGGGGGATTTTAATGCCCATCACCACGAATGGCTTTTCCCATACCAGTCTACTGACCACGCTGGAAGAGAGACTCGTAAGTTAGCACTTGCGTTAAATCTCACTCAGTTGGTCCAAGAAGCCACAAGGGTTCCAGATGTTGAAGGCCATACAGCCAACTGCTTAGACCTTCTGTTGACTAATGAGCCAGACCAATACTCAGTGTCGGTATTCTCCATTAGGTAGCTCCGACCACTGTCTGGTGAAAGCAGTATCCGCTCACTGCCCGTCTAAGACCACACCAAATGGTAACCGACGGGAATGGCGTTACAAGTCAGCAGACTGGGACGAGATGCGTTCCTTTTTTGCATGTTATCCTTGGCAGCGAGTTTGCTTCTCTTCTAATGACCCTTCGGCTGGCGCTGATGCTATAGCTGACGTGATACGGCAAGGTATGGAATACTATATTCCTTACTCTGACAAAATCGCGTCAGTGCAAGCTCGACCCTGGTTCAGTGCAGAGTGCAAACGTGCTGAATTACATAAACACACAGCGTACCTAGCTTGGGTCGATGCTCGCAACCACAAAGCCAAAGATGTAAAGTTGAAGAAGAAAGCATTCAATAAGGTTGCCAAATCGTGCAAAAAGATTTTACGCAAGGCTCGTTTCGACCACATTTCGCGGATCGGGAACAAACTTGCCTCATTCCCAGCCGGCAGTAAGGCATTTTGGTCCCTGGCGAAAGCGGTTGAATCGAACTTCTGCCGCCCCTCACTTCCTCCACTGCTGAGACCTGATGGGTCACTAGCTCACACTGCAGAAGAAAAAGCAAATCTGCTTGCAACTCTTTTTGCAGAATCTTCTCGTTTAGATACTAACGGTGCAATACCTCCACATCTGTCTCATAGTGGTACCTCCATGGTTGAGATACATATTCGACAGACAGAGGTACGAAAGACACTGAAAGCTCTAGACGTGAACAAAGCTACCGGCCCAGATGGAATCCCAGCTATAGTTCTTAAAACCTGTGCGCCTGAACTGACTCCAATACTGACACGCCTCTACCGTCTATCTCTAAAAACAGGACTAGTCCCAAAATCTTGGAAGCAAGCTAACGTGCAACCTGTGCCCAAAAAGGGTAGTCGTGCTGACCCTGTCAACTACAGGCCCATTTCAATAACATCCATACTCTGTAAGAGCATGGAGAGAATATTGAACGTCAGGCTTTTGGCGTACCTAGAAGCAAACGACCTGCTTAGTGACCGTCAATACGGTTTTCGCCGAAATCGCTCAACGGGTGATCTTCTAGCCTACGCCACACACATCTGTGGTGAAGCTATCGAGAAGAATGGAGAGGCGCTTGCCGTTTCTCTCGATATCTCGAAGGCATTTGACAGGGTCTGGCATGACAGCCTTATTAGCAAACTTCCAGCATACGGATTGCCAAACAATCTCTGTGTTTGGATATCTGATTTCTTGAGGGAACGATCGATAAGAGTGGTTGTAGATGGCTACTCTTCCGATCACATGGCAATCAGTGCCGGAGTCCCTCAGGGATCTGTTCTCTCCGCAACTCTTTTTGTGCTGCCTATTAACGATCTTCTTCAACCCGGAGTTTTTGGCTACGCAGACGACAGCACGGTTGTGGAGAGATATATGTCCAATGCGCGAGACAATAGAGCCCAGATCCAGTTGCACAGAGAGATGATGGTCGAACGGCTGAACGTATCCTTGCAAGCGGTCTCTGAATGGGGTGACGCAAACTTGGTTACGTTCAACGCCTCCAAAACCCAGGCGTGTCTATTCTCTGCAAAACGGAGTCAATTTGACCTGACTCCCACTTTCAGGGGTGTGTCCATTTCATTGACAGACAGACTCCAGCTTCTGGGCATTTCTTTGACTCCAACACTCAATTTTGGCACGTACATAGAGTCTCTAGCGCAAGTGGCGGCCAAAAAGCTGGGTGTACTCGCAAAGGTGAGACGGTACTTCACGTCGGAACAACTGCTGAACCTATACCAAGCACAAGTTCGATCCTGCATGGAGTACTGTTCTCATCTTTGGGACGGGTCAGCCAAATACCAGTTGGAGGCGTTGGAATCAATTGAGAAAAGAGCCAGGAAGCTGGTCGGCGATGATCGTCTTTTTGATGCTCGACTCCAGAGTCTAGAGCATAGACGCAAGGTTGCGGGGCTGACTGTGTTCTATCGGATACATTTCGGGGAGTGTTCCTCAGAATTACACGAGCTGATTCCTCCATCCCCTTTTTACCATCGGACAACCAGACGGACCGGTTTACGCCACCGTTACATGGTGGAAACACCACCAGTCAGAACCAAGCGTTTCGCCTCTTCTTTTCTGGTGCGCACTGCCGAAGATTGGAATAATTTGCCGGAGTCTGTTTTTCCTGACAAATACAATCTTGAAGCCTTCAAGTCACGAGTGAATAGGTATCTTCTAGGTAAGCGTGCTCCATCATAGACTGCGTCATCACTCAACATCAGGTGAGACAGTGGTCAAACGCAAACCTATACTTCCATAAAAAAAAAAAAAACTAACTGTAAGTTCTTCCTCACTTCCAGCTTATAATATGCTACAATTCCTAGAATAAAGAACGTAGGATAAATTAGCGGAAAGAAAGGATAGACTTCAAACTGTATAATAAGTATAAGAAACGCATGAATTTGTTTTGGATTTTATCCACCATTGATCTGTTTAGACTCATAGGGACTCCAGACGATTGCACTAGTTTCTAGCTTGCTTCTTGTGGTGTACTATCAAAACTCTTTGCTACTTTCATAGAGATGTTTAGAAATAACATAATATAAGTAATTCTGACATTGTTATTCATACTGCAAATTTTAATGAAATAAAACCAATTATTCTTGGTTTGTCGTTTATTATATTATGTCAATTTATTTCATTAATAAAAACGTAGTAAAAACAAAATGACTTCATTAGCGCGATTACTTAGACCAGAAAAGTTTGACACGGATCCTGGTACTCCGGGCGCAGATTTAAAATACCGTCACTGGAAAGAGACGTTCGAGAACTATCTTGCTATCGAGAATAAGGATGAAAAGGTAACCGATAGCACTAAACTGAAGATATTGCTTAACAATATATCTCCAAATATATACTCATTCGTAAGAGAAATTAAAGAGTACGCGAAAGCCCTAAAAATATTAGACGACATTTACATAAAGTCTAAAAATGAAATTCATGCTAGATTCTTGTTGACTTCTGCCAAGCAAAAACCCGAAGAGACAGTGGGGGATTTCTTACGAAATTTACAACAATTGTCCTTCAACTGTAGTTTTAAATCTGTCACTGCCGAAGAATATAGAAACGAATATGTGCGTGATGCTTTTATCGCTGGTATACATTCTCAAAGAATTCGACAAAGGTTGCTGGAAAACCTAGAAATAAGTTTAGAAGAGGCTTGTAATCAGGCGATGTCGCTTGAAATGGCTGAGAAGAATTCGAATGATTTCAAAAGCAACCCTACACATTCTGCTATGGACCTCAATCAGCTTGAAGATATCAGTCTACGGAGTAACAGTCCCAATCTAGCTGCAACACCATCACGCAAACGCTGCTTTTTCTGTGGTGGAAACGTTCACCAAAGAATTAAATGCCCAGCATTCCGTGCCACTTGCCAAATTTGCGAAAAAAAAGGTCACTTTGCAAAAGTTTGCAGAAGCAGCGGTACGACAATTAAGCCAGTCAATAATGCCATAGTAGAATCATGCGATGAAAATCTGTCAGCAATTTTGGCTGCATCGCCAGCTAGTCTGCGAAGAAGTACGGTATCTATTACTGTCAATAACCATAAAGCTGATGCTTTGATAGACAGCGGAAGTTCAACGAGTTTTATCAACAAGGATTTTGCTCACTTACTAAGTCTAAGACGCTATCCCTGGAAAGAAACAGTAACTTTAGCTTCAAAGAAAAATTCTACACATGTGGATGGATATTGCACTGCCACTATAAAACTGAATGAACACATCTACAAACATAAGCCTTTATATATCTTAGACGATCTCTGCGCTGACGTCATTATTGGACACGATATTTTACAGAGTCATTCGTTTGTAGAGATAGAGTTTGGCGGCCCAGCTAAAACTTTAAAAATTTGTAATGTTGCGGCGGCTATGGTGCCCCCAGTTTCACTTTTTTCCAACCTTTCATCGAACGTGAAACCCGTTGCTATAAAATCAAGAAAATATTCTGAATCTGACAGTCAATTTATAAAAGAAGAGGTCGCTAAACTTTTGAAAGATCGTGTCATTGAACCTAGTAACTCACCTTGGAGAGCTCAAGTTTTGGTCACTGGGGGTACGACACATCGTAAACGTCTCGTCATTGACTATTCGCTAACGATTAACAGGTTTACCGAACTGGATGCATATCCATTGCCTAACATAGAATCAATAGTTTCGAAGGTAGCAGAGCATAATTTTTTCAGCCAAATCGATCTAAAAAGTGCTTACCATCAGGTTCCAATTTTGACAAGTGAAAGGAAATACACAGCCTTTGAAGCATGTGGAAATTTGTATGAATTTACTCGGATACCATTTGGAGTTACCAACGGAGTTGCTGCTTTCCAAAGAACACTACAGCATATTATTTCCAAAGAAAAATTGATGGGCACTTATGCATACCTCGATGACGTCACAGTCTGTGGTAAAACAAAGGATGAACATGACCACAACCTAAAGCAATTTAAAGAGGCTGCAACGAAGTATAACCTCACACTTAATGAAGAGAAGTGTGTATACGGGCAAGAATCCGTCAAATTGCTCGGCTATAAAATTGCTGACAACTCGATTCAACCAGACGAAGAACGCCTGCGTCCCCTAATGAGCTTACCAATTCCTACAGATTCACAATCTCTTAAACGAGCTCTCGGGATGTTTGCACACTATTCTAAATGGATTAAAAATTTCTCGGGAAAGATCAACCCTCTTACAAGAGTGACCGAGTTCCCTTTGAATGAAACTGCAATTAACTGCTTTCAAAAATTAAAGTCAGATATACTGAAATCAGTTTTAACTGTCATTAATCCGAATGAGACATTTACCGTAGAGACTGACGCCTCTGAACATTCTATCGCGGCTTCTCTCTCACAGAACGGTCGTCCGGTAGCTTTCTTCTCCCGTTCCCTAAATGACTCAGAACGTCGACATTCCTCAATTGAAAAGGAAGCGTGCGCTGTAGTAGAATCCTTGAGGAAATGGCGACACTATCTCATCGGGAGACATTTTCTGTTAATAACAGACCAACGGTCAGTTTCATTCATGTTTAACCAGTCTCATAATAGTAAGATTAAAAACGAAAAAATAGAAAGGTGGCGCCTCGAGCTATCAAATTACAAATATGATATAATATATCGTCCGGGTAAGCAAAATGTTACAGCTGATGCTTTATCCCGTGTATGTTCGAGCACTACCACAAGAAGTCTAAACGAACTACATAATATTTTAGGGCACCCCGGTATAGTGCGGATGACACATTGGGTACGTTCCAAAAATCTACCATACTCGGTAGATGACATTAAACGAATGACATCAGATTGTCGTATATGTGCCGAAATCAAACCTAGATTTGTCAGAAATCATGGAACTCTTATTAAAGCCACTGCACCTTTCGAACGACTTAATATTGATTTTAAAGGGCCCCTACCTTCTACTACTAGCACACGCTACATTTTAACGATGATAGATGAGTATTCTAGATTCCCATTCGCCTATCCATGTAAGGATTTGTCAGCGGCCACAGTCATAAAATGCCTAAAGGATTTATTCCTTACTTTCGGTGCTCCTCAATATATTCATTCGGACCGTGGATCTGCTTTTATGTCCAATGAATTGCGATCTTACTTGGTATCAAATGGTATTGCTTGTAGTCGTACTACGCCATATAATCCACAAGGAAATGGTCAAGTGGAACGCCTTAACGGTACCTTATGGAAAACAATTAAATTATGTTTGAAGACGAAGAATCTTGACGTCACCTACTGGGAACATGTTCTATCGCCAGCTCTTCATTCTGTCAGATCATTATTATGTACCACTACTAATGCTACTCCGCATGAAAGATTTTTTAAGCATCCTCGACGAACGGTCGATGGAGAATCGTTACCGACGTGGCTATTGCAGCCCGGTCCGGTATTAATGCGAAACAATCAGAGGCAAACAAAATACGATCCTGAGGTGGAAGAAGTGGAGCTTTTAGAAGCTAACCCTTCTTACTCACATGTGAGATTATCAGATGGACGGGAAACTACAGTGTCAAATAGACAACTCGCTCCTCTTCCACCATTAGGAGAGGAACAACTTGAATCTCAGGATCGCTCTGAGGCTACAGAGGGAGATGCAACTTTACAAACGGACCACGAAAATGCAACGACCCCTCCTCGGCGGTCGTCGAGGGAAAGGAGAGCCCCAGTTTGGTTTAGAGATTATGAAACCTAACGACTGGGTGAATGTGGTGTACTATCAAAACTCTTTGCTACTTTCATAGAGATGTTTAGAAATAACATAATATAAGTAATTCTGACATTGTTATTCATACTGCAAATTTTAATGAAATAAAACCAATTATTCTTGGTTTGTCGTTTATTATATTATGTCACTTCTTGCTAGCGTATTATATAAAGCTTAATTGAGATAGTATTTTGAAAGACGTAGTGTCTTCTTTGTCCGAAAATAAATTCTACACTTCTAAAAGCTTTTTTGCAAATGTCAATTTATGGTCATGAAAAGTCAAACCTCCATTTTAGTCCTATATCCTTTATTAGTGTTTCACGTAGGTACTAAATACCAGTATATAAAGTACTCTGTGGTACTAAATATTTGCGGTAACTTTGAAATTGTGCAAATGGGGCATTTTAGATTTGTGTATGACATTATTGAAGATTTCGTTGTATTGAAACGTCACCTATTTCGGTGACTCTATCTTCAAACGCTGTCAATATCATCCTGCATGTTTCCGCAATCTATTTGCAATATCACTTGTAAGGTGAGTTTTAAGTAGTCCGCAAAGAGTAAGCATTTTTTTTTAATTGACTTAAATATGTATGTATCGATGTAGTTTTTTCTGCACTACCTATATTGCCAGATTAGCTAAGAGTTTCCGTTAATTTAGGTTGCTTGGAAGAAGAGATTGCTTTAAAGGACAAAGGAAATACTTACTTACTTTGGTTTGCAATAAAATGTTACTGCTTATGTATATAAACAAAACAAGAAGATTATTAAATTCTTTCCCTCGTCTGCCAATCGCAGTCCACTGCTGAACTAAGCCTCCTCAAGTTTGCGCTATATATTATATATCCAGGACCTCTGTTTTCTTCAACCAGCGACTGTCGGCGACCTGACAATTACTCAACTGCTTCTTATGTTATTTAAATATAGTGTGGCGACATTAGTGCCAACATAAAAACAAGCACGCAAGCGCGGAACCAATATTTATCTGTGGCAAGCAAAACATCGCGCCGTTTTATGACATCGCGCCCACAATTTTTCGCGGCAATCCACTTGCCGCGAAACAGCCGAGAGCCGAATATATTTCGGGTCATCTCGACACAGTCCGACTTACGTCTTCAACGCGACCGCACGACATACGTGCTCGTGTACAAACGTTAGTTTTCGCGCTCGCTGCTTGCCTTCATACCAAAATCCTTCTGAACTATAATATTGTAACATTGAGTGTGTGTGTGTGTGATTAAAAGTGTACGACGCAAGCAGTCTTTTATTTCTACGTACACCACAACGCAACCATCACCATCAATCATCACACCATATCATCACCGTCACCTCAAATGGTGACCACCTCCTACACGCAAGAAGGCACAAGCACAACGCGCACGAAACGAAAAACAAGGACTCGTCAACCACACCCACGTCCAAGGTAACTTCTACAAGTGCAGAGCAGACATACGCCGGTTCCTGTCAGCGGTGTCACATGTATCGCTACCTGCATACACGACTGTTCCCGGGTGCCACTCATCCCCTGCACCCTCGGGTATAGACGGCCAACACACCACGGACGGGTGCTACTTCGCTACATGGTTCATCGACAGCTAACAGCTAACCTGCAGCCAACCTAATATTTCTTCAACATCCATCGCGGACATGATAATTTTCGCCGCCACAAAACTTCGAGTTACGATTTTTGCCGCCAACTCTAACTTACGCGCCCAAAATCGGTGCACAGCAACGACAATTGGCGGCCGGCGACGAGGCAACCATCGGCTGGTTGCTTAGCAACAACGAACGATTGGCGCCCGGTAACAACGAACCGTCAGCTGTTGCGCGCCAACATCACATCGAGTTCGCGCCAACATTACATCGAGGTTAAGTGTTGTGCAGTTATCGGTGAGCGATTTTTTTTTAAATAACAAACATAAGTGCAAATCTAATCAAATTTCAAAATAGTGCAGTGAGTATTACACGGTACAATATATTCGGAATACGTTATTCAGTTATAAATATTGTTTACGTACCGAATCACCGTCTGTACATTTAATTAATAACCTAACTTTGTAGGACTTATTAAGTACATTTTTTTTCAATATAAACGAACATTTTGATGAACAAACATTTTGATAATTTTATTGTTTGTTGTAATAAAGTAATTATTGTACATATTCATTACCAAACAAATACTTAAATCATTCATTCCTTTGTGTACATATTTTTTTTTTATATTAATTGTGTTTTCATGTTTAAATTTATTATTGTTTTGCGTACTTTTTTCTAGACGTGTAATATTTTTTTTCTTTCTTTTGTGTATTAGGTGTATATATGTGTGTATTTTGTAAATTGTTTTTTTTTTTTTGTGTACAAAATAGTATTAGGATTATTACATTAAATCATAGAAATTGCTAGTTTTGTCACGCGGTGTCACTTGGGTCTTTTCTAACATCAACTCCTGATACTTCCACTAGCCTGTCATTCCAGTTTATTTTCTTTCCCAGTAACGATTTCTGTTTTGGACTCCCTTCTTCCACCACAATGACGTCACCTGTAGAGCTGCTTCAAGCTCAACTCCAATTGCTACAGGACAGCCAAGACAGTCGGACAATGGCAGTAACTGTCAAATTACCAGCTTTTTGGGCTGACAAGCCTTCCGTCTGGTTTGGCCAGGTGGAAGCTCAATTTGAACTTGTTGGGATCACACAAGATAGGACAAAATACAACCACGTCATTTCCATTCTGGATTCAAGAATTGCCGACGAGGTTGCGGATATTATAGAGCAGCCTCCGGACACCAACCGCTACCAGTATCTGAAAACAGAACTCATCAAGCGCCTCTCTGCCTCCAAGAAGGACAGGATCAGACGGCTTCTCGGAGAGGAGGACATTGGTGACCGCAAGCCATCACAATTCTTGCGACGCCTCCAGTCCTTGGCAGGATCAGAGTTCAGGAGCGACGAGATAATCAGACACCTGTGGATACGTCGCCTTCCTGCAACCGTACAGGCAATTTTAGCTGCACAGGAAGACCTGCCTTTGGAAAAGGCAGCCGACATCGCAGACAAGATCCTGGAAGTGGCAACACTTGCGGTTCACGCTGTTACAGCTACATCTCCCGAGCTCATTGAGCTCACCAACCGCTTCGAACAGCTGACGAAGATGGTGGAAGCATTAACGGCAGAAGCTCGAGCGCAATCACGTCTAGGACGTGACCCAATCAGATCTAGAGCTAGCTCCAGATCTTCAACCCGCTCCTCCCCATCCACTTCCTTATGCTGGTATCATAGGGCATACCAGAAGAAGGCTAGGAAGTGCGTTAACCCCTGCTCCTGGGTAAACCAAGATCAGGGAAACCCAAAATGCAGTCAGTAGATGCGGCGACTGACTGCAACACGTTCTGCCGCCGGTTATTCGTCACAGATAAGACGACAGGGCTCAGGTTCCTAATTGACACAGGTAGTGACCTCTGCTGCTATCCTCAACGGTTAGCCAAAGGTCGTGCCAAATCAGCAACGGATTACCAATTGGCCGCAGCCAACGGCAGCACCATAAACACCTACGGCAGCATATCCCTTTGCCTCAATCTGGGCTTGCATCGGAACTTCCAATGGAATTTCACAATCGCCGATGTAGAAATCCCAATAATAGGCTCGGATTTTCTTAGCTTCTACAATTTATTGCCAGACCTCCGCCACAAACGCCTAATTGATGGAAACACAAGCTTGACTACTGCTGCTACAATTGCACAAGTCAACCAAGTAAGTGTGAAAGCCGTGTCAGTCACGGAATCCTCAGCTTACTCCAAGCTGCTCCTCGAGTTCCCAGACTTGACCAGACCTCCAGGCCTCCCACGGCAAGTGAAGCATACCACGGTTCATCACATCGTGACTACCGATGGCCCCCCTGTCTCTTGCCGTCCACGTCGCCTCGCACCTCAGAAGCTGGTAGCAGCTAAAAAGGAATTTGAGGACATGGTCAATTGCGGAACAGCTAGACCTTCGGACAGTCCTTGGTCTTCTCCTCTACACATGGCGAAGAAAGGAGACCAAGAGTGGCGACCGTGTGGCGACTACCGGGCTCTCAATGCAAGAACTGTGCCAGACCGGTATCCCGTCAGACATATCGCCGACTTCGCACACAACATCGCAGGTTCCACTATCTTCAGCAAAATTGACTTGGTAAAGGCTTACCAACAATTACCAGTTCATGAACCTGACATCTGCAAGACCGCAATAACCACACCATTCGGTCTGTACGAGTTTCCCTTCATGACCTTCGCTCTTCGAAACGCAGGACAAACGTTCCAGCGTTTCATTGACGAAGTCATGAGGGGACTCGATTTCTGCTACGCCTATGTTGATGACCTACTGGTCTTTTCAAAGACACCAGAAGACCACCTGGAACACCTGCGTACAGTTTTCCAGCGCTTGGTCAACTACGGCTGCGTAGTAAATGCATCAAAAAGCATTTTCGGCGTCGACGAGGTTACTTTCCTCGGCTACCGTATTAACAAAGACGGTACACGCCCGCCTACAGAGAGAATCGAAGCTCTGCAAAATTATCCCTTGCCGAAAACCGTGCAAGGACTTCGCAGATTCTTGGGCATGATAAACTTTTATCGCCGATTCCTCCCAAAGGCTGCAGAATTGCAAGCTCCGCTCATAGATGCCTTAGCTGCATCCAAACTCAAAGGACCAAAGCCAGTTCCATGGACGCCCGAACTTGAACTCGCGTTTCAGAAGTGCAAGGATAGCCTCGTGAGTGCTACTCTCCTTGCTCACCCAGTCAGCGATGCTAAACTGGGACTCTTCACTGACGCCTCTTCAGTTCACGTGGGATCTTGCCTCCAACAGAAGATAGGCAACCAATGGCAGGCTTTGGCCTTTTTCAGTAAGAAACTTACTGACAAACAATCACAATGGCCCGCTTACTATCGTGAACTCCTCGGGGTATACGAAAGCGTACAACACTTTCGCTACCTGCTCGAGGTTCAACACGTGACAATCTACACGGACCACAAACCGCTCATCTATTCTTTCACTCAACGTCGAGAGAAGCTTCCTCCTGTTCAGCTCAACCAGCTGTCCTTCATTTCCCAGTTTACAACAGACATTGTACATATAAAGGGAGAGGACAATGTGGTTGCTGACACAATGTCTAGAATAGAAGCCATCTCTATAGAACAGAGTTTCACCGAGTTACAGGGGGCCCAAATTTCTTCACCTCCTCTTCCACCGCTTCTACTTCACGCTCCATCCGCACCACCAGCTCCAACCCCACCAACAACTCCGGCTCAGGTCAACTCACTACTACCCCCCAGCACATCTTTACTACTTCCCAAGTATGTGACTCGCTCGGGACGTCACGTTCGTTTCAAGGCGCCCGTTGACGTGTAGTAAAATGTAAATATTTTAGACATAAGTTTTATTTTTCTTAAATATTGTAAGCCTTGTTTTATTATTTGTTGGGGGTACTTTTCTCCGTGGGTGGGTGGTGTGGCGACATTAGTGCCAACATAAAAACAAGCACGCAAGCGCGGAACCAATATTTATCTGTGGCAAGCAAAACATCGCGCCGTTTTATGACATCGCGCCCACAATTTTTCGCGGCAATCCACTTGCCGCGAAACAGCCGAGAGCCGAATATATTTCGGGTCATCTCGACACAGTCCGACTTACGTCTTCAACGCGACCGCACGACATACGTGCTCGTGTACAAACGTTAGTTTTCGCGCTCGCTGCTTGCCTTCATACCAAAATCCTTCTGAACTATAATATTGTAACATTGAGTGTGTGTGTGTGTGATTAAAAGTGTACGACGCAAGCAGTCTTTTATTTCTACGTACACCACAACGCAACCATCACCATCAATCATCACACCATATCATCACCGCCATCCTCAATAGTAATTAGCCACAAGATTTGTGGCAGACTTATTCATGCATTTCAATAAATCAATATCAGTGACATCTAGTGAATACCGTCGAACTACAAAACTTAGTATCCTTCTATTACAAATATAAATATTATTCTTTTTATGTATGCAGGTATACGAAATCTTAGCTCTTCTGGGATTGTGTGCAACAGCTCAAACACTATGCCGAAATCTTTCTGGTGGTCAAAAACGACGGCTTGGTGTTGCTCTAGAACTTCTCTCAGACCCTTCTCTTATGTTCCTGGACGAACCTACAACGTAAGTTTAGTTATCAACTCCTATGCGCATATGTTTTAATGCTTAGAAACTAGCACCGGTATCTCATTCAAAAGAGTTGGATTAAATCACGACTGCATCATTAGGCAGCTTTACGATTTCGAGGTTCTGACGGTGAAGGCTAACGTCGTGAGAGAATACCTGCGAATCAATATAACGAATGTGCGTCGCTAGCCGATTCGCTATTGACTTGCATTCACTGAAAAATCCGATAAATTCAATGGTTTCTGAGTAACTTGACTGTGACCTGTGACACATTGAAACAGACCAACGAATTGACGGACATACATGGCCATTGTATAAGGACTGCATTTTGCTCATATTAATAACTTAAGTTTTAATGTAACGCTAGTTAGTAACTGTATTTTACTTGCGTAAATCTTAATTACCCTTTTATATATCGCGAGCGAAGCCGCAGGTGAAAGATAATATGTATATAAACCTTCATTGAATTTTTTTCTCACTGATGGTGAAAACAGTAATACTCGTGTATTAGGTATTTATATATTCAAGATTTGTTTTGTACAACGTGAGTCTGATGTATGTTGATTTGTATTGTAGGCACTTCATTTTCTATATTGAATAAATTTATATCATGCGCGAGTGCACCCGGGTGAAAACAACAAATCACAAAATCAAACTTGTGTCACCGGGTGTACTCGACGCATTAATTTTTAATCTTTGTAAAGGAGGTAGGCTGGGTGATTTCATAGAGTGTGAAGTGAGTTACTTTGTCTGCTTGCTGTGCGATATTGTACTATGCTCGCCTCCTCCATGGAGAAATTAGTTTAAAATATATTTTGTGTTGTGCAAAAAACGGGAGTGCCTTTTAATTGCCTTATTATTACTATTATCTCTCTCTTTGTCTATCTGCTTTTGTGTATATGTGTATTTTATCAGTTAGTCTAATGAAGTCTAATGATTGCGGAGTCTTCTTATTGTGGTGCTGATTGTTAATGTAGGTAGGTGTTGTTTTATGTTAATTATTCTAGTGCGTCTGTGTTATTTAAGAATACCGTATCTTATAATAATCTAAATACTTTTATATTGATGTTTTTCTTTTATTGCGTCTATGTCTGTTGAAATGAGAGTCCTTTGCGTATTTTGCAAAAAATATATTGATGTACCTATTCTGTAATCATTTCTTAAAATGATTACAGAATAAGTACATTAATATATTAGGAGAGTATTACATGTCCTTTGGATCCTGTTCCTGGTTCCAGTGTTGAAATTAAATAGTACCTTAATATCTATGAAGAGGCAATTATTATTAAATTATTTACATACATTAACACGTTTTCAATCACGCGATATCGCGTAATACAAACCTTCATGGATGCGGAGAGCGGTTTTTTTTAATACTGTGTAAAGACTACAATTTTCGTGTTTTGTTTTAGTGGTTTGGATTCTGCTTCATCAGCTTCTCTTATAACATTACTGAAAAACCTCGCAAGGGGCGGTCGGACACTCATTGCTACTATACACCAACCTTCAGCACTGATATTTGAAAAACTAGATAAAATATACTGTTTAGAAGAAGGAAGGACGCTGTACAACGGACCTAGGGAATTCCTTATACCAGCTCTAGCCAGTGCAGGACTACATTGTCCTCCTTATCACAACCCAGCTGACTTTTGTAAGTATAATTACGTAAAATTAAGTGTTACGCGATGTTCATCACAGCAGTTATGAGAACCATAGAGTATATTAATATCACATAGACAATCGTCATAGATAATAATATGATCCTACCAACACTATGAAGTAATTTCTATCTTTAGCAATGATGTAATATTATTATTTTGTAGGGTAGTTTTCGTAGTATTTTCGTATAAAAAGACGGTGTGGCGTGTAGACGGTGTTCATTGCTTACTATGCGGTGTGAATAATCACACCAAAAGCTGAACAATAAAGAGGAAACCCTGCCCAAATAGTTAAGATTTGGTATATTTGGTTCTTTATTACCCAAATCTCTGCAAGGCTATTTACATAAGTAAAATTCTTGTTGAACCACAAACAATGAAGTGTCTATTATAGGCAACTAACCTTCATAGTTTTTGTCATTCGGCAACGAAATGAAAAATAGCATTTAATCATGTCAAACGAATGTCCCAAAAAATACTCAACGATCAAACCAATTAGTTGCTTTGCTGCAGAATTGTCCTTCTTATAATATGTTTTCAACCCTCGGTTACATGGCCCCCAAACCAAATCTTATCTTTTCGCAATTTTACAGCAGCATTGGATCTAGCAGAAAACAGATTCCATATTCCTACGAAATTTATTTCACATAAACCTTATGATTTTCGGAACAATCGCTGACATAGAATTACAGATGGATAGACGTGTTTCGTTTTTGCTGTAATCGCTACGGAACCCTAAAACAATATAAGTTGAAACAATATAGAGAGATCCGTGACTAATGAACATGAATATTATGATGAAATTATACTATAACAGTTATTGATATTATTAGCTACTACTGAATTGCTAAAAATTAACGCAACAACTAAACGGTATATTTTTGCTTGAGGTTCTTACTGTTTATAAGATTCCTGTTATTGTATTACGTTAAAATTTCATTAGCACTCAAATACAAACCATCATTAATTGTTGGGAAGATTTGTCAAAAGAGTATTTTATTTGTCTAACAATCCTACGTAATAATACGTTTACGTAATAAAAACGTAACTTTAAAAATAATAGTTTAAAAAAAACTAAAAAATTCCGCTTTTTAGAAAATCAAACTAAAAAATAGAAAATAAATTTTAACAAATTTGAATTTAAAATAACGTGAGAAAAAATGATTTTATTGTAAAAAAAAAAGCATGGGGTGCATGGTATCAATAGTTATGAATATTTTATGAACAGATATGAGTAGAATGGTTATTTTGATAATATCCTGAAAAGCAGTGGGGTGCTTTTCAGGGTATTATCAAAATAATCATTCTACTCGTGGTTTTCAAATTGGACAAATACATTAAAAATCTGCCCGTAAAACTTCAAGTTAAAATTTTGTTGCGATTCATTTCGTCACTTGTCAGTTTAAGTTTTTCCACTTGTCCGTTGCGATTCATTTTTCCAGTTATCCGTTGCCATTCGTTTTTCCACTTGTCCGTTGCGATTCGTTTTTCCACTTGTCCGTTGGAGTTTCGCTTCTAATATGTGTCCCAGCACACATTTTGATTTTTTAAACTATTATTTATTTTTCATATCTTAGTGATAATTTAGTGATTTAATTCCCTTCTCCGTGAAAACTTTGAAAAAAGAATTAAATACATTCTTATGATAAAAAGGAACGTTATGTAATAATAAGCTTTTTTAAAAAGGTAACGAACCCAAACACGACGGGTCTATCTTGTTCAGTACAGGACTTCCTATGGCCACCTTCCGACTCCAACATCAGATCGGCTCCATGGTACCATATTTATTGCATTGCCACGCGATATACACATTCGTGCAAAATTTCAGCTAATCGAAAACCGGGAAATCATTTGTCAATGCTGTTTCGCAGGGCGAAATACAAACCAGCATTTTGATCCCGAGTGGCATCAAGGAGTTTCTTGCATACATACATCTTTGAAAAAATTCAGATTGTCTCACAATATGAGCCCCGCAGACGCGGCGCTACGGTTGCACAACAGAATGTTAGAAATTACAATAATTTTAGCAAGATTCCGATGTAAAAGTACGAGTTAATAGAATATTAATAAAATGTAACATTTACATTAAAACACTTGATAAAAACAACGTAACAACGTGGCTGGGCTGATCTGTCTGATTAGTTCCATTTTTTGCCGTGAGACTTTCTCCGTGACACGCACTCTAATTTGACCTCAAATATTTTGAATAATGAAACGGGTAGCCAGGTATAATCCATTTCATGTTCAAGATCAAATAACATGCGCACTCTCTGTCTTTAAATGGACGGAATAACATTTGCATATTCTATGGGCTACATACTTTCGATTGGTATAGAATTTGTTTTATAAACAAACCGGTGAAATGTTAAAAAAAAAAATAAACTATTAATTAATCATATACTGGACTGAAATTTTTTAGGTAACCCATATGCAGTATATTTATTGACACATTAAATTAAATATAAAATAGGTTTCATCAAATAAGCATCTCGGTGAAGGTCGTTGTCTAACATGAGTGCACTTGTACAATAGGTAAACATTGAGAAAACTGACAACATAAAATATTACATATTTTTGTTTGACTAGCTATCATTCTGTAGAGGCCTGGGCAATTCTCCTTGTTGGCGGACCCATAGTCCAACGCGCGTCATGAATCGCCACCAGGTTTTTTTAAACTATTGCTGGATCATTCATGTTTACTACAATTAACTGATTTGCGCTCAATATCGTTAGCAACAGGGGTCAGTGAAAAGGAACGATTCCTAAAAAGCGATATATTTTTTTTAAAACCTGGTTGCGGCGAACTACGCTCACAGTTGTATGCGGAGAATCACCCGCTTATAACTTCTTTATTTACTTGCTATTTTTATAAATCCAAACTCAAACTGTGCTGTTTTAAGGTCTCATTTGGTTTGTACGCAGATTACACCTTGATTCGACGTAAAATATAAAATCTTAAAAATGTTTCATAACTCTTTCACCTACTAATGTCGCCAACCACAACCTTTACATTATGTAACTTATGAACTCAACAGCTCTATGATGAAATTCGATCTTATATAATTGATTAACATATTGCTAAAAAAAACTCAATGATTCAAATGACCATTTCATAACCATGATATTTAGGTTGTTGGCCGCATATTATGCTTTATAATAGTCAGTTTTGTTTTGCTTCATTATTCCATTACATGCGACGAGTTTTGCTGTTTTTTGCCGTCCATTTTAGAACGAGAAATTGGAAGTTCAAGATTCTTTACTTTACCTAGTCCTGCCAATGATTATCAACGATTCTTAGAGTTCTTATGAGGTTATAAAATCAAAGGTTCTTATGTTATTTCTATTCTGTCTTAAATTTTGTTCTATTAATTATAACTCCGTGAATTCTTTGAGAAAAATTTATATATTACACAATGTTTATTTCAAAAGAAATATACAGGAAAAGAAAAATTTTATCTCATTGACATGTTACTCGACAATTTCTTGGCGCTTCTATATATATTTTTTTACTTTTCTATATGTGTGAATAGAACAATAGAAATCGGGCGCCGCAGGAATTTTGCCCAGCATCTTAGTTGGTAACGCTGACATGTACTTTTTATTAACGAGAAAAATTCTGATTGAGGAGGAGCAACTTCGGTGGGGGCATGTGGGATAACACCCGTTGGGGTGGCACTAGAATCCCTGAAGAAGTACTATGGCCACCCGAGTCAGGGATGCGCCACACTAAAGGCCCTCGGTATTCGGTCTTTTGCCTTTTTACCAAATTTACGGGGTTACGTCTTATCCATTTATCCATTGGGCACCAAGCTCTCAGCGTCTTTATTTTCTCCATGAGTGGGGCGGTTTGTGATGCGCCCCACAGGAGGAGAGGTGAGCGCGCGCGGTACACCGACGCGCCCGGGTTTTCGTTTATTGGCTATCTACCGTGGGGGAAAACATGTGGATAGTGTGGTACTAGCACCGCAAACAGGAAGTGCTATTGTCCACTAAATCACTCAGTGTTGCATCCTTCGCTCTTATGACAGGGTCACGGATATATAGCCTAGCCCCTCCTCGTGCCCTGGCAGATGCTGGCATGTGCTTGGGGTAATGCATACGGTTGTCATCCAACGTGAAAATGCGCCTAAGGAAATGGTTATTTCAAATTATAATATTATATTTTTCTCTATTACGTTAACTATCTATTTAATTAAGATCTTAACCCATTTTCAGTGATGGAAGTGGCATCTGGAGAATATGATGTTGACCGAATAAAAGCTGCTACAGTGATGGCATATTTCAAAGAACCAACTACAAATTCTATCGTAATTAACGTGCCCGTGGTACCTGCCCTACCAAGCCCTTTAGGTAAGAACCATTACATATTATTATGTATCTATAGATCAAATTTTTTTATACGAAATCAAAACCCAGATTTAACCAAAGCATACTTCAGCTGACGAAGAAAATACATCTTTAATTTGAATATATACGCGAACGTAGGTTTATAATAAAGCCATGCTGGAATAAATTGGTCTTGATTACTACAACACAACGTTCAGTTTTAAAAATACTACAATTGTCAATATTTTCTTTCGTAATAACTGCTACTGAAGTGACCGAAACGTCGGAATAATATAAAAACAAATAAATTACCGCAAAATCGTTAGAACGTAGTTTTATTATGAAACTGTTAACCTTGAAATAATCATATTATGATCATACGATATGTGAGAGATCCGGTGGCCCCATATACATTCTCTCCTATCCCACGGCTTGCAATAGATTGGCTTCCTAAAGCTATTATATAAGTATATGTTATGTTCGGGTTGTCATATGGATATAGTATACGTGTGTTCATATGAATGTGTATATACAATTGTATATACATATGTATATATTTATGTTATTTTTGTAATTATATGTGCTATGTTGTGTCCTGTATACTGCCTGGAAGATATCGCTTTTTAACTTTTCTCTTTTTTTATTTCTGATAGTATATTATGCTTTGGTGTACAATAAAGAATTATTCATCTATGTAGCTTAGCCGATAGTGTTGTAATGCTCTATAGGTGACAGTAACCAATTCCCAATAAGTATATCGTCCTGCCTCTTTGGCAACTCTGAATTAAAAACTCCTTTTAATATATTTTTTCATTGCAGACATAAGTACTGATCCGAAAGCAAAACACCTTATGAATGGCACAAAACATAGACAAAAAGAATCAAAGACACTTTACAGACAGTCTGGGTTATTTCAACAAGCTTGGATATTGTTGTATAGAAATTATTTAATATCCACAAGGAACTATGTAAGTGATATATATACCATACAACATACTAAGAATGACAATCCCAGACTTTATTATATTTATTTTTCCTGGGGCTCAAGTCTGTAACATTCACATAAAAGTCAAGTTCCAGTTAATTGATGATGTTCAAACATCCATAGTCATAGAAAATACTTATATGTTTAAAGTCCGTAGTCTCCGAAATGTATATTAAATTAATGTAGGTCAAATCAATGTTGATTCAATATTGAGCCGAGATGGTTTAGACTACCAAAACTGTCAAAAGTAACGATACCAATGCGATTCGATTGCCAATTAAGAGTTACAGATTGATCGTTAACCCGATGTTAGACGGTTCATTTCTGTATTTCAATTTGATTGAATCAACTAAAGTGATCCAAACATGTAAATATAAACTTGTATCATTAAATACCATTCGTGTCCTTGTCATTATTCTCTCTTGTTTTACACTAGGTTTAGAGTTTTCTCAACCAATTGATGAACACATATATATTCTTTCAGTCACTGTTCCTGTATCGGATTGCTGCCCATGTTTTGATTGCATTGTTGTTTGGTTACCTATATTATGGCGTAGGAAGTGATGCCAATTCTACACTAGGAAATTATGTATATTTTTATGGATCGATGTTGCTGCTGGTCTACACTGGGAAGATGTCCGTCACTTTATCCTGTAAGTATTAAACTTTTTCAGAAGAAGCTAGCACTCATTAAAAAATAAATTATTGTTACAAAACTCAACTCAACAACTCCCGACAAAAATAAAATCTACCTGCATATGTGAAAAAACATATTATATAACCTGTCGGCATTTGAACTAATTGTAATTCTTTTATGATTGTCTTATTTTGTTCACTTATTTATTGGCATACGTTTCTAGAGAACAGCCCATTGTTTTATTGTACTCATTTTGGCCGTTTGCAGCCGACTCATTAGCCAGGTATTTCGGATTACGATGCGAGCACATTGCATTTGTGCAGTATAAAGCGGTGGCCTGATTGAGGGAGGGGGCAGTCGAGCGAAAAACACGATCAAGGCAAGACGTTAGCACATAACGAGAATCTAATAGTGACGGACTTTGTGCGCTTTATTGAATTACGACCCTCTGCATTACGTTTGGAATTGTTGTGTTCGGTTATATTTGTACCTGTGTTATACGTCTTTATATAGTTCTAATAAACTCACTAACTATAATAATTCCAACGGCATGTTAATTCGATTCTCGCAACTCCTAATAGTATGTATATCTGATCAATTGGTTCTCTTTAGTAATATGGATTATCTATTGTATTTAATCTCGCTTTGCGGCAAAATCTTACGTAAAGCGCGTTTGGCGAAAACGTCACTCATGTCGTCACAATTTTTTAATCTCGCATCGCTCACAACGACACATGTCAAGAGGTGTATCGAATAACTGTTCCACTAGAGTTTATGATTGTGACAAGCAATGTAAAATCGCGTTCATGAACGTGGTCGTTGTGAGCTACTAGTGGAACGCGCTGATAGTTGTAGTTAAAATGACAAAATACTTATTACGAACTTTTACTGTATTTGTCATTGGGCTATGAAAATCAATAAAAGCATTTAATCAAAAATACCCTTAAAACTATATACAACGGATTTTGTTCAGACTTGTTTTACATTGTTTTCCAAATTTTCTACTTATAATTGATAAAGTAGAAGGTTTAGCTTTTGGAATATGATTAGTTCATATAGGTACTCTAGTAGTCTTAGATTAGTGCATTCAAGCAGACAAGCTGTTAAATTTTTTAATGTTTAGTTAAAATGACTTACTTGATTAACAACATATTGGTATTGATTTTATACAACGTTATTTGCATATTACTAATTATGAAACCAAGATATTTACTGTGTCATCTGTCTTTGCAAATCACCTATGTAAAACAAAACAGTTCCAAATAATAAGTTACAACTTAATTAACTGAACTTAATCAAAGTTCAGTAAAAATTTAACACTCCATTTCTGACACTAGAGTCTCATTTACCGACAATCATTGCATTTTTGCGAATATGGCTTCGGGACCATTAACCGACATTGGTTGTTGTGGTTTGAGCACAAAGCGTACCCTTTATTTATCAATTCATAAGACTTGCTCCTGTATGCCATACGTGTGCAAGCTGAAAATAAATTTTCATCCGCGGTTTTCCCGAAGCAGTACGATGTAGGGATCTTCAAATATGGCGTAAACAGATGTGTATTTAAAGTCTCAACGAAATAGGCAATGCACTGACGTCCTTAGTTACACAGATGTTCATAAGTGACAGTAACTTTTTAAGGTGTCTGGCAGCGCCATCTGTCTGTAGACGTCATTCTCCGCCAACCCTTTTTGTTCATCCCGCGCGCATACGCCGCGCCACCGGTACAGTGGTGAATCGGTACGCCTCCATGAACGCTCGTGAGTGCTAAGTGCTACTTATTGAACACTGAGGAGTTCGGACCACAGCCAGGTGGCTAAGAAAACCTCGTTGCTTGCCGCCCATTTTTGCTTACGAGAGGAAATCCGTTTGAGAACTATCCACTGCGGAGTAATAGAAGTGGGGAGTGTGGGATGCGCCATGGTGGGGTAGCACTAGCACTGCTCGTGTTATTTCCACCCAATCGGAGATACTCACTAAAACCCCTCGTATTCCGTCATTCGTCTGCATGCCAGGGATACGGGAGCTTGGTCTGAACACACCAATGCCCCAATTCGATTAATTTATTATATCAGTAACATGTCGAGGCCGTTGTCATTATTGGATACATTTTAGTACTTGGGTCAAATTAGCACATCCCAGAGGCAACGATTTATACCCTTCTCATTGGTTTTTAAATCCCAAACAAAAATCTTTGGGGAAGAAATCCCCAATCCAGGGCTCTTGGTGTACAATTTAATATACGATACATAGGTACACCATTCCTATGAACCGTTGTGTATGTAGTTCACAATTACAATCAGGTAGACCGTAGCCTGGAAGAAAGTAAAAAATAAATCTTATTGGTATTCTTCTTCTATTTCAGTTCCATTAGAAATGAACATCTTAAGAGGAGAATACTTCAATCGATGGTACAACTTGGGGCCTACGTCTTCTCAATACTAGCAGTAGAATTGCCGTTTCAAGTAAGTAGATACTAAAAGATTTCGTAAACTGCTTCCGTCAAATAAAAGTCGTAATATACGATATGTGTTAGTATTACTTATGTAGAATATTATCAGTAAGATCGTCAATATTGATTTAATCTATAGGTAAAGCTTCCACCGCTAGGCTTGGACCCGGCCTTTGTGATTCGGTAAGCATATAGCCACGATTATCAAAAGTGCATAGTGGGTTTCATTTCACGTGTAGGCAAGGATAGACCCACTAAAAATAACTTACTAATTAAAATTAAACAAAACTGCAATTAATCGTTGAAAAACAATGACAATATCAAGACCTATTATTTATTAATGTTTTAGCAAATTTGACTGAGGCCAGCATCACACACGTATATATAATCTGTTTAGATTTGCAGGTTTCTTCACAATGTTTTAATTGTTTATCGCCATAGCAAAAATACCGAGAAAGACATTCATTACTTTAAAAATGTCATATCATTGATTCTCTTCTCGCTTCTGACATTCTTTGTCAAATTTTAAAGTTTAATAAGTTTTATTTTTTACATTAAATAAAAGTAATGTTCTTGCCGCACCTGAGGTAATGTTAGTGTCTCTGACCTTTTCACGCAGTTGTAGCGATGGATGTAATGCGTTGTGATATGACATTATTATGTGTTGCTAATTGTTAATGGCGTTATTTTTGACGCTATAACCATGACCATGACACTATAGCCTTTGACCACAGTCAGTAGAACTAACATTATCTTACATGGAGCAGGAACATAAAAGAAACTTATTACATAAATTTTAACGCCTGTTGTAAAATTTAGCGGCAATATACAACATTTTTCGTTTTTTGTTTATTATGCAAAGTCGAAGGTATACTTAGTTATTACAAACAATTTGTGTAATATAACCATTAGATTATCATTGTCATTTAGGACCTTCGACGATTTCTACAAACTTAGATTTCCATCTGACTACTGGGCTGAGGTATCCCTGAGAAAACTCCATCCTATTCGGTACAAAACTATAGCGAAAAACTTGACTTGGCTAAATTCCAGACCCGCAAAATTTGATCTATTACATAATAAAATTAAATTAAATATTATATAAAAAAAACTTAACTTCACTTATAAATAAAAACAATGAACAATTTTATAAAATTAATTAATTTATCTGATGAAGTAATTATTATTACAGATAATATCATGCGTATCGTACGTTGTCCTATCTTACTGGCTAACTGAAAATCCTTTGGAGCCTACACGCGCGACGCTGTTCCTAGTCACCATGGTCAGCACTTCCTTGTGTGCGCAGGCGTGGGGTTACTTTATTGGTTCCACTACACCCATAAAGGTACTTGTATTCAAATTTACATTATAGTTATCAGTTACTACATTCAACTTAGGCTTTTCAAGGAACAGTTTAATTCATATTATTATTCAATATAAAAAATCAAATTTTTATTCCAAATAAGTTCTTCTGAAGAACACTTTGAAGGTCATACAAATAAGTCAACATTTAAATCTACTTCCTATTATAGACACCGCTTCGCAACATGCGCTGTTTAAAGAAAAGAAGTGGCAAAGAACTCTTCAGGAAGACGACTAGCTAAAAAATCTTTTCAGATATACCAGTCTCACGAGATTTTAACATTGTGAATTTCCACACTCTGGGATCTGTCGCCCTATCTTTTGTTGCAGGATTTCCAGCAGACGGAGCACTTGATGGGAAGCGGTTACCATCGCCTATGTGACCTCTCCCATAAATGTTTCTAGGAAGTAATGTGAAGGCGATGCAATATTTCTTGCAGTATGAAACGTGCGGCGAATTTCAATGGACAAGTAGAGATGCAGGTTATCTGGACTTTAGGACACTGTGTTAATCGGCCGACAGAATTCTATTATATTTTTTGTGAAAGCAGTTCACTGTGACGTGTATCGCCACTTACATATGCAGGGACGGATTTACCTTAAGCGCCGCCCTGGAGCATCGTGAAACCAATAACTTCCCAATTTTTGAAAATCATTGATTTTTGTAGCAGAAAGTTGTTTTTTTCTCTTAACACTCCAAATTTTGCCGCTCTCGACATTTTCTATTTCACTAGTCCTTAGTGCCCTACTGTAAATCTATCACTGTGCACATACGACTTCTCGGATAGAAGCACATTGTAAGTGGGAGATGGCGTTACCCAAAAAGACTGAATACTATATTAATTACATAAAAAAATTAGGAACCATAACAAAGACCTTAATCACCAGATAAAATTATTCATAAGATAAAAGGTAACCTAAAATACCTGAACTAAAATTACAGTTGTACGAATAAGTAGAAATGAAACGTAACTTTTACAAATTACAGAACCAGAGTGTGCGTAGACTCTGGGCTGGCGAACCTGCTCGTTTCTATAAGTATTTTTATGTTCTCCAGAAGAATATGTATCTATTTCTCTAATTTCTTAAAAGGCTCACTCTTATTTCATTGATGTGTACCAAGAACTCTGGTTTCAGATCGCAGTGTTTGTTGGCCCCGTGCTTGCGTGTCTTTTCTCAGTATTTGGGTTTTGCCTAGCGTTGTCTGACACGCCGAACATGTTCCGCTGGCTTCACTACATATCCTATTTCAGGGCCGGCTTCCATGTAGCTGTCCATTCTGTATATGGATTCAATAGGACTAATTTACCATGTGCGAACTGTAAGTTATGTATTGTAGTGTGTTTTTAATACTTTGCAAAATCTATTCATTTATCTTTTGCTATGGTAATATACAATCTAATATCACGTTTGCAAACGGGGAATTTGACTCTTGGTACAAACATGTTATAGGATGGTATTATTTTGAGTTGTTTCAATCAATTACTAATTTAAGTCTATTTAGTATTAGCACGGAAGAAAAATTGTAATATTTTCAATGATATTACAGTATTAGACAGCGTAATTGGTAATTAAAGAAAGATTAATGTGTAACTACACATTTAAATAGTAAATAATATTAACTTTAGTATAAGAAAAGATAAGTACCTTAGTTTTACATACATATATAGTATAGTACATGAAAAGAAATAAAAAAGGGAAAGAAGATAGAAATACAAAAAATGTGTGCTGGGACACATAGTAGAACTGATTTACGGACAGGTTTTCAAATTCGACAATTACATTAACAATCTGGCCATAAAATATCAAGTTAAAATTTTGTTGAGACTCCTCTTGCCACTATCGATGGGGTAGATGTAGCATACAGAAGGAATGGAATAGAGAGGATAGGTTAGATGTTCGCAATAGATGGATGGGATATGGAATTCGGATAAGGGCCATCGGAAATATAATATGTAGCGTAGGTATATTATAGTTTCAAATGTGTTAAATATAAAATATCTTGGATACACCGTTAGCCCGGTACGTGGAGCACAACCCTGATGGACTGTACCATGCAGCCTCACCCCCGCTACCTGATAAGGGATAGCAAAGCCGAGGCAAGGACAGTTATCAGGTATCACGGGATTGCAAAAGTGTGCTTAGAAGTCGAAGATGTTGAAAGCAATGATCTTAGATTAAATAAACGAACAATGCTGCTGTATAATAAGTGTGTTCATTCTCACTAATTTCATATGTATTAGTTATAAGATTACATGTCGTAACTTCGCATTTTGTTTTGTTTCAGTGTACTGCCACTACATTACACCAAAGACTTTTCTCAAAGAGATGGATATGGAACATATCGACGTGGGCGAAAACATAACGCTAGTGCTCTCTACGACCATACTAATGCATATATTGACATGCGCAGCGTTGTGGTATCGCCTGAACAAAAGATAGTATAGACAATTAATTAGTTAATTAATTTAAATTGACGTGTGTTTAATGTTCGTGGAATATAAGTTCTAAAACTATACGGGTCTTTATAATGCCTGCACTTGATGACTCACTCGATTCACTATGATGCAGTTCGCGGTTCAATCTCGCCCCGGATCAACTGTCACTGTGTTTATTATACTAGTAGTGTATTCACACTGGAGTTGGATTCTGGAGTTAAAACAAAAGTGTATTCACACTGTCGGTATAAGCCATGACCGGTCCGTCTCGCTTCAGTCAAATATTGTTTCGACGAAGCGATACCGGGAACAAGAGCGATTGTGATTTATCTGATTCTTTCTTATTCAAGAATATTTGACCGAACCGGCAATGGACCGAGACCGGAGTAGTAAGATTGAACCGTCAACGACATAACAGTGTAAATCGAGTCTTAGGAATCCAATTTTAAAATATTACATGGGAAATCCCCTGTTTCTGAGTTTTTTTTATTCCAAGACAAATACTCACTTCGTATATCGAGGTAATTACGCTGTTGTTATGGGTAATATTATAATATAAAACGGACCAATCTGGGACTGATCCCAGACACCTAGATCGTATACAGTAAATAAGGAAAGTATATTCACGAAATTTACTATAACAAGAATCAAAACCGGATATCTCTCTGTTCCAGTGTGCTAGACCGAAATAAGTTGAACTTTGGTCGGTCGTAATAAGTAGTACATAAATGACATAAATCACTTTAATAAACAGTTATTCTACTCAATTTAACCCTGAATTACTTATTTTATACCAAATTAATAAAATGATTGTTAAAAATATTATGGGACTTTTAAATTATGTGATACTGGGGTGACTTAGTTGTATATATACTGTCCAATGAATTCCTTTTAGTTTACGTGAAAAATTACAAATATTAACAATTCTTTGTGATCACAATAATGCCAATGGCCAAATTTGAAAGACACGTAAAACAGATTCACATCACAAGCTTGAAAAACTCACAAACATGTTTTTAATTGCAAAAACATGGGGTTCTCAATTTAAAATATCTGACTTCACGATTTTCAAACGGCACTTTTCGAATAAACATGGCAACATCTCATAATTATTAAGGCTGGCAATACATAGAATAACATTACTTTTGCCTTAATGATAATCCTACTTTAACACACTTTAAAACTACAGCTAATTATCAAACGCATGCGCAGTATAGTTTTTCGAAAGTATTCTTTGCTGCGCTCGCGTCTAATCGTTATGAATTAATATTGAAATATATTATGCTACACATACAGAAATTTCAAATCTGATCCAATGAAAATTATGTCAAACTGAGTTGCGTTCAATATAGTATCACAAAGCTAAAGATTTAAAAAGAAAACTTAACGTAATAAATCACTAAACTTGAGCAATTCTAATACAATAAAAAGGAAAAAACGAAAAATTCATTGATTTAGAGATCTTAATTAAAACTACCAACAACACAAATTCACTTAATTTTCTAAAATCGAATCCCATTAAGATCTTAAAATACATGAAACTAAAAATTGTCACGATTATATAAAACCCACTTAAATCAGTAATACATTGATTAAATAAAAATCGTCTTTACTTATTGCATTGTTTCTTTTAGGGTTTTATGTAGGATGTTACAATTTTTTCATGGCAACATTTTTAAAGATAAATTTGCAATTGCTAATTTTTTCATGTTTAAATTATAATTTTTTAATCAATGCCCTTTCGGGTCAGCGTGTAAATTTGTTTTTGAAATATCCAAATTATATACTCTCTATATCCTGTAATACTTAGTAGCATGTAAATATATTGGTATATTGACCAAAACAATGCGAAGACTTAAATTAAAATCTATAAGTGACATCTGTAATTTTTGACCTATTTGCAGCAGTTATGCTTATTTTTTTTATGTAGTCAACAATTGTCGTCAAAAAACTAGTTTAAATCAAGCAAATTAAAATTAGCATCTATATTTTTATTACTACGATTTCTTCGAAACTTCTAACTTTTCTTTTCCTTGTATCTTTGATTTTCCTAAAATGAAATTTTAAAAACTTAAATTGCTTCATATTTCCTTTGTAATAGAATGCTATGCAACCAATAAGCACTCAATATTTTTCACCATGAGTGATATTAATTGAATAATATATTTATTTTTGCTACTATTATTAGCGGATAGAGGCAGTAGTATAAAGGAATCAAAATAACTATTACCAAAGTAAATAACATAAATGCAATGAACGTCCATCACATCTATTTATTACTGACATACATAATCTCCTTTGTTTGACAGGCATTAGCAACATTTCAATAAGGTCAATTACGTTGATTATTATTAACCTATGCAGGTCAACAATTCACAACTTAATTATTTTTTCTTAAATAAATAAAAATGACTATTGCCATCAAACGTCAAACAAAGACAAAAGCAAATGTACGAATACTGAAATCAAAACATGTATTTAATTAAGGCTGGTGTGCACCGACTTTTAACCGACGATTAAAATAAAACAATCGCTAAAAATGTATGTATAAACAGTGATTATTTTATTTTAACCATCGGTTAAATGTCGGTGCACACCAGCATTAGATAAGAACGACACATTTTGATTGCAGCGTTCAGTGATATTTGCTTTTGTCCAGTCTAGACGATTACGTCTAGTCTATAAAAAAACTTCAGTGATGGTGCTGCAAAGCCTCCGTGACATAGAAGCGTGCGCAGAAACAAACTTTTGTACTTAAACAGTTTTATGTTTAAAGAAATCCAAAGCGACGTTTAGCTGTTCTTCCTGACAGCGTCTGCTACCAGACGGGATGCTTATCCCTGCTTTCCATTTCCTTAATCTTGCTCTTCAACTCTCCGAGGACAGACGTGGATTGAGCTACATGCGTGTCACAATCGAGTTGTTTTTGATTAACAGAGTTAGCAATATCGTCGATGCGCCGTGATGTTTCTGATAATATGGACGAATAATACGGTGGTAGATGACCAGCGAGCCGTTGTACTCAATCGACATGTAGCACCACATTACGAAGATGCACTTAATTAGCCAGTAGAGTGGGAACCAGCCGACTATGAAGTCTGAGAAGTACTCGCAGAGAGAGAGAAACAGGAGAAGACAACCCAATAAGTCAGCCATTTAGTGTCATCGTCCTTCTGAGGCGATTGCAAAAACTTCATCGATGCGTAAGCAGGATACACGAATCCAATAAAGTTGCATATAAGCTCAGCGCCAAATCCGAACACTAAATATAAACCGGTAAACGCCACGAACCCCATGAACAGGTAGACCCGGTAAATGCCGGTTTTTTGTTCTGTCTTCAAAGATACTTAGTCCATGTTTGGCTTTAGTCGTTCAGGATACGTTCAAGGTTGTCTCTGTACTCTTGAAATTTAGCAGCCATGATGGAATAATTCAAACCACGGCACCTCCTACACGACTTCTTTGTGGCACTTCGACTACTGTCCTAAGATGTATTGGAATAAAACCAAGGGGGGGATCCTTACAACGATAGATTATATATCCTTGCAAATTACAATAATAAACACATTAGAATACTTAAACGCACTAAACATAAAATAACTAATTAGGATACTATCTCAATCCCGTATTGTCTTAGGTTTGCTACCCCAATCCCGTACTTCTATTAATTATAAAAGCTATTTATATATCCCTACAATCCCTTCCTATCCACAGAATAGAATAAACATTTATTGTATAACCTGTCATAATCATAAAATTACAGTATTACACAGTATATCAAATCCCATTACGAATTTCAGCTAGCTCCATTTAACTCGGCTTGAGATGATGTTTATTTAAGTTCCGGACTTACTACTGGTGGTAAACGAAAATAATTAACAATAAGCCCCACTGGTTGATGTAGGATAAATACGGCTCGACCTGGAGACTAATATTGTAAGCCTAGATAGTTTCGTCCACCGCTCAGCACTCTCGGCAATAGGAAAAGAGCTGGAACCAGAAAACTGTTCTTGAACTCCGGCCTACAGTGGCCGTATTATGCGCCCCTTATTAAATCGACAATAATTCCTAAACTGATCGTCATCATACTTCAAGTGTTTCTTAATTAGTATTGAATAACTTCGATCAGTGGGTCTACATATTATATAAGGACGTGTGCTTACTCTTCTCTGGCTAGTTAACAATGACAACATGTCATCATCATCCTCTTCTAACAAAAGATATAACATCAAACTATTCTCCTGACTATTCCTCACGTCCGACATTCTGAATTATTTGGAAGCGACTGGCCATTGCCTGCCCCAGCACGTGCAGCCAGCCTCGGAATCATTTCCGGCTGCGAATGCAGCAGCGGCTGCGTGTCGTGCGTGTGCTACCTGCATCCGCAGCCTGCGCCCGCAGCCTGCAGCCAAAGTTGGAATGGCACCTTAAAGATACCGCACAACTAAATGTCCATAATGTGCAGACCAAAACCTACTGTTGCCGTCGATTGCCTCTTTTTTTTACATGGGGAAATGCGTTGCCGCATCGTCAGCCGCGCGGGGGATCATGCGCGGCCGGTATATGGGGCTCCCCGATGCCGATTAATCAGTACGACTGGCGCCGGTATACCCACTAAAACCCCATGGGAGCCTTCTTCCGTCTAGCGCCGGGGTCACGGTACATGCGCGAGCTTAACCCGCAACCCCGGCAGCGGTTGGCCGCCTCAAAGAGGCGGCCTCTCCTGTGTGCGGGCCGGGGAATGACGTTTCCCCGGCCCTGAGAGGGACGCGCGGCTGCCTCTCGCGCCCTCTCGCGGCATTAGTGCGGGCGGAGATCTATTGGATCCCCCAGACCTCAACGCCCGCTGCCGCCCGCCCGTAGCTGTCATTTAGTACGGGCGTCTCCTTCTCCGCTCCCCGCAACGGTTGGAGTAGCCGCCGCGGCCGCGGTTCCACCCGGCGCCTTCCGGCTGGCCGGGACCTTTCTCTTGGTGGGCTTCTTTGCCCCGCAGGGACGGGAGCCCAACTGGTGACCGGCTGGCTTGCCCGCGGCCTCGCACACTGGGCAGTGCGGTTTCGCCGAGCAAGGGCCGGTCACCAGGTGTCCGCCTTTGCCGCAGCGATAGCAGCTATCGCTGCGGTCCACCTCCGAGGTGCATTTCACCGCCACATGACCAGTCTCGTGGCAGCGATAGCACCTCTGGGTGCGATGGGGGAGGGCTTCTACCGTAGCTGAGGCCCAGCCCATCAAGAGCTTCGTTCCAACAGCGAGGAGCTGTTTGGCGGCCGCCACCGGGCAAGCCTCCACCGTCTGGCCCATTCCGTCTTTGCCGGGACGGACCTTCGACGCTTTGATGCTCGATGCGGAGCATCCGGTGGTGCGCGTGATGGCAGCCACGTCCTCCTCGTGTGAATGGTCGTCCAGGCCCGAGACGCGAAGACCCACAGTCTTCTCGGGCCTGGAGATGCGCACTTCTTCGGGACAAAGTTCCAGCCTCAGTCGCTCAGCGAGGGCGTCAGCTAGGGGGGCACATTAGGCGCCTGGAAGCACCAGCATTCGCGCCCCCGTGCGCGCCCTTTTGAGCTGGAGGCCGCCCTCTATCCCGAGGTCAGCCAGCTTGATTCTTGATTTCGCTTTTGAGAAGAGGTCCGCGTATGTCACTCCTCGGTCCGCCGCGCCTGGCTGAAGCGTCAAGACGACGGCGGTCGATTACCTTTGTGTGAACATTTAACAACTTGATTATTTCTTTAATATTTATTATATAATTAATATATAATCTGATATTATGTTATTAATTAAAAAGTATTATTGTATTTTAATTATATTTAACTGATCTATTTAAATTTTAATGTTTAAGTTAAATGAACGAAGCGTGTTAGGAATTGTGGATATATTTATTATTTCATCACCAATATACTTTAATTAATATTTTATATTAAGGACGGCAAAATTAGTCTTCAGAAGCAGAACACGTCATTATTGAAATAAAACGTTAAATAATTTTCTTGTAAAATGTATCTGATAATGTAGAAATAAAAGACGTTATAGTCCGTGACATAATTTGAAACACTAAACCTGAAGGAAGGGATTTTTAACATATTTGCATGATTCCAATTTGTTATAGTATTTCACTAGTGTTTAATTATTATTTGATTTGTTCCTTTATGTATAAGGAATCATAATAAAAACTTTGTATTACTTTACGACAGTGACTATAAAGTGTATTTGTGTTTGTTTTTTTTATTTACTTTAAACTACTGATTAGATAATTCACCAAAGAATGGACGATCTGAAAAATGTTATTCTCTTGCTTTAGAATCTTAGAAACTAGTAATGGTGATAGCTTGAAATATTCTAATAGTATTATTTATGTGCTTAGAGTAAATTTTATAAATATTTGTATAAATTGTGTTTTATTTTTTTAATAAATATGTAAATACTATTTTCCAAGCTGGGTAATGATCAATTACAATTAAATTACAACATTTAAAGGCCTTTATTTCTTCTTATTAGTCTATATTTCACATCAGTGGTACACAAATAATAACTTCTGAAGTACAGTTTCAAACATTTTACAATATTTATGTTACTAATGTTGTAAGACTCGGTTATTAGTATTACTAGTTGCGATAAGTAGTCAGTTTAACCAATATTTCCAAATTGAGACTTGAAAAAATATTTTATGATTAACAGAGTGATAACTGACAGAATGCGTTTTTAGATCGATTTCTCAACAGTTTTTTACAGTAGTTATACACACTTTATTGCGGTGAAAAAAATATATGTCAATCTTGATCATATTTCTGACGTAAACTTTGTACTCTGAACGCATTTGCGATAAATTTTCTCGATAGAAAATAATTGCAAAGTAACCTCTAAACGAGTTATTCAATCTTCGTTATTGTTATTACTGTTAATCGTACATCGCTAAAATAAATAACAGTAACATATCATATTATAACAAATACAATTATAGAGTTTTATTCGGTTACTTAACTTAATTTGGAAGTAATTAATTATTTTATTAAAAATGACTGCAAAAATCCCGCCTGCCGGTCCCAATGTATGGAATTTTTAACGGTCATGTCGCTTTTTGTAGCTCCGCTGCTAAAAAGTAATTTTAAATAAATGAAGGAGCAATAATAACCAGAATTTTGACGCGGTCGCGCTGTACTTATTTGGCGTATACGGTAGAGGTCTGTTCTAAATCACAGGATGTGTGGGTTCGAACCCTATTCGTTTCACTTGATCTAGAAGATTTTTTTATTTTTAAATGAAAGTTGATAAAATGCTCTGTTTCTCTTCCTAAATAATTTTATAAAATGCAAGAAAATACTTTTCTAAATTTTTATATTTCATTTCATCTGGACTTTTATACTATTGACAATAAAACGTATTTAAATCAATCTTGCTGGTAAAATAAAAATTCGAAAGCGCCATCTATGTTTCTCAATAGAAAATTACGTTGACACGTGGATAGTTAGAAATAATATGAAGATTCAAATTCAAGTTGAGTGCTCGCTCCATTTTCCTTTTCTAACTATTTTTTTTATTTAGCCCTATTATGTTTTTAACACGCTTTTATTAGCTTCACCTGTATGTATGTTTGTAACCGACCCCTTTGAGCTCGATTTTGTCCTACTTTGAACGATCAGATTTAATTCAAACTTTGCACACCTGTCAAAGGTCGATGACAATGCAAATATATAGTACCATGGAGCTGATCTGATGATGGAGTCGGAAGGTGGCCATAGGAGCTCCTGTACTAAACAAGATAGACCCTTCGTGTTTGGGCTAGTATGTTTATATCGCGTGACAATGCAAAAATATGGTGCCATGGAGCTGATCTGATGATGGAGTCGGAAGGTGGCCAGAGGAACTCCTGTACTATAAAAGATAGACCCGTCGTGTTTGGGCTCGTATGTTTATATCGCGTGACAATGCAATAATATGGTACCATGGAGCTGATCTGATGATGGAGTCGGAAGGTGGCCATAGGAGCTCCTGTACTAAACAAGATAAACCCTTCGTGTTTGGGCTCATATGTTTATATCGCGTAATAATGCAATAATATGGTACCATGAAGCTGATCTGATCATGGAGTCGGAAGGTGGCTATAGGAACTCCTGTACTAAACAAGATAGACCCGTCGTGTGTGAGCTCGTTTTACTTATCTTGGCTAGCACTCTGCTGCTACATGATATGCAGGATCTCAAAAGATTGTTTTAAAAACATTAAAAATAAACAACTAAAAAATGAAAAATAAATAATAGTTTAAAAAAAAGCGCTTTGAATACACCCCTCGCTTTTTTTTAAGACTCCATTCATCAGAAACCAAATGTATTAAATTTTATTATCTGTTTTTAGTTGGATTTTTTTATGAAAGCGTGTTTTTTTTAGTTTTTTTGAAACTATTATTTATATCTATTATTATTTACTTTATAGTTCTTATCTATACAGATAAATAAAAGTGAAGTGCCTGTTTGAAATCCCAAAATAAAATCTAAAAAAATCGGACCAGGCGATTCCGAAAATGCTATTTATACAATTTTTTCCTGTCTGTCTGTGTGTCTGGATGTTCCGGCTAATCTCTGACACAGCTGGATCGATTTTGACGTAATTTTCATTGGCAGATAGCTGATGCTATAAGAAGTAACTTAGGCTACGTTTTTAGGGTTCCACGAAAAAAAATCCACAAGTATATTTGTCTCACTGTTTGTTATCCTTTTATGGAAAGACTATTGAACCGATTTGGCTGAAACTGGGTACATATGTTATGTTAATACCGAGGGTGGACAAGAACTACTTTTTATCCCGAAAAATGAGATAGTTTCCGAGATGAAAATATACTTGGCCGAACGGGTCTAAATGATCAAACGGCTGAATAGCCCAAATGGTCGAATTGATCGAAATGACTGAAATGGCTGAAATGTCCGAAATGGCTGAAATGGCTGGAATGGCCCAAATCACCGAAATGGCTGAAATACCCCAAATTTCTGAAATGACTGAAATAGTCGAAATGACTGGAATGGCCCAAATGGCCGAAATGGCTGAAATGACTGAAATGGCCGAATGGGTCTAAATGTTCAAACGGCCGAATGGCCCAAATGGTCGAATTGACCGAAATGGCTGAAATGACTGAAATGGCCGAAATGGTCGGCATAGCTGAAATGGTCGAAATGGCTGAAATGACCCAAATGGTCAAATGGTCGAAACGACTGAAATGGCTCAAATGGCCGAAATGGCTGAAATGACTAAAATTTTTGATATGGCTGAAATGGCCCAAATGGCTGAAATGGCTGATATGGCCAAAATGGCTAAAATAAGTGAAATGGCCGAAATGACCGAAATGGCTGAAATGGCTGATATGGCCCAGGTGGCCGAAATAACCGAAATGGCTGAAATGACTGAAATGGCCGAACGGGTCTAAATGATCAAACGGCTGAATGGCCCAAATGGTCGAATTGACCGAAATGGCTGAAATGACTGAAATGGCTGAAATGGTCGGAATAGCTGAAATGGTCGAAATGGCTGAAATGACCCAAATGGCCAAATGGTCGAAACGACTGAAATGGCTCAAATGGCTGAAATGGCCCAAATGGCTAAAATGGCCCAAATGGCTAAAATGGCCCAAATGGCCGAAATGGCCCAAATGCCCTAAATGAACGAAAAGGCTTAAATGGCTGAAATGACCGAAATGGACGAAATGGCTGAAATGACTGAAATGGCTGCAATGGCCCAAATGACCGAAATGGCTGCAATGACTGAAATGGCTGAAATGGCCGAAATGGCTGAAATGAATGAAATGGCTGATATTGCCGAAATGTCCCAAATGGCCGAAATGGCCGAAATGGCTGAAATGGCCCAAATGGCCGAAATGGCTGAAATGGCCCAAATGGCCGAAATGGCTGAAATGGCCCAAATAGCCGAAATAGCTTAATTGAGTGAATTGGCCCAAATGACTGAAATGGCCCAAATGGCTGAAATGGCCCGAATAGCCGTAATGACCAAAATGGCTGAAATGGCCCAAATGGCCGAAATGGCTGTAATGGCATAAATGGCTATAATGGTATAAATGACTAAAATGACTGATATGGCCCAAATGGCTGAAATAATTGAAATGGCCCAAATGGCCGAAATGACCGAAATGGCCAAAAACACTAAAATGGTTGAAATGACTGAAATGGTCGAAATGGCTGAAATGACTGATATAGCCCAAATGGCCCTAATGGCCAAAATGACTGAAATGGCTGAAATGGCTGAAATGGCCCAAATGGTCCTAATGGCCGAAATGACTGAAATGGCTGAAATGGACGAAATGACTGAAATGGCCCAAATGACTGAAATGGCTGAAATGGCCCAAATGGCTGAAATGGCCCAAATAGCCTAAATGGCCCAATGGCCGAGATGGCCCAAATGGCTGAAATGGCCAAAATGACTAAAATGGTTGAAATGACCAAAATGGCCGAAATGGCTGAAATGGCTTTAATGGTCCAAATGGCTGAAATGGCTAAAATGACTGAAATGGCCCAAATTTCAGCAAATCGTTCCAGTAGTTGTTCCGTGAAAACGGAACAAACAGACAGACAGTTTCTTTCGTATTTATAATATTAATAGGGATAATAGGGAAGGGCTAATATGAATTCATTGTTATTCCATAATACAATGAAATAATTTTAATAAAATTTACCTATCTAAAAACTAATATCATTAAAATATTTTTTACTGTATCAAATTTAGTTAGAAAAAGTGAAAAAAAGAACAAATTTTATAGGGATCGAGTCCTATACCTCCTCACCACCAGAGTATTAGAATACCATTAGGCTAAACATGTTTAGTATTACACGTCGAATTTTCAATACGTATTATCCATGTGAACTCCTCTCACTTTAGGATGTGAAACACCGATTTGAATTAGGAATATACAGGCTCTAGGGAAGGAATAATATGAACTCATTGGTGTTCCATAGTACAATGAAATAATTTTAATAAAATTTACCTATCAAAAAAGTTCTTGGGAAAAAAAAAACGTAAAGCCTGAGAGGAGGATTTGAACCCTGTACCTCCTAGTTACTGTTGAGCATGGTAAGCCGTTGGGCTAAAGACGCTTATGAAGTTATGTCAAAATTTCAATAGTAATTACGCATACAAACGGTCTATCTCACTTTAGGACAGTTTGTCTCTCTCTCGTGGGCTTTAGAATGAAATAAATTGAATCAAGTCGGCATGGCCGCGGTGCGCGTCGGTATGGTCAATTGCAATATTTCGCCACGGTCGAAGTTTTATTTGGCGCTGTTCCATCGAAGTAAATATCGGACGTGCGGGGTTGATTTTATGAAATGCCGATTTGAATTAGGCGTACATAGCCTCTTAAGTAGATTTCGAAAAGCCCTTTATATTTAACTAGCATTTGCCTGCGACTTCATCCACGCTAAATTATCGCATCGACTACAGATTTTTTTTCAATCTGCTCAATTTAAATAATTCCCATGAAAATTCCTTCAAGATTCCCAGAATGTAAAGTACTGGAGACTTATAGTCCGTAAAAATGCTATCGATTGGTAAAAACGGCGTCGAAATCGGCCAAATATTTTTACGTGAAACCCGATGCATGACAAGAGCTATGAATGTCAAAGAAGCAAGTGAGGTGTGTAAGAATAAGCCTGTATGGCGCTCTGTTGTTCGTGCCTACCCCGCAAGGGACCTGGCGTGAAGTTACGATGTATGTGAATCCCGAATAAATAGACAAAAACAAAATATCTAAGTAACAAAAACTCCACTTTTACAATTTTTAAATTATCGCGGGATTCCTGAGAAACAAAGTATTACAGCATTTAAAAAAAGAATGTAGGCTACTGTTTTAATGGAAACTGCGTCGGAATAAGCTAATTTTTATGCATCCGAACAACTTCAAACGACTGGACATGGAAAATTCCTGCGGGATATCCAGGATTATAAATATCACACATTTTATTACATTAAATTTACTATACATCATTTTAAAAAATCACATTGCAATTTGTTTTTTTGAAGTGAAACTTCTTTATCGGGGTTGGAAAAATAATTACCGTCACATTTTTCGGTTACGCGCCATGTTTTTCTTGCCCCTATCACAGTCGATTCGACCGTGGTGGGGGCTTTATTTATTTAACCAATTTCTGTAAAGTTGCATATAGTAGATCATTTTTCGAAAAATAAGGTCATAAAGAAGTTTCACTTCTTACGTGTGTACACGCACACATTTTTTTTAATCTAGTCATTTCAAATCATTCCCAGAAAAATTCCCCGAGATTCCCAAGATAAAAAGTAGCGCAGGTTTTAAGTCTAAACAAATGCTATCAATCAGCAAAAACCGCATGGAAATCAGCCCACTAATTTTTACGCGAATCCCGAACAAACAGACAAATGAACACCTAATTGAAAAAAAAATCATCGAGTTCCCTATCGTATATAGTGTATTCCACTAGTTTTTTTTAAATACCTTCAGTGTTCTGTACACTGAAGCGACAACACACCATGTTTAAAATTTTATAATATTATAGATAGATAATGTTATATACGGTTTCTAAAAGTTAATATAAACGGTTCGAAACTATGAGAAGCAATCTATTGCTTCTGCAAGGTAGTCATGTACACTGAGGGGGCAGCATAACCGAAAAGCAAAACAAAACCAAGACCTGACAACGTCGAACGATCCAAAGTAACTTCAACTGCTGACAATATAGTGCTATAGGTCGTTATCTATAGCTGCATATTTTGTCCCTCCAGTCCCGAGGGCCAATGTCACGGGAGCAATAGACTGCCTTATTTCCGTCACCTGAACACATGACAACAGAAGAGATACGACGAGATGTTCTTAAGGGGATTTCTCAGTCTCCCCGTAATAAACTTCAAACTCTAGTATACACAATGCAGCTAGTGATTATTTGCAAACTGACAATGCTATAAATTCTCATCATTGAAGTATAGGTATATTTTCATAAAAGTCGTTCAAAATCAAAATAAGTTGTTCAAAATATTGTAGCAATATTCACTCCTAGCTCCATTTGGGGTTCCTATTTGGCTCATTAACTACAGCCATAGTTTTTAAAAGAGTGCTTCCGTTCCAAGAGCGCCTGTGGAGTTTTATTTACAACTGAAGATATATTCCGCTAGCGCCGTCAGCGGGGTAAGATCTAATCCGACAGCCTCATGATAGTTTTAAATTGCTAAGTAATTAAACAGTACTTAGGATTCGAATAGCACTATTATCACTATAATTTTCGAATTTTTTTATATGGCAATCTTATTTCTTTCTATTTGCACAATGCACAGCTGCTTATTGATATATTTACAAAACGCCATCTTCGACATCAACTTTGTCAAATGTCAATTTGTTTTTGTCACATTTGACAATGTCAAATGATACAATATCGTCCAATTTCAAATAGGTGTATAAAATGAAAAACAACCAATATTTAATTATTATCTAAAACGATGTACAAAAACTTTTATCTAGCGTGTAATTGCTGTAGGAGGGAGAACGACCGATAATCAAGGAGCCGCTAGCGGTGCGCTATTCGCGTGCAGCAGACATTAGTCGCTGGCAATCAGTTTACATTCCATGTCCAGCGCGCCTGGGCGTGTTTAACGCAACTGGCGCGTCGTATAAGAACGTCCTTTGTTTATATCTAATACGTTCCTTTGTGTTCACAATACCTCATGATGGAAACTCCTTATATATGTTTATTGAAGCTTTAATTTTAGTGTTGTGTGAGTGAAAGTTGCAAGATGGTCAGCGAAACTTCGGAGTCTGTAGAGACTACCTCTACATCACTGATAGAAGACTCATTGAACATTTCTTTTGAGAATATAAATTACACGGTTCGACATGGATTATTACTTAAAGGTAAATGATCTATCTGACGAATTTGAATTGTTTACTGTCTATATACTATACCTATTTACAGATACAAGATGATAATAAATTAGTAAAGCGCTAATGCTTGCCTCGTTATCACTTTAATTATGGAGTAGTTGAAAGTTCTTTGATTACTTATTGATTAAATTGTCTCTCGTATAGTAAAAATTCCCCATACTTTTTCATTTAAGCGACATCTAGATTTGCAATTTTTGCATGTCTTATCCATAATCTTAAACAAAGAAGAAGGTGATATGTAGCAACTACTCCAGAATTTTCCCCAGAAGCTAGACTTCATCAAGACCTTCGGACTTTTGATCACATTATTTTAAGCAGACTTCCATTCATGTACAATTTAGTAAAAAATGTGTATGTCTGTCTACTCATTAAAAGCAATATTTTAATCTTTCTTTTGCAACTGTAAGACAACTAATGTAAAATTTAAATCAGCTTTATCTGCATAAGTTACTAAAAGATTTGAATTTGATCATTTGTTCATAATGCAATTACTTTAATAAATGCTCTAAATAAATTAAACATATTAATTACTAGGGTTTTCCCACATTAACACTGCAGGTCAAACCCTGGGACATAGCTAGTTTTTTATATATAAAACAATGGTTTTGGCTGCTACTTAGCTATCCTGTACACAAATTTGTAGTATTGGGTAGGGGGGAAGGTATACTTACCCTTTCTGCAACTCCTAGGGTGCGGAGTTCTTGAAATATTTCTTTTTGGTAAACCTATCCTCACTTATTTTTTCACTAACATTGTGATGAGTGGTAAATGTGACCAGTGACTAGACTAGTGATTTAGGTTACCTTAGCTTCAGACCAAAGTGTACGAGCAAAGCATGTGTGCCGTAGCAGCAGCCGGCGAGTGTGAGAACCCGACTGTAATCATTTACTATTTATTTTGTACATGTGATTTATAATTTTGGCTTTATTAGCCATTTTGAATATGTTCATGATTACAATTGTAGTGTATGTGCTCTGTTGTAGTTTTTCTTCAGTTTTTGATGATATACACTATTATTGGGTTCTTTTTCTGTTGGTTACTGGCTCTCTTTTTGACTTCAAAAGGAACGTTCATCTTTATAATTGGAATATTAGTGAAATTGTTTATTAAAAAATTCAAGATCTCCGGACCATAGGATTTATAGTAGAGATAAGTATGACTCCCCTTCCCCATTCCACCACCACGGTATCAATACCAGAGGTGTCGCTAACACACCTCTGGTATTGCAAATGTCCATAGGTGCCAGTAACCACTTTCAATCAGGTGGGCCGCCTGCCTGTTTGCCTGCTTCAAGCAATAAAAAAAACAGTGAAAATTGATCTAACAAATAGTGAAAACCATTTAAAAAATCCTTTGTGCTGTTTAGAAAGCCTTAGTATACAGACAAGCAGAGAGACATAGAAAGAGGCGTTATTTTATACTATTGTTACGAGAATGTTGGAATTACTATAGAATTTATTATAACTATACAAACATGTATAACACAGGTGCAAATACAACTGGACACAACCAGTACAAGCGTAAAACACGATTCAATAACACACGCAAAATCCATCACCATATAGCTTATCGAATGTACACACGCCTTGTCGCGCTTGTTACCATCGCTAGACTGCCTCACCCCTCCGTTCGGGCATTCCTTCTATCCTGTACAATATAATACGATAATGTCGAGACATATAATACAATATGTCTCGACACAACACTCAACCGCATAATAATAATTTCCAAGAATCACACCTGGCTAATGTCTACCACAAAATATTACAATAGACTGTTTTTCTTATTACAAATTTTAACCACTAAGTAAATAAAAGAAGTCCAAATGCCGTAAATTTATTAAACTGCACGTGTGAATTGGTCTTTGTCGGTCGTAACACTAGGCATATTAGCTGTGCCCAATTCTTCCTCTTCATGGTTTTTTTTTCACAAAACCCCAAACAGTAGTCTAAGGAATACCTTATTTATAACATCTGAGATAATGACTAGTTCATTATCTCCGATTTATCAAGATAAGAGGGATAAAGTTCTTGCTTAATTCGAGCAAAAGTGAAGTCAAGGCATGTAAAAGTCGTATTTTGTGTTCATCCCAATTAATCAGGAACAAATAGGAACTGCCATCACTCGCTATTGCTGCAACTGCATAGTAAGTTGGCATAGAGTGGGTTGTTGCCCATATGTAATGAGTATTACTTGGTATCTGGGCTATGCTCGACATTAGGCCAATGTGGCTGTTAAATTATATAATTATAAATAAGTCAAAAACAAAAAATATCAGCTGGTTAGTAATCATTTTTGATGGCCACGGTATCAATACATGTTGGAAGGAGGTGACTCTGATCAAAGTAGTAAAGGAATTGATACCAAGTAGCCGGTCAAATTGAAGAAACTCACAATCACGAAATAACGCAACGAAATTCGTCCGGTCTCAGGCGACACTTGAAATCGTAAAAAATCATAGCGCGAAAATGTTTCGGCACAAATCCATTTTTCAATGAGACACGACAATTTAAAGTAAATCGCAAATAAAGTGGAGGGAAATTTTGAAATTTGACGCCTATTGTTAGTTATAAATAATCATATTTTCAAAATATATTATAACTAGCTAGTCTAGATACATAAAAACTTATAACTTCGCAATACTTTCTGATTGGCCGGGTATATTAAATTAAAAGTAAAAATATTGTTAATTGGTTACAAGAGTTGGTTATGCTATCGTGCACAGGTAGGTATTATCTGTACCATAATAAATTTGTAAATGGTTCGAGTTTGTACAATGTGTTTGAATTTTTTTTAATTCAGGGAGGGTAATTCGGACCAGGAGCTTCCGAAAATGCAATTTTATAAATTTTTTGTCTGTCTGCTAGAGCATCACGTGAAATATACTGAACGGATTTAAATGAACTCGACATAGAGCCTACACCCCGGGGCGTAGCTTTGGATACTTTTACCCCGATAAATAGCTTCATTTTCGTGCGCCAGTCGACACGGCGCGCCATACGCTGGAAGAATGTGCCGCTTGGGGACCCCAACGGCATGACCTGATGTCAATCATCGGTAGGGATCTCTCGCTGTCCAGTGTGGTCGACCAGATGCTACACAGCGAGAGGAAATGGCTAGCGGTGACATCGTTCTGCGAGGACGTTATGTCCCAGAAGGAGGCTGCCGAAAGAACAAGGGAGGAGGACGAGCAGGCGGACCCCCGTCGCAGACGGCGAACAGGGGCTCACAGGCGGCGCTTTGCTCATCTCCTCCCCATAACATAGTGGGACGGGGGGGTCAGGGGACCCTCCCGACGAGCCACACCCAGAGCCGTGGGGTGTCCTAGTCACACCCCCCCCCCCTTGTCGGCTTGCATCGAGGTGACACGGCAGTCATACCCATGGTTACGGTCCCGTGGCACCTCATTATGATGCGGAGGGACGCTGGAAGGTTTAGTGGGTAGTCGGGCGGTCGGTGCATGCACCAACAGCCGGGAGTCCCACATAATCCTTAGTGACATCCCCCGGGGCCTAAGGATATGTACAAACGCATTCCCCCAGTGTTGACAAAAAAAAAAAAAAAAAAGGGTAGACGAAAATAGTGAAAAATATTGCGTTGCGATTGCATTTTTTTGGAAACTACCTACTGAACGTATGTGATTGAAACTTGACATAGTGCTGGCTTATATCCCGAGTTAACACTTAGGATACATTTTAGCCCGATAAATTACGTAATTTCTCTGTAATTAGCGGATTAGCAAAATAAGGTGGCGCTACAGGCGCGTTTTTTCAATTCGCTAAAAAATACACGTTAATATAAGCAATATCCCATTCATTGTATTTTTAACCAACTTCGAAAAAAGGAGGAGGTTCTCAATTCGTCGGGATCTTTTTTTTGCTTTTTTTATGTATGTCCGATTTAGGTGATTCTTTTTTTGTTCGACCCGCAATAGCTGCCATGTGGTCCCCTAAAAATTTGAAATAGTTTGGCCCAATAGTTTAGTTTTCATTTTACGAAATTTTTTTGTTCTCGTTTCTTGGGAGCTATATTTTTTAAGAAGCGCGGCACCATTCGTAAGTCCACCCATACATAGCTAGACAGACACTAAAAAGTAACAAATAAAAAATAAAAACTTCGTTTAAAAAAACCGACTTCAGAAACTAAAAAACTAAAATGTATAAAATAACTTATTTCTAAAGCTATTATTATTAATATATATTAATAATAATAGCTTTAGAAATAAGTTATTTTATACATTTTAGTTTTTTGAAATACAAATCAGATCGACTGCGACTCGCTTCTGTTTCGCTGCGCAGTTGTGTAAACTACTATATAGTATTCTATAGTCCATATCATATGATATGGACTCATTTTTTTGTTATTGTAGTAAACTTAGTAACAATAAACAGTCAATTTAAAACTTTAATTTTAAGGTTAACGTAGAATTAGGTAATTAGTTTTTTTAGTATTTAATATTTCATACAACAAAACAAAAACGAAAAGGAAATTAATTAAAACCACTTAATTATCCAAGTTAATTAACTACCATTATTTTTTCAAATTAAATATTTTTTGCTATTATAATAATATAATTATATTGTAGATACCTATTTGTTCATGAGTTAAATGCTTCTAGATGACATGAATCGGTAACAGAGATTTGGGCAACTAGCTGCACTCTGCCGTATGAACTAAAGTGTAACAAAGTATCCTCCTGAGTGAGTAGTGGTATATTTACCATGTGAAGATGGCACTAACCGATTTGTCTGGTTTACCGAAAATAAAAAGTCTGGTCATCCGGCGCGCGGGTTGACCAAGAGTAAGAAAGTACACGTTTAAAATTGTTTTCTATACGCAGAACGCTGCGGCTGCCCAACAAACCGGTCCGGTCGCTGGAGGAGTTGCAACCGCAGTGTTGGTATTCGCACTATGCTGTCCAGTTTGCGACTAAACGTCTCGCGTCATTGATCCATGCAGAAACGTAGAAAGAATACTATTTCCTGCGACCGGGCGGCTTGTCGTAAGAGGCGACGAAACAACCCACAGCCAAGTAGGACATTTGCCCGACTGGATGACTACCACCCCTGTTCTAAAGCATGTCGCTATGACAACCTTGAGTTATATTCCGGCATTAGTGATAAGATTTCTGTCTCCCTTAAGAGAGCAATGGCGCATTTGTAACACCTTTGATTTTGCAAATTTCCATAGGCGATGCTCACCGCTTTCCATCGACTGCCTGCCTGGTGAACTCCTGCAAAAAAATTTGCTAATTTTGGTCCACACACAGAACATGTAATTCGATTCTCCAGCTATAAAAAAGATTAAGTCCGATATTAATAAATGTTAGGAGCCTTAAGAACAGACGAGCGTGCATGACAAGAGCTATGAATGTCAAAGAAGCAAGTGAGGCGTGTAAGAATGGGCCTGTGTGGCGCTCTGTTTTTCGTGCCTACCCCGCAAGGGACCTGGCGTGAAGATATGTATGTATGTATTAATAAATCGTAGTTTTTCTTAGCCTTAGAAGCTTACGCTAGCAAAACTTACAGGTGTATTATAGCAGGATAAACATTATGGCGTACTTGGTAATTTAAAATTGCCTATTAAAAACTATTTTGAGCATAAAATTATACTTAGTTATTATCTATGCTGTTTACTGTTTTTTGTTTTATTTTAGATTATTATTTGTATTCAAAAATAATTGCTTTAAGATGATAGTCTAATGTCAATTTAATAATAGTATTTGTTACAACATTAAAATGTATTCAAATCCTTATAAGATTTTCCTTGAGATAGCAATTTGCGATTAGAGAATTCGACATTTAAATAATATGATTTTTGAGGATTATAAAACACAACCATTCCAGCAATCTTTGATTGTTACAAACAACCCACGTATCATCAATGAGAGCTAAAGATATTTAGACTGGTGTTTGCCAAAAAATTAACCGGTATTAAGTAAATTAATGGATAGTAATCTTACCATCAATTCGGTGAAATCAATAGAAACCCAGGATATTTTCGTAACCACATAGTATTTTAATCCAGTAACTAGGGGTTGCGCCTCGGAATGAAAGGGAAAAGCTGATTTTTTGTGGGAACCCTAATTTTGGCTTTGTCAATGTGGTCTCAAAAGTTACACAAAGTAATGTAGGGTTATTCAAAAGGTTGAAGGTCACAAAAATCAGTTTTTTAAAATATCTCCTTTTCTGTACGTCTCAAATCGTTTTCGCATTTATTATAAAAGTTGTAAAGCATAAAATTCTCTACAAATTCCGAAAACTATCGATAGATCATACTTAAGTGTAATTAATTTATTGATATCTCGATGACATAGAGGAATCAATAAATTATCATGTGACTATTTATGATTTCACTTTTGTAGTTTCGGCAGTGTTTGAGGGCGTTCCCACTATGTCGTAACGATTAATTTATCGTTGGACGACTGTCGTCTCTAGCTATTCCCATTATAACGATTATTTGTCGTCAAAAATGTTTATCGTTTAGTGACTATCGTATTTAGCTGTTCCCATTGGATCGCGACGACATTTTATCGTTTCATGACAGTGGCTTTGTCGATTACACATCATTAGCAAGCTACAAATCAACAGGCGCGAGGTGAAACGGAAAACACGTGTAAACGACGAGACAATACTTTTATCGTGGCTACGATAGTTTGCAGTCACGATTTAGTCGTAACGATGTTTTATCGTTTTACGACTGTCGTGCTAGCCGTTTCCATTGTCATGAATCTGTCGTCACTGCAAAAATGTAGACGACAGTAAATCTGCAATCTGCCAGGTGGTAGGGTATTTTCTCGACTGGATGGCGACCACCCCTGGTCTAGAGTATGCCGCCATAACAACCTTGTGTTGTGTTCCGGCATTAGTGGCCAGGTTCCAGTCTCCCTTAAGAGAGCAGCAGCGTATTTGTAGCACCTTTGGTGTTGCAAATGTCCATAGGCGATGGTAACCGCTTTCCATCAAGTGGGCCGTCTGCCTGTCTGCTGATCTCCTGCAATAAAAAAACATCGTTTCGTTCTATATGTGAACACCTCCATTTAATCATATAAGCCACGACACTTAAAACTACACGATTATCTGTCGTCATGACAAAGTGGGAACGCGCCCTAAGCCACGACACTTTAAACTACACTATTATCTGTCGTCACGACAAAGTGGGAACGCGCGGATTTTTATGTATTAATGGAACGCGCCTTTAAAGTGTTTGAATTACGTGTGTGGTGTAGAAATGTGGTGGAAATGTCACAAACCTTTTTGGCCTGCAATTTCAGTTGGTCTTTAGTAACTATAAGCAATAAATTTAATTTAAGTAAATAATAAAATGAGTCTTGATTGTGGTGCAAGCTTTCAAACCTTAAAATACACGTTAACCATAAAATTTAACTGAAAGTTAAGTTCAAAAGTTATGTTTTACAATAAAAATTTAAAACAAACGTTTTTCTTTTTTTATTGTGATCACTTATTTTTTGGTAACAGTTCTGTACTTACTAGTTAGTTGATTAGTTTATTGAATTCTGTACTTCTACACCTTCTAAGTAAGTAAACATAAAACCAGATAGTTCCGAAAGTACCGACAAAACCCGGAAAACCCGGTTTTGTTGATCAAAAATACCGAAATCCCGGTTCTCAAAATTATCCGAAACTTCGGATACAATAGAAGAAATACAAAGAATGAGGTAAACTACTTAACCACACAGAAACTGAGATTTATCCTATTTAAAGCGCAGTACGCATTCGATTTTTTCCATCTTAAACTGTTGCTGTCGGTAAAGTTTATAAATTTATCTTGTAAACAAATTTCTCCATACGTACAAAAATATGTATGATGTTTAGTAAAAAATAATTTAAATAATAACATTAAATTATATGAAAACTCGAACGAAAACTTCTAAAATAATAAAGTCAAAAAGTAGAAATTAACTATTTAAGAGTTTCTTGCCGCTTCTTTAATTAGCGATAATAAGTGTGAAGTAAATGTACAAGGATTAAGAACTAGTTTTCATTTTGATTATGTATGACCTTATAAAAACATTATTCTACATCAATTAGTGTGTAAAACACCTTTTGAATTTCAATATATTCTTTATATAATAATTATAAATACAATTAACACAAGACCTAAAAAATTAATTGTTAATGAAGACGTCAATTTTGGAGACATTAAAACTAATTAGAACTTGATTTAAAGCTGAAATAATAATATTTTTCAATTGCTTAATGAGGTTTTATATTATGAAAGGATAATCCAAAGAAAACGACCACGAAATACAAAAATATCCTAATAAAAAATAGCCTATTTTTAACCGACTTCGAAAAAGGAGGAGGTTCTCAATTCGTCGGGATCTTTTTTTTTGCTTTTTTTATGTATGTTCGCCGATTACTCCGTGATTAATGATCCGATTTACGTAATTCTTTTTTTGTTCGACGCGGAATAGCTTCCAAATGGCCCTAAAAATTTTACATAGTTTGGCCCAGTAGTTTTCATTTTATGAACATTTTTTATGGAAATAATTTTTACTTCGTTCCATATGTACACCGATTACTCTGAGATTTATAATTCGATTTACGTGATTCTTTTTTTGTTCGACGCGGAATAGCTGCCATGTGGTCCCCTAAAAATTTGACATAGTTTGGCCCAGTAGTTTTCATTTTACGAACATTTTTTTGTTCCCGATTCTTGGGACCTATATTTTTTAAGAAGCGCGGCACCATTCGTAGGTCCACCCATGCATAGCTAGACACTAAAAAGTAACAAATAAAATTTAAAAATTTCGTAAAAAAAAAACCGACTTCAAAAACTAAAAAACTAAAATGTATAAAATAACTTATTTTTAAAGCTATTATTATTAATACAATATATTATCTAAAACATCTTGAAGTCGGTGCAAAGTAAAACATAAAAATTACTATATTTTGAAAATTACTAAGCACCGACTTAAAGATGTTTTAGATAATATATATTAATAATAATAGCTTTAGAAATAAGTTATTTTATACATTTTAGTTTTTTAGTTTTTTGACAATCAAAGTCAGCACCTCAAATAAACTTGCATATTTGAAGCACCTCAAGGTGCCTTTTTTTTAATAATGAAAGTGAGTACATGAAGCGAAAGATGTTTATCAAGATAATTTGCTAGCGGAGATCCATTATCTCGGGCTGCCCCTATGAGAAACAGATGTGATCAATTTTACGCATGTATCTTTAAATATTGTTACGAGTGTGGGGCTCCAAATTAAAATGCCGTAGGAATTACTATACAATTTATTAGAACTATACAAACACGTATGACACAGGTACAAATATAACTGGACGCAACCAGTACAAACTGGACGATTCAATATCACGCGCAAAGTTCGTCACTATATAGCTTATCGAATGTACACTTCTTGCTTTGATCGTGGTTCTCGCTAGACTGCCTTACTGCCTCCGTTCGGGCATTGTTTTATACAACTATACAATACAACACTCGACCGCGTGGACTGGATTTTTCCGAGAAAACGTAATCTGCCATGAGCGGCCATAAATGAGTACAATAGCAAAAGGCTATTGTCTAATTGCAAATTTTAAACACAATGTAAACAAAAGTAGTTCAAATGCGGGAGAGGTGACAAACTGCGCTTAATGACAGGCAGGTGTGCATGTAGGCATGGCACAATATATTTCTTCAGTCGCTTTTCTACCTTAATCTCGATATTTGGGTTTCCAAAAGCATAAGAAATAACTATCAATCATCAACGTATTATTATATTTATTGCCATGCTTACTATACTGTGACGAAAATCTATACACTATCCTGATAAGATCGAGGCTTAAATAGTTTATCATTGAAATACGCACTCTAAACGGACAATGTCATCGAACAGTTTAACCTAGTGACCTTATTTTCCACCGAGATAGTAACCCTGGGTATCAATATTGTTACGAGTTGCGAGACTCGAATTAAAATGCCGTTGGAATTATTATAGTTTATTATAACTATACAAACACGTATAACACAGGTATAAATATAACCGAACACAACAAATCCAAACGTAATGCAGAAGGTCATAATTCAATAACACGCGCAAAGCCCGTCTCTATTAGATTTCTGATTGTAGTACACACGTCACGCCCGTATCGTAGTTGTCGCTGAACGGCCCTACTCCCTCAACCAGGCGATCGTTTTATACGGCACAAATACAATGTGCCCGTATTGTAGTCCACGTAAACCGAAACACCTGGCTAATGATTCGGCCGCAAGTGATCATTAAAATTTACAATTAGTTTAAATGCCGACAGGTAATAAAATGTGTTTTTACAGATATGCAGGTGGAATTTGTTTTTGTCGGCGCCTAGGTTGTAACAATATTTAAAACAGACTAGGTTTCAGAGCAGAAAATGTATGTATGACTATGAAACAGACTTATTCCTAGAAATAAATTTGTAAATAGAAAGAACAACAAAGAAAACAGCTTTATTTGACGGAATAATAAATCTCTAACACCACTGCAAATTAAATAAAGGACATTATTGATAAGGTATTTGTAATGTCTTCGTGGCTATTACTTTCAACCCCTCGAACCTAATAAACAGTTTTATTGCTCACGAACCAGATATAATGGAATGAAACAGATGGTTTCCACTTGAAATTCTTTTTTAAAAAACCCTGTAGAATTAAAAGATATATAGACACTTCATTGCTTACCAAATAAACAATTATAAAAATATACGATTGTAATATTGTCTTGGTAAAAACAATAGGCGAAAGTTCGCCTATTGTTTTCTCTTGAAACAATATCTTGCAGACAACCTAACTAAAGAATAATTTAAAGTAATCTGGAGATGTAGGTGGTCCAGAGTATTAAGAGTTAGGATTTAAAACTTATTCTTAAACTACTTTAGAAATAAAATACATACTACAAACATATTTATAAGATATATTTTTTTTATTACTCGTAGTGAACAGTATAAGAATTGGGTATAATCGTCATCGAGTGAGTTCTTAAATGTGGGTAATGTTTTGGCCTAAAAATATTTTATAAGTACAATTTTCTTTAATATTTTAAGATAAGGTACATAATTATGTAAATTGTGTCTTTTGAAATGGTTTATAAACACAATAAGGACTTTAAATATTAATTCGAGGATTCGTATGGAACGCTTTTTTAGGCAGGGGGAAATAAATTTCGTAATAATTGTAACCGCCGGGTTGCGTTACATGTGCTGCCATCAAATCGAGCTGCCAATATTTTTTATTTTACTTTTACTAACAATTGACGAGTTTCTTGCACAAATATTATGGACGCAAGTCTGACTTAAATAAATTATTATTACTGTTTATTGAGCCAAAAGTATAATTACATTTATATTTTAATTAATGATAATTTTTATATTTAACTTGACTGCGCCCTTACGCTTTGGTACCGCTGTGAACCGCATGAACTTGCTCATAAGGACGGCGCGTCCCTGATACTCAAGTATGAATCTGTGAAAACTTAGGCCGTCAGTTTTTCGTTGAATCGCGCTTTTCTACACCATTATGTAACGTAATAATTATACACTACACCCTTCTGTTAAATTTCAATCATAGAAATATAGTATGTTCTGAGAAAAAAACCGTGACATACAAAGACAAACGGACACAAAAACTCAAGGATTCCGTCTTTCCAAAACGGTTAATGTTCAATTTTGTGTGTAGCATTTATGAAATAATGTTTGTTTCTTAAAAACTAAATCATCTATACTACGAGTATTTACTATAATACTATCAAGAGTTCCCGTAGTACAGTTGAGTAGAGGTCACGCGAAATAAATCGCTTAGTAATAATAATAAAGACTATCTCTTTATTAATAATTATTGTTTGATAAAAAATTATAAAGACTAACAGTCTTATTCATATTGAGTTAGAGTAAGTTTGAACCTTCAAGAAGCGTTTAAACTTACACTAACGCAATATGAATAAGACTAAATTATTATACACTTAAATTAATCGATTAAAATTAGAACAATAAAATAAAACCGTAATACGAATCGTAAATAAAAATTATTTGATTGTTGTTACGCCTATTGCTGTATTGGGAGCATGTTATAATAGCCTCGTTATAATTTGAAACAAAAGGCTAATTATTGTAACTGCTGCTATGTAGTATGACGAAACTGTAGTAACTGGCCTCCAGTGCAAACTCGGTGCACTGGCACTTAAAACAGAAATGAACTGTTTACCTTTTACTTGAGTTAACAAAAAGCTTTGTATTTAATCATGTATTCTTGTCAGAATTTTTTAATGGTGTAATTTATTTGGAAAACTTAATTTATCTGAATATTCTATCTAAAATGATTTATTTGCGTCATTATGTTCTGACGTTTTTGATACAAGATATTACATTTTTATAGTAAATGTCGGTATTTGTATTGATATAGACTTCTACAGTCTCCATCAGAGGACACAAAGTAGTCGCCTTTCCAGAATCGCTTAGTGGAATTGACACATGTCGAGATATACTGATTTATTACTGATAGTGCAAGATAGGTGGTAGGGCATTTGCCCGACTGGATTGCTACCACCCCTGGTCTAAAGTATGTCGCCATTACAAGCTTGAGTTGTGTTCCGGCATTAGTCACCAGGTTTCAGTCTCCTTTAAGAGAGCAGTAGCGCATTTGTAGCACATTTGATGTTACAAATGTCCACAGGCGATGGTAACCGCTTTCCATCAGGTGGACTGTCTGCCTGTCTGCTGAACTCCAGCAATAAAAAATACATAGCTTAAAATTCTACTCTATTTTCATACTTGTCATGTTCATCATATTGTCAGCGAAAACATCTAGGCACTCTGATGGTAAAGGTTTACCGTCACCTATTGACATAAAACGGTCCTTACATGCTTCAGAGAAGTACAGTTCCAATTATTTGATTGATAGTATCATAAAGAGGCTCATTCATGCTGGTAATGCGCTCTATGTATAGGACTTTTATTTTCGATATATTCGTAAAGTATTTGTTTCTATAGATACAGGATATGACTATGTTGATTTGGGCAGTGTAAAACTTGGATGGTTCCCTTTAAAATAAAACATATCACATCTTATTCATTAGAAAATTCCAAATACTTTTTATGATTGTTTTTTTTTTAAACAAACCATCAGAAATCACTGACTAATATACTCCTTGGCTGTAATACTTATAACAAAAAACATGTTTGTAGTTTCCTTTCTGGTATAAAAAAGATTACCTACGTTAAGATTAAACGATACATTCATACAAGAAATATATGTTAATAAACAGGTAATTAAAATAAAGTCATTGAGATCTGAAGGGCGTTGAGTCACAGTGATATGAGTGATATCTACATCACACCGGTTCAGCTGTTTTTGTAGTAGGTACGTTATACGTACGAGTGTTACTTTGTATTACTTGTAGTTCCGATCAAACTAAGAGTGTTTATGTAAACAAATGACTTACATTTCACCTTTTCTTATCGATTGAAATGTTTTAGGAAGTACCTACTATTATTGTATGGGGTCTGGCGCCAAACCTGTAGGGACGTTCGTTGGCGGTACATTTATATATTTTTGTGCGTTTCTAATGTTTTTCTTGTATGAATGAACATATGCCTACGCAGGGAAATAATATTTTGTATTTTAAATAAGTCGAGATACCGAGTATTTGGAGGTTTAGTTCAAAGGAATGGCATTTTTTCGACTTACTGAGGATTTCGGCTTAACAAGATTCGAGTTAATATATTAAATAATAATATATATTTAATATATTAAAAAATGTAAATTTGTCATCACCTATGAGGCTGATATCGTCACTAGTGACGAAAAGTCTCAATAAAAAATTAAATAATAAAAAAAAAATGATTCGAATTATAGAGATTCCACTGTACTTACTATATATATTAAGGAACTACCTAAATGGAGATTCTGAACTAATAGAATTTACTTAAGATACATCTATATTACACAAATCCAAAAAATATAAAAAAAAACTAGAAAAGATAACGACTTCAAGAGTAACCAACAAGCAAAAAATAAATATTGTCTACATCTTGATATAGGCGGAACGTAGAACAATAATTAGGTACTATATTTTACCAATTTGTTCTTGTTTTTCATATTTTACTTAGCACTAACTTAAAAATATTGAAGAAAATATTTATTTATTTATTTACTTTTAAGTTACATATAAATGGTAATCAACAACAATTAAATTTATCAAAATCGGTTCAGACACAAGAAACTTATGGCTGAATATACATAATTATTTATACGATGAATTGCGAACCTCCATTCTTGAAATCGGATAAAAACTGTCAATATTACAACCATTTTAAAAGAAACTACTTATGTAGGTGTGGTGTCAGTTGACAACTATTTAGAATATTGTACCATCTGAGGATAAGACGTATCTCGCGGCATACATATGCAGAGGTACATTAATGTTCTAGTCCGGACAAAGGCCACTCATTGAAGATAACGAGTTGGCAAGCAGGATATGACTGAATCGACCCATCGACGCCAACGTAGTTTCTGTATTAAATACATTTAGAGTGTCTGTGTAATTCCAAAATATATATCAAAATTTAAGTAGGTATTATCTGCTATTTATATAATCATAAAAAGTGGGTTTTGAATGTTTGTCTATGGCGGTGTGAACTTTAGTCTCGAATGAGCTTCGAAAGGGACCAACAGATTTGTTAATGGAATTCTTAGAGATTAATACAGGAATAGTGTCTTAAATTGTTATGTATCATACATATCAATATCATGCGAGTTCAGAAGATATGAATATAATCAGGTGCATCACGAACGAAGTGCCGATACATGTTCCGACACAGCACAGATTTTCAGTGCGGACTTCCAAAATCTCATATGTCCTAAGACCCCAAGTAAGTAGGACCCAAGTATGAGGGTAATTTTGAACTATTACATTAATAAATATACAATAATATAAAAGATTTTGTTCAAAATTAACCCTTTTCCTTAATTTTCGGTTTTGCATTCCTTACAAGCTACACTATGGTTTAGTGTAATAATACAGGAGAGATTATTTTTTCAAAAGCAGCAGATTCGATTTCAAACACGTGTAATTGGTTTATCTAAAACCTAATGATACTGATCCGATTTTGATGGAGACTAAAAAGTTTCCGTCAAAACCGATCTTGAGTCTCCATTGAGTACTTTCGCTATTTCGTATAGTTTAGAATATGGTCCTGAAGTCTTACTTGAAAAATTCACTAAGTGTAATAATATGGAAACTTCTTGATTTATAACATTTGAATATGAACTTAAAAAGAAAGGTAAACATTCAATATTAAGCTTATTTGGTGTAAAAATGCTAGTTCTAAAACCTTTTTGGACTAGTAGGTTTTTTTTAAATACAGCTATGGGTGCACTGGACACTAATTATGGTTTAAAGTAAACATTCATGAAACAGGTTTATCGGTAATCGGTAGTATCTTACTATTGCGTTTTTCCGTATTTGTTGTAAGATAAAAAACCGTTCAACTATTTCCGTATCCGCGTTTTCATGCCGTATTAGTTACATCGATATTTTTCTTTATCTGCATTTTACCATAAATATCAGATTATGAATGTCATTTTTAACCGACTTCCAAAAGGAGGAGGTTCTCAACTTGGCCGGTATGTTTTTTACGTGTGGTTTATTATCCGATTTACGTGATTCTTCTTTATTTTGATGCGGAATAGTTGCCATTTGGTCCCCTAAAAATTTTGCATAGTTTGGCCCAGTAGTATTCATTTTACGAACATTTTTACGTTCCCGGTTCTTAGGACCTATATTTTTTAAGGCGCGCGGCACCTTTCGTAGGCCTACCCATAGCTATACACTAAAAAGTAAGAAATAAAAAAGTAAAACATAAAAATTACTAAATTTTTAACATTACTAAGCAACGACTTTAAGATGTTTAGATAATATATATTTAAATAAAATAATATAATTAAAAATAGCTTTAGAAATAAGTTATAAAATAACTTATTTATTAGTACTTGCTTTTTAGTTTTTGAAGTCGGTTTTTTTAAACGAAGTTTTTTTATGTCCTCTCCGTCAGACTAACATGATTTGTTCGACCTAATTATATATTATTTAAAACAATGTGTGTACAGTTCACACGCAGTAGAAGTGTAACTTCAGAGAATATACTCACAGATAATTCTTTTTTAACTTTTATTAATATATTATTCCTTTAGCCTACATCCGTCAACATATTATATTTCAAAATAAACTTTTTAAGTATCACTTTCAGTTTTTCAACATAATTATAATAACTATTAATAATAACTTTTTAATTGCTTCCATATTATGAATGATATTAGCCCGTGGAGTCCATTATAACTGTACAATATGGAAATACTCAATTTCTGAATTAAATGACTTACTATTATTATTATAATAGACATGTTAAACGGTAATCAAGATTTCTCAGCACTGCAACTCACGTGTTTGCTAAATACAAAAAAGTACAGTGCGTAATTGAAACAAATCAAGTCTTATAATGCGAATAAAAGCATTTTTAAGGAATATATAATATTTTGTACAAGTACTTTTATTCGACTATACATGTAGGTATAATTTGGATTTCACGTTATATTCATGCTCATAAAATCAGCTAAAGTAGACAACAACCGTGAACTTTGGACTCGAGTTTTATCCTTTATATAGTTTATATGGTGTAATGATTCATATATGCATATATTAAGTGTAAGCGGTTCATTGTTTCAATCAAGTATTTATCTTATTCTAGCTGACCCGGCAAACTTTGTACCGCCTCAGAATTTGACAGATAGGAGTAGTTTCTAAGAGAATGCACAATTGTTGTTTTTATTATAATCCAAGCATTTTTCATATTTACTTACCTTTTAAATCTTCCACAAATAATCAAAATTAGCCAAATCAGTTTAGCCGTTCTCGAGTTTTAGCGAGACTAACGAACAGCAATTGATTTATATATATATATATATATATATATATATATATATATATATATATATATATATATATGTGTGTGTGTGTGTGTGTGTGTGTGTGTGTGTGTGTGTCGGAAGGAAGCTATGAATCGGATGATTGTTGTTTGGATTTATAACGCACAATTAATATTATTTGTTTACATTTTAACTACTTTTAAAATTCTTAATTCAATTTTATTTTATTTTGATTTGTTAAATGTTTCTAAAGTTATGAATATTTAATATATGAATTTAATAAACGACCAATGAGAGCAGAGCATATGGCTCGGAGCGGGGTCAGACGCCCTGTGCCCTGAACCCGCTGCTCGGTCTAAACTCTCTAAACTATGTCAAAATGATCAAATCTGAATTAAAAGTGTATAAACCGTGGCCATCGTGTTTTATGCTCGCATTTTACCGTGCTGTCGCCCACTAAACCTGCAAGCAATAAAGATTTCACGAGAGCGAGGCCTTCTCCGACATATATATGGACTAGAGATTACCCCGCGGCTGCGCCGCGGGTTAACCTCTAGTGCGTGTCTCTTGTTTAAAGAGCAAGTGCTACAGGTTATATTATATTACAATATTTTTATGTATTTGCCCACGGAAGATGCACTTCATTTTATATCGCTAATTATATATACTATCCCCCGTCTATCTGTGACGGTAAAATGACGGAATAGGCAAAAACGACCAAAAAGGCCAAAATAATCAAATTGGTCAAAATGATCAATAAGACCAAAATTACCAAATAGGCCAAAATGACCAAATAGGCCAAAATTACCAAATAGGCCAAAATGACCAAAAAGGTCAAGATGATCAAAAAGGCCAAAATGACCAAAAAGGCCAAAATGACCAAATAGACCAAATAGGCCAAAATGATCAAAAGGCCCAAAATGACCAAATAGGCCAAAATGACCAAATAGGCCAAAATGACCAAATAGGCCAAAATGACCAAAAAGGTCAAAATGATCAATAAGGCCAAAATTACCAAATAGGCCAAAATGACCAAATAGGCCAAAATGACTAAATAGGCCAAAAAGACCAAATAGGCCAAAATGACCAAATAGGCCAAAATGACCAAATAGGCCAAAATGACCAAAAAGGTCAAAATGATCAATAAGGCCAAAATGACCAAATAGGCCAAAATGACCAAATAGGCCAAAATTACCAAATAGGTCAAAATGACCAAAAAGGAAAAATTACCAAATAGGCCAAAATGATCAAAGAGGCCAAAATGACCAAATAGACCAAAATGACCAAAAAGGCCAAAATGATCAAATAGGCCAAAATTACCAAATAGGCCAAAATTACCAAAAAGGTCAAGATGATCAAAAAGGCTAAAATGACCAAAAAGGCCAAAATGACCAAATAGACCAAATAGGCCAAAATGATCAAAAAGCCCAAAATGACCAAATAGGCCAAAATGACCAAATAGGCCAAAATGACCAAATAGGCCAAAATGACCAAATAGGCCAAAATGACCAAAAAGGTCAAAATGATCAATAAGGCCAAAATGACCAAAAAGGTCAAGATGATCAAAAAGGCTAAAATGACCAAAAAGGCCAAAATGACCAAATAGACCAAATAGGCCAAAATGATCAAAAAGCCCAAAATGACCAAATAGGCCAAAATGACCAAATAGGCCAAAATGACCAAATAGGCCAAAATGACCAAATAGGCCAAAATGACCAAAAAGGTCAAAATGATCAATAAGGCCAAAATGACCAAAAAGGTCAAAATGACCAAAAAGGTCAAAATGATCAATAAGGCCAAAATTACCAAATAGGCCAAAATTACCAAATAGGCCAAAATGACCAAATAGGCCAAAATGACCAAATAGGCCAAAATGACCAAAAAGGTCAAAATGATCAATAAGGCCAAAATTACCAAATAGGCCAAAATGACCAAAAAGGCCAAAATGACCAAAAAGGCCAAAATGACCAAATAGGCCAAAATGACCAAAAAGGTCAAAATGATCAATAAGGCCAAAATTACCAAATAGGCCAAAATTACCAAAAAGGCCAAAATGACCAAAGAGGCCAAAATGACCAAAAAGGAAAAATTACCAAATAGGCCAAAATGATCAAAAAGGCCAAAATGACCAAAGAGGCCAAAATGACCAAAGAGGCCAAAATGACCAAAGAGGCCAAAATGACCAAAGAGGCCAAAATGACCAAAAAGGAAAAATTACCAAATAGGCCAAAATGATCAAAAAGGCCAAAATGACCAAAGAGGCCAAAATGACCAAATAGGCCAAAATGACCAAATAGGCCAAAATGACCAAATAGGCCAAAATGACCAAAAAGGTCAAAATGATCAATAAGGCCAAAATGACCAAATAGGCCAAAATGACCAAATAGGCCAAAATTACCAAATAGGCCAAAATTACCAAACAGGCCAAAATTACCAAATAGGCCAAAATTACAGAAAACGCCAAAATGACCAGAGGCCAAAATGACCAAAAAGGCCAAAATGACCAAAGAGGTCAAAATGATCAATAAGGCCAAAATTACCAAATAGGCCAAAATTACCAAATAGGCCAAAATGACCAAATAGGCCAAAATGACCAAATAGGCCAAAATGACCAAATAGGTCAAAATGATCAAAAAGGCCAAAATGACCAAATAGACCAAAATTACCAAATAGGCCAAAATGACCAAATAGGCCAAAATGACCAAATAGGTCAAAATGATCAAAAAGGCCAAAATGACCAAATAGACCAAAATGACCAAAAAGGCCAAAATGACCAAAGAGGCCAAAATGACCAAAAAGGAAAAATTACCAAATAGGCCAAAATGATCAAAAAGGCCAAAATGACCAAAGAGGCCAAAATTACCAAAAAGGAAAAATTACCAAATAGGCCAAAATGATCAAAAAGGCCAAAATGGCCAAAGAGGCCAAAATGACCAAATAGGCCAAAATGACCAAAAAGGCCAAAATGACCAAAGAGGCCAAAATGACCAATAGGCCAAAATGACCAAATAGGCCAAAATGACCAAATAGGCCAAAATGACCAAAAAGGTCAAAATGATCAATAAGGCCAAAATTACCAAATAGGCCAAAATTACCAAATAGGCCAAAATGACCAAATAGGCCAAAATGACCAAATAGGTCAAAATGATCAAAAAGGCCAAAATGACCAAATAGACCAAAATGACCAAAAAGGCCAAAATGACCAAAGAGGCCAAAATGACCAAAAAGGAAAAATTACCAAATAGGCCAAAATGATCAAAAAGGCCAAAATGACCAAAGAGGCCAAAATGACCAAATAGGCCAAAATGACCAAATAGGCCAAAATGACCAAAAAGGTCAAAATGATCAATAAGGCCAAAATGACCAAAAAGGTCAAGATGATCAAAAAGGCTAAAATGACCAAAAAGGCCAAAATGACCAAATAGACCAAATAGGCCAAAATGATCAAAAAGCCCAAAATGACCAAATAGGCCAAAATGACCAAATAGGCCAAAATGACCAAATAGGCCAAAATGACCAAATAGGCCAAAATGACCAAATAGGCCAAAATGATCAAAAAGGCCAAAATAACCAAATAGACCAAAATGACCAAAAAGGCCAAAATGACCAAAAAAGCCAAAATGACCAAATAGGCCAAAATGACCAAAAAGGAAAAATTACCAAATAGGCCAAAATGACCAAAATGACCAAATAGGCCAAAATTACCAAATAGGCCAAAATTACCAAAAAGGTCAAGATGATCAAAAAGGCCAAAATGACCAAAAAGGCCAAAATGACCAAATAGACCAAATAGGCCAAAATGATCAAAAAGCCCAAAATGACCAAATAGGCCAAAATGACCAAATAGGCCAAAATGACCAAATAGGCCAAAATGACCAAATAGGCCAAAATGACCAAAAAGGTCAAAATTACCAAATAGGCCAAAATTACCAAACAGGCCAAAATTACCAAATAGGCCAAAATTACAGAAAACGCCAAAATGACCAGAGGCCAAAATGACCAAAAAGGCCAAAATGACCAAAGAGGTCAAAATGATCAATAAGGCCAAAATTACCAAATAGGCCAAAATTACCAAATAGGCCAAAATGACCAAATAGGCCAAAATGACCAAATAGGCCAAAATGACCAAATAGGTCAAAATGATCAAAAAGGCCAAAATGACCAAATAGACCAAAATTACCAAATAGGCCAAAATGACCAAATAGGCCAAAATGACCAAATAGGTCAAAATGATCAAAAAGGCCAAAATGACCAAATAGACCAAAATGACCAAAAAGGCCAAAATGACCAAAGAGGCCAAAATGACCAAAAAGGAAAAATTACCAAATAGGCCAAAATGATCAAAAAGGCCAAAATGACCAAAGAGGCCAAAATTACCAAAAAGGAAAAATTACCAAATAGGCCAAAATGATCAAAAAGGCCAAAATGGCCAAAGAGGCCAAAATGACCAAATAGGCCAAAATGACCAAAAAGGCCAAAATGACCAAAGAGGCCAAAATGACCAATAGGCCAAAATGACCAAATAGGCCAAAATGACCAAATAGGCCAAAATGACCAAAAAGGTCAAAATGATCAATAAGGCCAAAATTACCAAATAGGCCAAAATTACCAAATAGGCCAAAATGACCAAATAGGCCAAAATGACCAAATAGGTCAAAATGATCAAAAAGGCCAAAATGACCAAATAGACCAAAATGACCAAAAAGGCCAAAATGACCAAAGAGGCCAAAATGACCAAAAAGGAAAAATTACCAAATAGGCCAAAATGATCAAAAAGGCCAAAATGACCAAAGAGGCCAAAATGACCAAATAGGCCAAAATGACCAAATAGGCCAAAATGACCAAAAAGGTCAAAATGATCAATAAGGCCAAAATGACCAAAAAGGTCAAGATGATCAAAAAGGCTAAAATGACCAAAAAGGCCAAAATGACCAAATAGACCAAATAGGCCAAAATGATCAAAAAGCCCAAAATGACCAAATAGGCCAAAATGACCAAATAGGCCAAAATGACCAAATAGGCCAAAATGACCAAATAGGCCAAAATGACCAAATAGGCCAAAATGATCAAAAAGGCCAAAATAACCAAATAGACCAAAATGACCAAAAAGGCCAAAATGACCAAAAAAGCCAAAATGACCAAATAGGTCAAAATGACCAAAAAGGAAAAATTACCAAATAGGCCAAAATGACCAAAATGACCAAATAGGCCAAAATTACCAAATAGGCCAAAATTACCAAAAAGGTCAAGATGATCAAAAAGGCCAAAATGACCAAAAAGGCCAAAATGACCAAATAGACCAAATAGGCCAAAATGATCAAAAAGCCCAAAATGACCAAATAGGCCAAAATGACCAAATAGGCCAAAATGACCAAATAGGCCAAAATGACCAAATAGGCCAAAATGACCAAAAAGGTCAAAATGATCAATAAGGCCAAAATGACCAAATAGGCCAAAATGACCAAATAGGCCAAAATTACCAAATAGGCCAAAATTACCAAATAGGCCAAAATTACAGAAAAGGCCAAAATGACCAAAGAGGCCAAAATGACCAAAGAGGCCAAAATGACCAATAGGCCAAAATGACCAAATAGGCCAAAATGACCAAATAGGCCAAAATGACCAAAAAGGTCAAAATGATCAATAAGGCCAAAATTACCAAATAGGCCAAAATTACCAAATAGGCCAAAATGACCAAATAGGCCAAAATGACCAAATAGGTCAAAATGATCAAAAAGGCCAAAATGACCAAATAGACCAAAATGACCAAAAAGGCCAAAATGACCAAAGAGGCCAAAATGACCAAAAAGGAAAAATTACCAAATAGGCCAAAATGATCAAAAAGGCCAAAATGACCAAATAGGCCAAAATGACCAAATAGGCCAAAATGACCAAAAAGGTCAAAATGATCAATAAGGCCAAAATTACCAAATAGGCCAAAATGACCAAAAAGGTCAAAATGATCAATAAGGCCAAAATTACCAAAAAGGAAAAATTACCAAATAGGCCAAAATGATCAAAAAGGCCAAAATGATCAATAAGGCCAAAATTACCTAAAAGGAAAAATTACCAAATAGGCCAAAATGATCAAAAAGGCCAAAATGACCAAAGAGGCCAAAATGACCAAATAGGCCAAAATAACCAAAAAGGCCAAAATGACCAAATAGGCCAAAATGACCAAATAGGCCAAAATGACCAAAAAGGAAAAATTACCAAATAGGCCAAAATGACCAAAAAGGTCAAAATGACCAAAAAGGCCAAAATTACCAAATAGGCCAAAATGACCAAATAGGCCAAAATTACCAAAAAGGCCAAAATGACCAAATAGGCCAAAATGACCAAAAAGGAAAAATTACCAAATAGGCCAAAATGACCAAAAAGGCCAAAATTACCAAAAAGGCCAAAATGAAAATTATCGCTTGTCCATCCTCAGTATTTAATTTACATACGTGCCGAATTTCAGCCAAATCGGTCCAGTAGTTTTTCCGTAAAAGCATAACAAACAAACAGACAAATATCATTTTATCCCGGAAACTGTCCCATTTTTCGGGATAAAAAGTATCCTATGTTCATCCTCGGTATCGAAGATATATATATACTGAGTTTCAGCCAAATCGGTCCAGTAGTTTTTACGTGAAAACGGAACAGACAGACAGACAGACAGACAGACAGACAGACAGACAGACAGACAGAGTTACTTTCGCATTTATAATATTAATAGGGATATTGCAATACTAAACGTGGATACTGAACTTCACGGGTACCGTCCGAGATGGTTTGGCGAAATTGTGTACCCAAATACATCAATGACCCGAATAGAGGAATGCGGCAGGAAATGAGTTGTTGTTGTTATCCCTTGTAAATACCTTGTCGTTATAATATTAGAAAACATAGCCTGTGAATATCATATGGAATGGTATAGAGCTTATGGAGTTCTAAATGCGAATAATATGCCTGTTAACTAATAGAGAGAATATAACAAACTTGTATATAAAAAATATACCGGCCAAGTTGAGAACCTCCTTTTGGAAGTCGGTAAATAAAATGATCACACTTTACCTATCATTATTCTAGTAATTCATGAAAAACTAAGCGTTTTGTGATAATCACGTGGAGGAGGACAACTTAGTAGAAGGTGATTTGTTATTCTTATTTCTTGTAAAGACCTTATGGCTATATAAGAATGAAGGCTAAATATTATAATACCTACATGGTACAAAACTTATAGAGTTAAAATGCAAATGTTGAAGATCGCCTGGAACAGTCTATTGTAGTAACTTCCAGAAACAAAATTTACAGATATAGCTATCAAAACAATATTTGTCAAGAAATAAGAATGAGCTACCCCTACGTCACAATTGGAACAACAACAAAATTTGGACTTACAATTGGGATTGTTCACTTTTTTTCAATCTAGCTGTTTCAAAAACCATTTCGAGGAATAGTGTCCCTAATCATTTCTGTCTAGTTAAAATTCCGAAAAACGTACGATCTTGTATTTTGTAAGAAATGTGTTTGACCGTACTAAATCCAATCAGGTGGGCCGTCTGCCTGCTTCAGGTGTAAAAAAAATGTAGCTGTACATTATTTGATTTAAGTTCTGTAATATGGATTTTTCCCTAAAGTTCACTTTAAAAAAATTAACGATAACTATAGAAAATAATAATGGTTGAACACAAAAAGTTATAAGCCTGGTGACAAAAAACACTAAAATGATCACGATACGTAATGAGTAATGACAGTAGCATTAAACAGTAATAGCACAGATAACTATGATTAGTAAGATTTATTATTTTTGTTTTCTAGGCAAAGAAATCAATGTAAACTTGTCCCTTATGACGTCATCGGAGAAATAATTTTAAAATCGAATTATAAAAAAACTAATGCTTAAAATACAAAAATATTCAAATTAGTATCTTAAAATACCCTATTTTACGTAATAAAAATATAAAATCAGAGGGTAATTTTTGTGAACAATCAAATATGTATAAAGTGAAAATACAAAAGTAACAAACAAGACCTGGTTAGGTATAATATACCAAAAAGACCTGGTTAGGTTACCCAGGTCTTTTTTGTCACTTATTTTTTTTGGGGCACGCGAATTCTCGAAAATTGTAAGTCCATAACTGCTTATTGTTGTTTAATAACATTTTTTCAGTTTTTATCGCATTTTTGATATTTTAGATATTTTTTCTAAGGGCACTGCGTGCCCCGATAAAAACCTCTGTACCTAACTATATAACTAATAGAATACGATATTTTATACAAAACTATTGCTTTAGAAATAGTTCAACAAACTCTCGAGTTTAGTCAGGTTTAACTTGAGATTTATATATTGATGATGAGATTTATTTTAACAGCTAAAAATATCAATTATTTTATGACGATTATAACAAAAAATTAATTTCTATCATAAAAATATCTACATCTGCTTATGTTTATAATAAAATATAATTAACTCACTTTACTCTATATACTTGTCAGTTAATAAGTATTCATCCCAAGTACAACGAAGGATTCTTTGTGACACTGACAGAGGGCACTGAGGAAAGGACGCTTGGTATTCTTTTTGAGGATAAATATATGGCTTTTTCCATCCAGCTCTCGTTAGCCTCTATCTAAGCAATAATGAACTAATCTTTGCTGCACACTCGTTCATATTTACCGCTATAATAGTTTTCTTCGCTTAAAGCTTGACTTAAACATCACACATTGTATAAAGCTAAGCAAGTTACGCTTGTGTTATGGGTTATATATGGACCACTCCGAGGCCGATCCCAGCGACCATAGTACATAACAGAAAGTTTGTTTCCGAAATTTACCCGAAACGAAACAGGAGCCTCTGCGCTTAATAGAAAAATAATTACAATCTGAAATATTATAATCAAAGTTTATTACAATTACAATATTTTAAATACAGCACAATAATACACAGAAATATTAGGACAACTCTAAGAGTTGTCTCCTCGCTTGTCAGGTGTAGAGCAGCAATCTGCACTCAAAGAATACTGCGATTATCGAACAGTAATAATTATCGACCACAATATACTATGCGCCTCTTGTCCAAAAGAGCTTTCACTCTGTTCAACCGATGAACATAGAAATAGAATGTCGTCGGTTTATAACTGCCGGTTGCAGACTAGTTTGTAGACTGGGTCCCTCTGCCCGAACATCTAGTATTTATAGGCTACAACTCGTAGTGCGTCTGCAGCGACACCATCCGGTAATACTTTGGCGCAGTGGCGCCAAGTGAAGTGTAACTTCCGTCATAACACCAACTAACTTCCAACTTCCGGTTACTCCACTTTCGATATCCGTTGGCTTGATAATAAATGCTTCTACGTTGACATCCGGTTATACAACTTCCGCGATTACTACATCAATGAATATTCTATCCGGTTATTGACTACTTCCATCTATGGTTACTTTATAATAACAAATACGATTCTAACACGCTCATGCGAGTTTGACCGGCTAAGACTCAGCCCATTCAACCACAGAGATCGTATGTCTTTATGTTATTTATAATCATCGTTGTCCTAGCGATAATCGTTTCGCATGCAGCCCTCTAACATCTCGAGACAATTCGCACATACATTCTAATGATTTTAAGCCAGTAATTATTGGGTTTATCTGCCTGTAATTACACATACTCACATTCTCACCTGAGCCGGTATTTATAAATCCTAGTGCGAGCTTAACCTTAGAGGCTTACACACTTATAGGGCTGCCACCTTTTTTAATAGAAAATGTAGTATTTTTGTTTTTAATCTGTAAAAATATGCAATTCTAGTATATTTTGGGAAATAATCAAAATTTATTTATTACTTAATTTTTACTATTGAATTTTCCATGTGTTTTTTACTTTGGCTAGCAACGATCTATTATTTTTAAAATAATTAATGATAAGCGTCTGAATAAATGCATGACAATTGAATTAGCGATGAAAATATATTACATTTTATTTTTCTATAATTGGCCAAAATATAGTAAGGTTACCATATATTATAATACAGTTAGGAATCCTACACTACAGGCACCAAACGCAAGCGATACTCGCAGGCCGCGTAAGAGAGGTTATATAATCAAAGCTATACCTTGATTTTTCAAACATAATTCTTTGTTAAAATTTTTATTTAAATTGTGTCTTTAGATGATTAGTATTTTTTTAAAATGTTATAGCTATAGATATATATGGCTTAAGCTTAAGCTATAGAAGCGGCTTAAACTGTCTCAGACATTGAAATAACATTTGATAGAGTGATTCATTACAACAATCCGGTTTGTAATGTATGAAAATGCTCTTCTAAGGAAAAACTATGTATACCTACATTAATATGTACGCCGCAAGTATTTACCGCAATTAAATACTTGCGGTTGTTAATATGAAACCTAAAAGTATTATGGGTGATCACTATTGTGGTATATGGAACGCGACTTTATGCCTCATTAGCTTGCACTGATATGTAAGTCTTTCTTCTTGTCTCAACTATTGTAAAAGGGTTTCACGCTATATAGAAATATATCCGTATTAATCAATTACGGTGTTTTCATTAATATATAACAACTATATTTATCTATATAGGCAATATAGTCATGATTTATCTGACTTGACCCTCTGGGTTGGTTTATCTCAGAGGCCTTACTCTCAACCTTCCTTCGTCCTTCGTTTTCGTCCAATCAGCCCGAAAGAATCAACTAAATTTTAGATAGAAGAAAGAAAAAACAAAGATTTTTATAAGACTACTATAATACCGTATATATAACACAACAATAAATAGCACACACAATGGAAATTGCACTTACATATAAAAAAAACAATCAAAAGCATTTCTAAAACAAACGACTAAAGACGTTTGAGAGTAAGGCCTCAGTTACGATTACGCTCTCAAGGCGAAAGACTATATGTCCTCGCGATAGTCTCGGCAAGTTTTTTGCGATTGAGTCTATCTTAATCAAGCCAATAGGTCATGTCGTCGCGAAAACCCGAAACTTTTTTGTTAGTACACGATATGCCATCACAGAAAATCGACAGGGCGTACAATTGGTCGTCACGAAAGCATGTAGCGCGGTTGATCATGGGAGTAGCCCTGCTTTCGACCCCATGTTCTTCCACACAAGCGCGGTTATAAGACGCAGGTTTATGTTTAGCGAGGTGGTTGGGAACATCTGTACCAGAGTCCTTGCACACGCTGCGCGGCGCTTCTCGCTGTGGTTAATCCTCCATCGTAATTAGGATCCAGTATGGTAAGATATGTATTCCCACTGCGTTATCAAAAAATGTACGTACAATTGGCATCCTTGACGTATGGCTGGTTCCTCTAGTTTACCAACTACGACCGCTCATTTGCCTTATTATCGGTTAAAATGTGGCAATTGATACAGGTACCGGCCATACGGTAATAGTATCGGAATTTTGTTGTTTTGTTTAGATTTTCTTTCTTATCAATGTGATGTGTTCAATCTTTGCCGAATTTCCTCTTACAATCATTCCGAATTTCTTGTAATTCATTCATAGCTCGTCTTCAACATCAGGAGTTTATTGCAAATCCCTAGGCTGGTATAACAACCAGCAGTCACGTGTACGTCCGCCTGATCATTTTCTAATACAATATGAAATTTCAAATTGGTTAAAAATGCAGTAAGCGTGTGGCAGTCCACGCGTAATACACGGTTCCGTAGATGAATGTCTATTGTTTTATATCACCACCTATAAAATTAAGACAAGACATGGGCGCCAGCAATAGATTGCTTAAGAATGCACTTGCACTCCTCTGTCAGTAAAGAAAATACATAGAAAAAATCATTGCTGTCCAAATCTATCACCAAACACCTTGTCAATAAATTCTACAGCATTCACAGGAAACTTTTCCATCAGGTGGACCCTCTGCCTGTCTGCTGAACTGAACACTTAGTGTTTTTTCTATTAATAGCTTTAATGTACAGAAACGGCATGTTTAGTATTTTATCCATACTAATAATATATATGGTCTTAAGAGTTTGTTTGTTTGCTGGTACGCGCTAATCTCGGAAACTATTAATCTGATTTGAAAAATTCTTTCAGTGTTAGATAGACGGCCTCTGTGGTTGAGCGGGCTAAGCCTTTGCCGGCCTGCCTCACTGCAACCCAGAGACTCCGGGTTCGATTCCCGGTATAGTAAATTTCGGAAACATATTTTCTCCGTTATTTACCATGGTCTGGGTGTCTGGGACCGGCCCCAGAGTGGTCCGTTGTATATTACCCATAACACAAGCGTAACTTGCTTAATTTGGGGATATACAATGTGTGTGTTTGTCTGCCGATTATTATTATTACCGATTATTATTATTAGATAGCCCATTTATCGAGGAAGGCTATATATCATCACGCTAAGACCAATAGGAGCGGAGCACCAATGAACAATGTTTCAAAATCGGGCGTTTTTATAACTTACTTGTTTTTACTATTCCACGCGAACTGATTCTCGGGCAGTAGCTAGAAATATTAAAAATGATACTACTGTATTTCTTCTAGGTATAAATACTACTAGTTTCCGTGTTAATTTCTGTGACATATTGAAACAGATAGACATAAGAGGCCTTACTTATAATCGTTTCTTAAATTTAAAGAAGCTGCGACGAATATTTTGGGTACAACCTACGTTAATCATTCAAATTTGGTTTATCTGTGCTGCTCTTAGGTAAACAACGGGTAATACACGTTTATAAATGAAGAAAAGATATAGATTGATTAGTCTGATTCTGATTCTCTTACTTAAGAGATGGCTAATCGTTTCTTAACGAAATTATTATAAGTAAGGCCGAAGGATTGTATTTTACTACAGATAACGTTTTTGCCAAAAACAAAGAACCCTAAAAATTAAGGACAACGCATAAAATTACTATTTAGAGAAACCTGAATATTAACACCGGTTACGGCTTGAATGAATAGGCAATAATGATTGCCCAAATATTAATTCATATCGTTACAATAAACTGATTAGAATAAATCTGCCAATTTATCTACAAGGTCAATGTACTCTCCGTATTAAGTACCGATACTGTGGCAAAGGATTTTATATTATTTCTTTAAATTGTAATGAAGACTCATTTTTAAGAATCTAATTATTTTTGCTCTAATATGTCAATCCGTATTCAGCGATCTTTGATAATGATGGCATAATCATGGGATTTAACTGCAATTCGGAATATTTTCAGTGTTCCATAGCTATTTTGGAAAAGATGAATCTTTACGTTTATATTTTGTCTGTCTTTTAAAGTTCTAATCATTTTCGGTGTATTTTTAATTAAAGGTTTTTTTGGTCGATATTTAGGTATATTTGTCACATCTACAGCTAAGTGACACGTATTGTTAACTAGGATTTATTCCTAGTTCGAAGTATGTGAGAATTTTATAAGATCAATGAACATTTTATACGTCCCACTCAAGTAAACTTGCAAGGTATGCCGCCATAACAACCTTGCATTGTGTTCCGGCATTAGTGGCTAAGATCCAGTGTCTCTCTAGCGAGCGAGAGCACATTAGTAAATCTTTTGACGTTACAAATAAACATAGGCGACGGTAACCATTTTCCATCAAATATAGGCCGTCAGCCTGTCTGCTGTGCTTCAGCAATTAACATATCGAACAGCACGTTTAATACACAGCACAACGTGAGCGGGACGAATGATGTGCGAGCGAGATAGAGCAATTAGTCATATGTAAGGGCGCGTCCGCGTAGCGCTTGTCAGTTGTCCACTGCGATGACCGTATTTATGCAGCTCCCATTGTCCCATAACGTCTAATCAAAGAGTATATTGAATATATGGAGACGTCTAATCCAGCGTATAAGTTGGTAACTTGACAACAATATTCAATAAAATAATGTCGAGTGTACTTTCTTTCAACAAATTCTTAAATGGATCTTATACTTTTTTATGATCTCTAATGAAAGATATATATATTGGCTACAACACGTTCCAATAGTCATACGTCGTAAATATAGCTCTCGCTAAAATATAATTGATAAACTTTGCTCTATTGCTTGTTTCATCTTCCCGGAATGGTCTACCTACAGATTGGTTTTTATTCCTGAACCATCGTGAGCAATATTTTTAATTTAGATTATGCAATATAATACAAGATATATGGACCAAATTTAAAGTTTTGAAAACCATGCAAGAGTCTTTTATTTTAGTGTAATTATATGAATAGATGGCCAGTAGTAAGTGACCTTTCAACTTTATGGGTCATGATTGTTGTGAACTAATTGCAATCGTCCAGCTGATTCCAATATATACCTACTTAAACGAACGTACACAATGCTCTCATAATAATTATTTGTTATTATATCATTATCATTGCGTGTAATATTGGGTTACCACGTACTTTATATATAATATTGTTACGAGTGTGGGACTCGAATTAAAATGCCGTTGGAATTATTATAGAATTTATTAGAACTATACAAACACGTATAACACAGGTACAAATATAACTCGATACAACCAGTACAAACTGCACATTTCAATAACACGCCTAAAATCCGTCATAATATAGCTTATCGAATGTACGTCGTGCTCGTATTGTAATCCTCGATTGACTGCCTCATCCATCCGTTCGGGCATTCCTTTTATCCCGTAATACAATAATTTCCAAGAAATAGTTTGAAACACCTATCTAATAACTGCCATAAAAGATTACAATACACAATAGACTGTTTCTCTTAATTACATATTGTAAACAAAACAAGCTCAAATGCGCAAAGGTAATAAACTGTTCTGTACGGCAGGCAGGTGTGCATTTGCTTTTGTTGGCATCTAACAATATTACGTACTTCATAATGATCCCACTACTGGATGCAGTATTAGATACTCAGCGAGTTTTAGTGATATCATTGCGTTTTTACTTTATTCAGAAAGCGGATAAATTATTGTTTAAATATTTTGTTTTAGATAGAAAACGGATACTGGACAACGTGTGCGGCGAATTTAACGCAGGCGAGCTAACAGTTATAATGGGACAATCTGGTGCCGGGAAGAGTAGTCTCATGGACATCCTAGCTGGATACACGTGAGTGTCTTTAATTCCCTGCTACTCCATCCTTCACATATTGTTCTAAATCAGACAGCAGTTAGTCGAATCAGTAGTAAAAACTGTACTCTGAAAAGCTACTAAACCCTATTAATATATGCCTATAGTGTAACAAAAGATTATTCTGTCACTATTCAATGTGTAATTATTAAATTTCGATAAATTAGAAAACCTGTTTGTTTAGACTCTAGACTAAATCAGTCAAAAATGTAAACTCTCATATAATAAGTTTAATTTTAATTTTTACAGAATTGGTTAACCAAATCTGTCAAAATTGAAACTACTTAAAACGTACTAACGAAACTTTAAAACGTGCTTTTAAAAAAAGTACGCTTCAAATAAGAATGCCCCGGGGGCAGGCCGGGTTTTTTTCCAGTTTCATATGGCAAGTGTTCAAATAATGCAGTACGTTGTACCATATCTTACATATGTCAACATTATAAGTATACGGTTCTCCAAAACTAACACCTTTAAGACCCCTTTTTTTTGAGGCGAGGGAAAATGCTACCGATTTACGCACATACTGGGTCGTTGCAAGGGAACAGACCTACGTCGGTCGGGGGCGACATCACTGCAGCAATAGTATGCTTTTAGCAGTAATCCACCCACGTTCGACTCAGCTAGTGTGGAAAGACTCAAAAGCAGCTGCACGGGCAGCAACCCCAATACCCACTTTGTTGTGTAGGAAAGGCTGAGACTTAAAACAGAGTTACGCCCAGCCGGCCTTTAAGACCCCTATGGCTAGGGTGACCAACCATAATTTATAATGACGCATAAAAATAAAGTAGGCAAAATACCCTATTCCCAATATTTACTCTGATGCGTAAAATGAAATACTTATATGGATAATTACTGAACTATTATCGATCCAGTCGAATTTATTCAGTAATGAATCTAAAATGGCAAGAAGAAAGGAACAGGGCATCTATAAATTTAATAAAAAATGAATTATTTGTTTAATTAAATTTAAATTGGACATGTAAAGATAGCTTCCAAAAGTTTAAGGATACTGAAAAGTTGTTAGTGTGCTAAAAGCACACAAAAATAGTGTCTCCAAGAGAAGAAATAAATAAAAAAATTAAAACTACTTTTTGCTCATTTAATTGTAAGTTGTAAGTAAGGTTGTAAGCCTGTAAGGGATATTGAAACTATTTCAAACGTTCAGCCATGTTATTTTACTGGACGGTTGTTATCAGTTTCAGTAGGTATTGAAGTATTGTAATACTACTATAGTACAGTAGTTAATAATTGTAAGGCAAAAACATATAATTGCTTCCCTATTTATATTGTTTTTACCGATAGCAATAAACGTCATTGTTATACCTAAACATAGTTGCTAAGTATACTTATAATACTGTCGCTTATCAACATTGCGTTTCGGCCAAAGCGTGCTCCATTTATTTTAATATTATAATGCTTAAGATATAATTCCCTAATTTGTCAACCTGCTAAATCCGTTTTAGCAAATTACAGGGCGCTTAATTTTTAGTGCCAATACGACGGTAATATTTTTTTTCTTATTGCGTATGCACTCTTTTCTACAACTCCATTGATTCGTCGAAAAGTAATTGTATAACATGCTTCTATATATCTTATCAAAAAAATTAACAATAACGACTTCTAGCTAAAAATCTAAATATTTTCTATTACATCTTGAAGTCGATGCATTTTTGTGGTAGTTTTTTATGTTTTACTTAGCACGGACTTCAAGATGTACAAAATAATTTATTTTTGGTATGTAGTTTTGAAGTAGGTTGTTTTTGTTACAAAATTCTACTTTTTAGTTGCTTGTATAGCTTTAGAAGCTTTTGGTTTAATACATTAAGTGCCTGTAGGTTGCTTTCGAAGAGTGAGAGGCGCTTGGCGCTCTTCAATAACGGTTGCTCTACATTTTTGACCACTGACTTGGTGACAATGAGAATGGGAATACTTCAGGAATATACTCTTTCAAATAAAGATAAAAATTACAAAATCGGCCCAAAATTGTGGGAGAAATCGCGTGAGAAACATTAAAAAAGCAGTCGACTTGAGAACCTCCTCTTTTGGAAGTTGGTTAAAGAAGAGCATACAAGGAAAATAATTTTTAGCTAGAAATGTTGCTGGGGACTATCTTGTCACTTCTCCTTACAGAGCGAAAACATATTGCGAAGCTGTGTACATAGATAGAATAAGTAACGAATTTTAACTTTTATATAAGACCTTCAAAAAATGTTCTCCAGTGAACTTGCTTTGAACAGAATAGAATAAAAACATTTTAATAAATGTACTATCTCTGAAAATAGCAGTGAACCGATACAAAAATAAAAGATCTGGCTGGTGTGCATTTTAGAACGTTTTATTCGGTGAGGATTCCGCTGTTTTAATTACACACACTAATTATTTTTGACTTTTGGTTAAAATATTGCTAATAAAATAAAACTAAAATAATAGTCTCGAGGGAGAGGGTCATACATGCACTTACCTACGTAATATTTTACAAGTCGGAATTTACCATTAGAATTCTAGTTCTATTTCGGATGCCGAATGATTTTCTTCATTCTATAAATTGCACTGCGATTTACATCTTATTTTACTTATTTGTGTAAAAAAATCTTCAATTTACGTTAGAAACTGTGAGTTTTAGTGTAACTGATTCTTTTCTAACGTTTTATTATTCGGAAAGACAAGATTGATTCTTACGTAAGAAAAGGGAGGAGGCAGGTTCGAGAAATCTCGTGTATAAAATTAAAAATACATTAGGGGGTCAAAAATCGTCAATATCATCCTTACGTAATTATTTATTTTATAAAATCTTAATCTAGTAATCATTATTACAAGATATATTTCAGTATAAAAGTAATTACTCTTTGTTCAGTACTGTCTAAAATATATCCATCACAGCTAACTATTAAAATTTGTGTGTTTATGCAGACTGTAGTCTTCTTTTGGAAAGCATAATTATTGTTGCTTTGTACCTTAATAATTAGTAATTAGCATCACAGATGACCATAGCTGGCTTTTTATCTGGATACATATTACCATTAATTATCATGATAGGAGAATACCAAAGAATATTAAAGTGTATCTTGATTAAAAAAGGATACTACACTATTGAAGAATACTTAAATGACAACTTTTTATTTACATAGACCTCGTAAACCTTGTGTCTTTAATGACAGCGATGTGTTCTTTTACCAGAGTTTTTATGCACCTTTTTGTTTGCCCAATGTATGATAAACCATACTCACAATCGAGCTAGTAGACACCTGCATCCTGGAGTGGGATATTTTTTTGCATTTCACAGGTGTCAAAAATCTCTAAAATCTTTTTATGCGGCTTGAAATACGTTTCGATTAAAGTTGCTTGAGGATATATTCATCAATATTATGTACCAATTCAGTTACTACAAATAAATTGCCGCGACTAGAACTGTTTAAACGTAGATATCAAAAAAGAGGTTGATTTAAATGTTTTGAGATTTCTACATAAACAAAAATCGATGGTGTCCGTGTGTTTCATAAGAATGTGTCATGAATGTAAAAAATGTATTACTAGGCGATTTTCAATACTAGGAATACTAAGGAATTCTATGGAAGACCAATACTTCTTCCATAGAATTTCTAAACAAAAACCCACCAGAAATATGTAGTGCAACAGTTTTAACAGTGACATGATTAATGCCTATACATGAACTATCCTGATAATAGGCTTTTCACAATGTTCAAATGTCTCTCCAAAGTTGCCCGAGGTACATTAAATAACGCTGATAACCTTACGTTGCTATCACCTGTCCTAAGTTTTACTAAGAAAATACTCAAAGCAAGTGTTGGCTTCTTTACTAGATCATATAATTTAGGAATAATTTCTAGCATTTCTGTAAATTGTTCTTTATTAAGACCAAACCAATAATAGCACAAATGTGGATCCATTAAAGAAATATCATTAAAATCAAATTTTCTACTAGCAGCTTTCTCTAGCCGAAAGAACATATCATCGACTTGTGAACCAGTAAAATCAGTATAGGTTGTATTAAGCTCTGCCCAAAGATTACTGTGCAAATGGTAATGACAAATTCTTGCACTTAATGGAATATACAATTTGTTTCACAATAGCAGCATTTCCTTTAAACTTGATGGCACTAAAAGACGTTCAATGTTTGTACATCCATTAAAAACGCAATGTCTAGAAGAAGCAGGCATCCTTTTATATAGTGATGAATTAATTTTTGCTTTTTGTGGTTGTTGTCTCTGCTGTTGTTCAGCTGGTGGTGGCGGAGGCGGTGAAGGAATTTCAGCAACTATTTCAGCAATTTCCATTTGACAAGAATCCATAATTGTTTCTGCAGACTGTTTTCGGACCTCTCTTTGTGCTGCTAACCAACATGGAATGCAGACTTTTTCTAAAATTGCCACCTAGAACAGGAAGTAATATAAATGTCATCATCATTTCATCCTACATTTAAGAACTTTCCAAAAAACTTACACTTTTTCTTTAAAATCCGAAATCTAGATCATTAAATATCCATAATTCTTTATATATACAAATTACTTCTACACTTGTGACCGTAAAACATGAATTTGTCAATGGATTGACTTATAATTTTCACATTTTGTTGCATTTAATAACAAAGTGTTTTATATATTCGATTGATAAGGTGGCAATAGACAGCTCTGCAGTCTATCAAGTTTTATGCCATTCCACTCAATTCTCAGGTCAATTCTTTCCCTTCTCTGTAAGTCTATGTTCACAAGAATAAAACATTTTCTTACTTCCCTAATAATTAAGATCAGACTGAGTAAACAACAGTAAAGCATTATTGGGTATATCTAATACTAACTAAAATTACAGTTTTTATACACAACAAGGTTTACTTATTTTTAAATTTCAACTAACAACTTAATATATTTTACTGCCTTACTTGCCAAGTTAATATTATAATTATTTATAGAACAATTGTAATGTTTATTTACCAGTACAGGTGCAGACCATAGGACTGAATACAAAACACTAAACTACAGAATTTATATTAAAGTATGGGACTCGGGTACAGCATCCAAACTATATTAATCTGCATCTTGGATGCTGGAACCTTCCCACAGCATGGTAAAAAAGAAATAAGCACATAAGTTATACATCTGAGTTGTCAATGTGTGTGAGTGAGTGTATTTGTGTGTGTTTACAAATGTAATAATAAAAAAGTAACAATAGGAGATAATCACACTAAATAGCTAAATTTATATAAAAATATAGCATATAAATAAACTTGGAAGTATATGTATGGAGTTTAATTAAAAAAAAACAAATAGATGAAACAATAAACACATCAAATAATATAATAGCAATAATAGAAGTTTTAAAAAATTGACCCCAAATAATTGGGATATGGTGAAACAAAAGAGAGAAGTTATGAAAAAATATCAAAAGTTAAAGTAGAATATAGGAATATGGAATATATAAAACTGACAATTGCACTAACCTTGTGAACTGGTATCCATTGTAAGATGACATTTCTTTCTAGGCAATCCAGAGAAACCTTATGGGTTCTAAGACTAGCTATAGAAATACCACATCCAAAGCAGACATTTTTGTGCCCATATGCAGGAGAAAATTTTACATCTGGCTGAGTTGCCATTAATGATATGCAGTCTTGTAATAATTTGAAACATTCAGCACACACAATATCATCAGAGGATATCTGAAAAAGTTTAAGAAAAACTTAGTCTGGCCCTTTTCTATATGATAAGCAAATATTGTTATCCATGCAGGAACAGAGTAAGAATATAATTTCCTGCGGCTGGGTGGCCTGTCCTAAGAGGCGACAAAACAACCCACAGCCAGGTGGTAGGGTATTTACCCGACTGGATGTCTACCACCCCCAGTGTAAAGTATGTCGCCATTACAACCTTGAGTTGTGTTCCGGCATTAGTGACCAGGTTCCAGTCTCCATGTAGAGTAGCAGCAGCACATTTGTAGCACATTTGGTGTTGCAAACATCCATAGGTGATGGTAACCACTTTCCATTGACTGGGCCGTGAGCGTGTCTGCTGAACTCCTGCAATAAATAAAAACTAAACGACTAACAAAGTAGTTTATTTATTACCTATTTATTTTAGTGAAGCTTACAGATATAAACTAACTAAATAAATTTACTCAGGATAATATTTTAATTAATTATTTTACTTGGAAAAATGGAATCTATAAAGTGAAGATAAACTGCAGTTGGGATAAAAAACTAGATTTCATAGAAAAAATCATTGTTGATTATTTCTAAGTGTTACAAAAATATTAATCTAATTTCTCAAATTTTCATGAATTCAATTCAGTAACCTAAAGGTTCTCATTTTTGCATGTACCACCATTGGTACATATAACACATAGGAAGATAACTGTATTTAAAGAAAATGTTTTGTCTATAGTTTGTGGATGCAACAGCTATCTCTGCCTAACAACAAAATATTGAGTGTGAAGCCCAATATTACAAAGAAGTTCAGGACAGTCTATAGAACAGTTAGCTATATTGATTAAAACACAAGCAATAGTCTTGTGCTTATTCAATCATTCAAGTGAGAACTCTATTCTAGTACAATTTGGTCATAGAACTAGTTCTCCTTAATAGTAGGTACAATTAGTATTTAGTCATTAAAACCTATTTTAGCACATGAATCACAGTTCCAAACAGTTTATCATTTATGAACAATACTATACTGCTAGATAGCTGACTGGCTAGCTGAGGGATAAACAAGTGAATTAAAAGACCAATTAATATTTAATAAAATGAAACATTTCGTTAGCTGGTTCCTATATCGTACTAAGGCCTGGTTCTTATATCTTACTGACCATTCATTTGTCCTTCTATAAGTTAAGATGAATTCAATACAAGTTCTGGAAAAATGCAACCAATGGCAGGTAGGGCAAGTGAATGAATAGTTACATGGGATATTTGCCCTACGAGCAGTTAAAATTTAACATAAGCTCCATACAAGTAATGTCAAATTTCTACCATTGCTAAGGCAAGTTAAGGGGTGGGGTATAGATATGCACATATTTAATATGAACAAATCTGAACTTTTTTAATATAGCCTTCATGGTTTTTTTTTTATAACCACCCAAAATTAATTTTGCATCTTAAGTAATAAAAAATGTACCAGTTCTTAATAGTACATCGTTCATGAACTACGCAAAGCCAACAAAAACTTACTTCACTAGGTGATATCCATGAACGTAAAAGAACAAGAGTCTGCCCGTTTAACTCTCCGACCGTGTGCCTACTCATATTAGGACTTATACTCAACAAACAGTTGACACACCGACGGCAGTGAGGTTGATTATTTCTATAACGTACAAAAGCATTAGACATTTTGCATTATTTATTCTTTACAAGCCCGAACAAGAATTCAAGAATTATTTTGTCCCCTCACAAAGTATTAATGACATGAATCTTTATATCTCACAGTATACCCATTCACAATTATAACTAAATAATAAAATGATTTTTGTTGTAAACGCAGTTATAACACAAACTCAACTCGTCGCGGCTCTCCCAGTAAAGTAAATAAACAATAAACACACTGACAAATGACAATACATAAGACGCCTCACGTCAGTTGACATTGACAGTAGTAGTAGTAGAATTCGCCACAAAGGCAGGCAAAGGAATCTAAGTCCATACAGCAAAAACACATAATTTAAACACGACTTTTAAGTGTTAAAATTCGCATTGATATTGCACCCTTGTAATTAATTATACAGCCCTAATTTAAAATATAAAGGTTTTCAGTTTTTAGCATGGTTTAATCTTCCTTATTCGTAGCCATAATAAGAGGTCTATCAACTTGTCAAAAGTTGTGTTTTGTAATCGCTTTAATAATATGGTAATATTATGAATAAGTGGGTTGTTATATCATATTAGAGGTACCTATTATTGCGAATTTGGTAAACAGGCAGACGGCCCACTTAAATGAAAGTGGTTGCCGTGGGTTACAAGCGTAATATATTACAATATTTATATATTCGATGCCGATGAACATAGGATACTTTTTATCCCGAAAAATGGGATAGTTTCCGGAACAAAAATATATTTGTTTGTTATGCTTTTATGGAAAAAAATATTGGACCGATTTGGCTAAAATTCGGTATATTTGGGCAAACATTTCTTAGCAATTACATAGCTTACAACAATAAACGAATACTGATCATTATTGTTGGATCTACTACAACGATCTCGTTATAAATGTGTCATATACAATTGGCCCAACAGCTGTGAACATTATAAAACCATTACGCCATTTATCTGTGTTCGTAAATAAACAAAGATAAGTATACAATAGACGCATGTAATGAGAAGCGGCAGCTCATTATTCATGTAACTAGATACCTGCACCTATCTATACAAGTATTTTGTGAAGGTAAGCCGTCATTTGATGCTAACTACGATAAAATTTTAAAAATAATTAGCGGCCATAAAAGAGTTATTGTACTCTTTTATGGCCGCTGGTGTGCAGATTACGTTTTCTTAGTAACTCAGTCCACGAGGTCGATTGTTATATAGTATAGGTTAGTATAGAACAATGCCCGAACGGAGGGGTGAGTCAGTCAAGCGACGATCAAGACGTGTACACTCGACAAGCTAAATAGTGACAGACTGCGCGTGTTATTGAATCGTGCAGTTTGTACTGGTCGTGTCCAGTTATATTAATAATTCTATAGTAATTCTAACGGCATTTTAATTCGAGTCCCGCACTTGTAACAATATGTAAGCCTGGAAGAGATTGCTTTAAGCAATAAGGCCGCCCATTGTACTACTACCTATTAATTTTCATATATGTTAATGTGTCACTGTTTTAAGTTGGTGGACAATAAAGAGTATTGTTGTTGTTGTTGTTGTTGGGATCAGACGCAGTGGCTCATCATTCATGCCGCTCTTACCATTTAGGGGGCGTCCATAAATTATGTGAGGTGTTTAAGGGGGGGAGGGGGTCGAGTCAAATCTCATCTAATCTTACGTTGCAGAGAGGGGGGGTCTCGGCAAATATCACGCAATATTTTTTTTTATTGGACTGAATTAGAGTAGGTATTCTTTTTTTAATCACAGTAGTTACGACTTAATTATTCTATTGTTAAATTTTTATTACACTTATAATTAAACTCTCAGCAATGTTGATTACTAGTCTTAACTAGTCGTAAATAAAAGCACGAAGCAAATTTGTTTTTTTCTTTTTACAATAACAATTCAACGCGTTTACGTAAGAAACTCACATTTTGAAAAATCTCACGTGAGATTGGGGAATGGGGGAGGGGGTTGAATAAAATCTCACGACATCTCACCATTGCAGAAAATTTAAAAAAACACCTCACGTAATTTATGGACGCCCCCTTACTTATATGTACTACGTACTATATTATACCTAAACCTAAGTGGTTCGTCGCTGTAGCCGTTTCAGGCTGTTACGATAAAAATGTAAAAACAATCCTATGTTTTTTAGCGTTTGGTTGCTCCTTTCTTGTGTTATGTGCATCTGAAGAAATATAAAAGTACTTGATAATTCCCTAACCAAATGGTAAAAAGCCACTTACTTTCCTAATATCTATCTATCTTCGAAACATTTTAATTGCTTGCCAGGTGGTAGGGTATTTGCCTGACTAGATGCCTATCACCCCAGGTTTAGAGTATGCCGCCATAACAACCTTGAGTTGTGTTCCGGCATTAGTGATCAGGTTCCAGTCAGGAAGGGAAGGGAAGGGAAGCAACAGCGCATTGGTAGCACCTTTGGTGTTGAAAATGTCCATAGGCGGTGGTAACGGCTTTCCATCAAGTGGGCCGTCTGCCTGTCTGCTGAACTCCTGCAATAAAAAATAATAATTGCCGTTTGACAAGACGAATATTCGGATGCTATGCGTTATTTGGCCTGTATATATTTGCATTAAAAATTGATTGATAAACTACTTTTTTTTTTAATAAATTTTGACACAGTGTGAGTGATTATTTTGGTAGGATCCAGCAGTGGAAGTCTCACTGCTGCCAACGAGCAGTGGCGACATCCGACTGCGTAAACTCCTCACACCTCTACTAAGTTAGTTCGTTGAAGGTCCAGAATGCTAGTAGAAAATTATCTTGATATAGAAGGAAACGGCCGATATCAGTTAAACGGTCCCTTCCTTACATTCCAAATGCATTTGCAACATACATTTGATGAATGGAACCGACAGTTGTTGTTAGTTGAACACAAAAAAAATGTAAATTCTATACTAGTAATCTATTATTATCAAGCTGATAGTTATCTTTACGGCGCGTATTTTAAATGGCTATTAATTATGTGAAACATAGATACCAATCTTTATATTAAAATATAAAACCGTTTATAAAAAATCTGTTAATGACATTGCTGTGATTCGGAGGTTTTAAGTGAATAAATTGAGATGGGAATACCAGTGGGTATGGGTGATATTTAACAAGAAAAGCCAGTCAAATGTTATCGTACTACGAGAAAAGGAAATAACGTGTTACAGGTCTATGAAGTGAAACTACATTAGGGTCGCTGTAGTTTGAAACTCCATGTAACGAAAAAGCGACAACAAATAAATAAATATCAGCAGACAAACACACACAGGGAACAATTTCCCCAATTTAAGCAAGTTACGCTTGTGTTATAGGTAATATACAACGCCCTACACTGGCGCCGATCCCATACACCCAGACCATAGTAAATAATGGAGAAAAGACATTTCCAAAATTTACTATACCAGGAATTGAACCCGGAGCCTCTGCGTTGCAGTGAGATAGGCCGGCAAGGGCTTAGCCCGCTGAACCACAGAGGCCGTCAATAAAAAGAAATAAGTTTTATTGACGGACTTTCGCAGGACTAAGCAAGCCTGTGAGAGAATGAGATACGAATTTTACATTGTATAGCACAGATTAGAAAGTCAATAAGACAGGTGGGAGCTGGATGAGAATAGCGGAGGACAGGCATAGGTGGCGCAAGCTTAGAGAGGCCTATCTAGCAGTGGACAACTTACGATACAACTGTAAATAATACACATAAAACTATGTTAGTCAAATAAATTGAACAAAGGTTATATAAACAGATGAATATTATTACTTTAACTTTAGATAAATTATATTTGTACGTAAATTATAAATTAAAATATAATTATTTACAATCACAATAACCGATACCGGTACAAGTTTGAGAAAAACGTGATAACGCGATAACTGGGACAACTTGCCGGAATTAAACAGATGATAATAAATTAAGAACTTTGGCGAAACATATTTCAATGTTATCTGTAGATACCATTTTTTTATTATCTTATATAATCCACTCGACAGATTTTTCTAAGAGGTGCAAATGCTTTTTGCACACTGCGCTCGAGTATAAAAGAAAAGCTATGGCGAGCCTTACACTTGATACGCAATACAATTAATTCATTACGATTAATAATATACAAACACTTACAGCACACGATCAATTTATTCAAAACATCTAAACCCATTACAATTATAAAAAATACCAACATAATAAAAATAAATCTTAAAATCACTGTCATCTTTTTACAATTTGGGTCCAAGGATTGTATGTGTGAAAGTAATATATGAAAGAGCATCCATCTCCTTTAAATATAAAGGTTTATACGAATAATAAAAATGTACTTTGTAGTCGAATCTATCAAGCCTTAGGCCCCCAGTATACCTTTTAATATTCGTTGTTATATCACTGGAATTTTTATCAGAGCATATTATCATGCGTCAAGTCTACCAAGTCTATGATAAGACAACTTAGTTGTAATCAAATTATGTTAATAATCACAATAGTAATGATAACGTGTTCATATGGATTAAAAGGCATTACGTATTATAATGCTAATAGCGCGATCAGTCAAGGAATAATTAGCAAAAATCATTCCCAATTTTATACATCCTGTAGGGATGTAAATAAATACTATACAATGTATGGTCTATTAGTTTGTTTCGGTGTTTTTGCGGGGTTTTTTTTTCAGAACTATGTAGCTTTTTGGCAAAACAGAATACCAGGCACTCGCGTAGACGGCACCGCCTACACGCCGCGCGCTACCATACTGCCACCGCGCTACTCTTTCGTGAATTTCTCTGTTTATACGAACGTTATCCACAATCATCATTGAGAGGAAGAAGATTAAGTTGGTATGGGCATATAATGAGGAGGGATGAATGTCACGTGACGAAAATAAAACTACAAGAGAGATGGGTACAAATGTTAATGTAGACCAAAAACAAGATGGATGGATTGTGAAGGATGATATGATGATATGTGGTGTGACAGAAGATGTATGTCAGAGTAAAGGAGTGTGGAAGGAAAAGGCATATTGTGCCGACCCCAAATAATTGTGATATGATGAAAGAAAAGAGAGCGATCCTTGTCCAGTGTCGCCAAACATATTTGAATAAATCACATTATTCTGTGACCTTTCCATACCGCCGCTGACGACCGCTTGACAGCAGAAGTGTGGCTCGGCGGCGGCAGGGTTTCTAGCATACAGTTAACGCCGCGGTCGCGGCACAGTAACAGCACGGTATTTTGTACACAGCGCTTTTGTTTTCATTATCGTCATCATTGTGTCCGTCCGTGAGTCTTTTTTCCGAAACACATTAAAAATTACAGTCATTAAAAACTAATTACTTAAGTATATTACATACGTCATTATTCAAAGATCTGAATCAATCCCTGAATCATTTTATATTTATTTTATTTAGAAGCTGCTGAATTTAATGAATGAAATTGCCAGTTATACAATAAATACTGTATTATGCCACTTCACAGTGGTCTGGTGAAGCTGTGATTTATTTTTTAGGGTTTACTGTCATTCGTGTAAATGAGAGTTGTAAAATGTTTTATAATAATAAACGTTAGCCGTATCAATGATATAGGGTCCCCAAGCTACTGGGCCCCCGAAAGTGTGCAAATTTTATCTACAATCTTTTATAGATTAATAAAAACTTTGAGAATAACTGCTGGGCCAACACGAACGGCTGTCAGGCTTGTCATTATTGTCAATAGAGGCAGGAAAACTAAATCGATTAACTGAACTGAAACTTCAGATCAAATGTACTCTTTGCTTCAGATATGGATGGATTACATAAATAAGCCTGTCAGTAAAAAGGCGAGAGAAGTGTATCTTTTATTTAAATTGTTTGTCTAACTTTGCTCCTAGGAGAATTAGTGTTATAAGTAATACTTTTTAATCAGTATATAATTATTTTAATTTAATTCGAGCAATTTTTGTTTCTTTTATAAAAAAGTTTTAGCTTTCCTTCGGGCCCACAACACATTTTGATACAGGGCCCATCTAAAGCAAGCTACGCCACTGAAGTTAGCTTTGTCATCATGAGAATGTTACTTTATATTTTTTTGTCAAATAATTGGCGACATTAGCTTCCAAAGTTTTAAAAGTGCCACCCCTAACTATGAAGTGGACTTCAAACAAGTGTGATAGTTAGTTATAATCACATTTTGTTTGAGAATTTCAGTAAATAGTTTTTATGATATGGGATATTTTGAATTACAAAATTTTGGTAGCTAAATGATAAAAAGGACAGTATCCTTCACTGCGCTTGAAATATAACTTATAATTAAATTTGCATTGCGTGCAGTGACCGCATGCTTGCCATATTATTACAAAAAGGGGTGATATTTGCATTTAAAAATTCTTTCACCATTAGAATGCTATATTAACACAGATTAATATAGGCTATATCTATATATATATATAAGCAAAGTTTGTTTTCTTTGTCCGAGGTAAACTACTGGACCGATCAGCATGAAACCACAACCATTCGACGCGGAATTAATCGTAGATGGTTATAGGCTATATATTTTTCCCTGTTTTCTCAATTTGTTTGTTTGTTTGTTATTCGCCGGGCGAAACGGGTGGGAACGGCTAGTTTATTATATATATTTATTATATATATAACTTCAGTAATGTAATCCAAGGTGTAATAAAAAATGTGTTTTAGTGGGTCCGGGGCTGGTTTAGATTTACAATTAGACCCGGTAGGTGGCGCTGAAATCGGGTTCTAGATTTTAATTTTTTCAACGCCAACAACGTCTGCCGGAACCGCTAGTAAATAATTTTTTTAACAAATATGTAGCTAGGTAGTTTTCCATCACCAATCTTTAATATTTCTTTACAGAAAACAAACAAGTGGCAACATTTACATAAATGGTCGAATAAGAAACGAGGCGATATTTCGGAGACGTTCCTGTTACATTCTGCAAGATGATAAGGTACAGGAGATGCTGACAGTTGAGGAGTCGCTGACCATTGCTGCTCAATTGAAATTAGGAAACCACATAGTCAAACAACAAAAGAAACAAAGGGTAATGCAGCTTTCTGAAGAAGCCCTTAATTCATGATATACATACTTGTTATTACTTTTCCGGCATTAGTGGCCAGGTTCCCTTTACAAATCGGCAGCACCTTGGTAGACCTTTAGTGTACCAATATCCATAGGCGACGGCAACCGCGTTCCATCAGGTGGGCCGTTTGCCTGTCTGCGGAACTCATGCAATAAAAAAAATATATAAGACGCGACAAAAACTATTAGGCTCGCGTCACCCACGATAGGAAAATGGACAGTATAATCGCCACGATTGTCCAAGGCGGCTCGGCAGGTTTGACACATCAGTTATTTCGATATGTAGGGTTCATCACAATATTTTCTTTCACGGTTAGCACGTGGTGATGGGGAATATGCATATAATTCAAATACGAGTCAATTTTTTTATACTTGTGTTTTTATTGCTGCATAATTATATGTATAACGTTATTTTCTAATTATAATTCTTTTAATTTACAAATTTTGATTAACAAAAAGTGTTAGAAATACGCGGCCTCGCGGCGTATATAAAATAGCCAAACGCTACGCTATCGATCGAATGGAAACGTGACGTCGTTTTTATTTTGACATTTTCAGATTGTCAGCAAAGGCGAACTTACTTCGTAGTCCTTTTAGTTTTGTGGTTGTGTTCATCGTAATTTGTGTTGTTTCGAGAAATATTGTTGAAGATATTTTATCTCTTTTCATAGTCTTACACCATTTTTGTCGTAAGTTCGCATCTTTTGTAACAGAAACAATTGGATACTATTGGGTATAAGACTAGAAGGACTAATGTATAAGATAGTTTAATAGCTTTTTACATGCTCTGTATCTATAAAATCTAGTTCAAAAATGAAAACAATGATAAAGATGAACATGTAAGCATAGACTGAGAATGAACTAACGTATCGTAACGTCATCAAAAGCCCGCGAAAATAATGGCGTTAGTTAGCATAAATTAATTCAAAATGTAAATATTAAAAAAATGGCATTTTCCAACAAAATTTCTATTTCTTACTATAATTTTAAAATATAACAATAAAACATGCATATCCCCCATTGTAACATTAGGTCAGAGAATTATCTAAGTAGTGCATGCGTCCCAGCCAGGATTCAAACCCGCGTTCTTTGAGACGGACAACTGTGAAACCAATCACGCAGAGTTTTACCATTTGAACTACCTACCATATTTATGATTGAATTCAAGAAGGGCGTCATTAAATTTTTTCAATGCGAACAATGCACGTAACACCCCTGATGTTGAAAGCGTCAGTAAGTGATGATGGCGCCTTTCCACCAGGTGGGCCATGTGCTTCTAGCTGGCTATGCTTTAAGTCATTCTTAATATATTCACAGGTTGAAGAAATAATAATGTCCCTAGGTTTAAATACATCACGCAATACCAGAGCGGTAAACTTGTCGGGAGGTGAGAAGAAAAGGCTGGCCATTGGATTGGAGTTGGTCAGTGACCCGTCAGTTCTATTCCTAGATGAACCTACAAGGTAATTATTTGTTATACTCATATCGAGCCGTCACCGTCGACTTCTCAAAAGCTATATTTGTGCCTATAAATAGTTTTTTATTGCAAGCGATATTTTTATACTGTTATGTTTTTATGTCGTGGTAGCGTAATGGCTAGCGCACGCGTCCCAAGCTCAAATGGCGCGGATTCGATCCTGGCCGGAACGCATGCACCATTTAAGCACTTTTCTGATCTAATGTGCATATTGGTACAAATACCACGTGCTAATAACAGTGAAGGAAAACATCGATATGCCACCTGCACATCGAGATAAGCGATGTGTCAAACCTGCCAAGCCGCCTTGGACAAGCGTGGCGGGTATACTGTAAGTTTCTCCATAGCAGGAGGCCCGAGCCCAGCAGTGGGATATTTATGGGATTACATATATATTTATATATAGACATACAAAATTAAAAGTCATTTATTTATGACTTTTAATTTTGTATCACTAAAGTCATTTTTTTATTATTTTTTTTTTCGCATAATTACATCGGACAGGCAGACGGCCACGTGATGGAAAGCAGTTGCCACCGTCTATGGACATTTATGCTATAGTAAATGAGCTACTAATGTGCTGCTGCTCTCTTAATGGAGACTCGAACCTTGCCATTAATGCCGGGACACAACTTAAGCTTGTTATGGCGGTATACTTTAGATCAGGGGTGATAGCCATCCAGTCGGACAGATGCCCTACCACCTCACTGTGAGTTGTTTGGTCGTCTCGTACGACAGACCGGCCGGCGGCAGGAATTAGAATTCTTTTGCCGGTACTGCACGGAGAAAATACTAACTACCTAAAAAAAATTAAAACACTTATTTGTTTACAGTGGCCTGGATATATCGCTATCGAAGCAAATGATATATTTACTACATCTATTAGCTAGACAGGGTAGAACAGTGATAATTACGATGCACCAGCCATCGGCAGTTTTGTTACAAATGGTAGATAAATTGTATGCAATTGCCAACGGCAGATGCGCGTATATGGGTTCAACAGTACAACTTTTGCCGTGTTTGGAACGACTTAACTTGGTGTGTCCGCCTTATCACAATCCTGTTGACTTCCGTAAGTATACATATCACTACTTGGAACCGCATTAAAATTAACCAGTTTTCTTTAATATGTGTTAATTATTGTTTTTCATTAATTTCGTTGTGAGTGTACCCATTACTAGATTTATTATGCGAGAGGCTTAGATCATATAACATGTTATAACTCAATGGTGAGAGGTTTGCTTTTTGCTACTTAACAGTCGGTACCAATATTAAAATGTAAATTTTTGCTGCAGTAGTTGAAATTAAAACCGGTTTGCTCAGCAAAACTTATCAAACGAACTTTTGTTGCTAAAAATCGTTTAATCAAGGTCAAAACCTAAATGAAAATCTCAGATGGGCTTACTTCATGTATTAACTGAACGGATTTATTTCAATTTTCACCCTGATATACCAAAAATAATATTCTTGTACAAAATATTTAAACTAAATAGGTAGCGCTTCAACCTTCGATACATTTTTAGTAACAAGTCATTCAATCATTATCTAGATTATTCTAGATTACAGGGCTGTCGTAAAAGGCGACAAAACAACCCACAGCCAGGTGGTAGGGCATTTGCCCAACTGGATGGCTACCACTCATGGTCTAGAGTATGCCGCCATAAACACTATGTCATGTTCCGGCATCAGTGGCCAGGTTCCAGTTTCTCCTTCAAGGCCGGCAGCACATTAGCAGCACCTCTGATATTGCTAATGTGACGGTAACCACTTTCCATCACAGTTGGGCCGTAAGCCTGTCTGCTGTGCTTCAGCAATAAAAATACAAAAGGCTCAGTGGGCCACCTCGATTGATAGAGTATCACGCTCGCACAGAATATCGGCGTGAAATTATTAGTCTAGCTAATCCCGTTGCATACTGTTATAACAGTCCGTTGAAAAGAAATAACAAAAATATAAAGAAACATGATCCAAGGATCATGTTCTCATCCTGTTTTGCTCTACAGATCTCACCAACGGATTCAACCGTTAGACATTTCATCTCCATCTACCGACCTGATCAAATCGGACCTCTGTTTCTTGGACTTCATTTCTGTTCATTTTCGATGCCTTGTTTAGTTTTAATTCTGTTTTGTCCAAAAGCGTAAATTTTAAATTTCTTGAAATAAATAGTGTTTATCCGGATTTTTTTAAGCGCTCTATGAAGCTTACGATATAACATTACGACAAGTGAGAGTTCCGATGGCCCACTTTCCCTTCCACCTATTCCATCCCCTCTATACCATTTCCTGTCTAGTCATATATCCTTTATACTTTTTCCCATACCTCTTATAGCAGTCGGTTTTTCCATCATAAGATAAAAGTTAGAGATAACTTTAGTCGGTTTTTCCGAACCCGACTATAAAACAAACAAAATTGGGTATTTGACACATATTACAATAAATTCTAAAATAGTATTCATGTAAAAGAGGCGTCATAATATCTTGTTATCATCTTACTTTCAATAGTTCATTAGAGTTAAATAAGACTTTATATATTTTGAAATATCATTAACATCGCTGAGAAAACATGTATTATCTCTATGATTAGCATATATACTTTTGTTCAACACAGCTGTCAATAATTGCACACATGTTTCAATTAGGTAGGCTATTGTATAATAAATAAATGATATACATATAAATAACTCGTTTAATCATTTAAATACACATTTTTATACAAGTTTCAGGTGTAAATGAAACAAGGTATTATAAAATAAAAATAATTTGAATATTCATGCCAAACTTTATATTACTCCATTCTTTTATAACGCGAATCCCTCTTCTGCACGGCCTATATAGTCTATAGAGTGGGAAAATAAAATATATTAAATACTTCATATCTTTTACAGTAAATAATACATTGAATATTTGTAGGTTATTAAGTAAAATGTCTTTTTTAAATAATATTTATGGCTTGGCAACCAGGCCTTTAAGCCAGAAGTAAAATATCACTTGTTGCCCCATGTCAGTGACGTGGCACATTCTATGTGGTAATACTCGGTAATCACACTATCGAATTGTATTCGAGTAGATGATTCGATACAAGTTGTTACACGGATATACACACAGGAATGTGCCAATAGATTTAATATTGTTATGTTATTGTATTTATTTTAAAGTTATAAAGTATTTTATTGTTGGTTTTATTTAAATTGATTTATTTGATTTACTAATTAAATAGTACACAAGATGCACTTAAAATCAGCGTTGTGTCGCATATAATTCCGGCACAGCAATATGCTGAGTGCAAACCTTGTTTGCTGAAAATGCGGCGTACAAATTCTCAAAATACGCTCTGTATATAATAATGTATAAGGAATGTAATTACGTCACTATTTCTTAAATAGTCTTTCTTTTGCTTATTAAGTTTAAATTTTTTCCAAGTATTGAAATACTTCGTCCAATATTAATTGAATAACAACGAACAAAGTCGTAGTGCTATTATTCAATATCTCAGGCATTTCAAGGCAATCTAACAAACGTTTCTTACAAACGGAAAAAAGCAGAATTCTCCGATTTTCAATCACACTTAGGATTAAACTGGGAAGCCATGGGACATAACATCAAAACACACAGTATGCGTTTCGGGACGCCCAACAGAAGTAATAACTTAAAGTAATCTAACGCGAGAGAAAGAAAAGCTAGCAAGATTGGCACCGTAAAGCGTTACGTAACGAAGGTTACCCTTCCATAAGAAGTTATCACTTCAAAAATACAAACATCCCAAAAAATTAAGAATAAATATGTATCTTTTTATACTGATGTTGGCAATCAAGCAAGCTATATTTCATTATCTAATTATGTACAATATAATTAGATAACGTGTCGCCAGATTGGCTAAGGCATTATGAGATTATACTATTGTACTAGAATATGCCCGCGACTTCGTCACGCTTGACTTGAAATAGCCACGAGATTCCCGGGACATATAGTATCCTAGCATTTAAAAAAGCATGTAAGCTCATCATCATTCATCGTAAAATCCCGGTTGCGTTCGGAGTGTTCATCCAGGGCCCAGGGTCCGCTTTCCTACTTCTTCTACTCCACTTCATGCGATCTTCAGCATCCCCCGTTTTGAGACCATTGGGACGCACGTCATCCTTCACAACGTCAAGCCAACATTTCTTGGGCCTTCGACCAGGACCGGGTGGAGACGACAAGGCTAGATATTTGTTCCCCACATAATTAGCCGCATTACCGACACAGTTTTCACCAGAACGGTAATATAGCATGTATTATCCCCGCAAATTGCTAATGCGCTGGAACCTTTTCAAATTAACGTTCACGTGACGTCATCAGGAACTCGATATGTACGCGTAGTCGCCGGCCAGTGATGCGGTACTAAGTGTTCGGCTACGGTTGCGTCTCCAAAATGGCGGCCAGGCGCATTACCAATTTGCGGGGATAATAAGCTATGTTATCGTTTTGGTGAAAACTGTGTCTGTATAAGCCAATGTTTTATGCACTCGAAAAATTACAAACCGCCCCAGGGATAAAGAATATCACACATTTTACTCGTATTACATATAATTTGCTATCGATCAGTGACAAAATCGCATTGAAATTCGATTTTTCAATCTGGTCCTTTTAAGTAATTCCCGGAAAATTTCCGCGGGTTTCCCGGAATAATAAACAGATTTTAAGTCTAAAAATTTGGTGTCGATAAACGAGAACCGCATCGAAATCGGCCCAGTAGTTTTTACGTGAATCCTGAACAAATAGACAAGAAATCTAAAAAAATGCGTCGTGTTCTCCGTCGTTTATATAGTCTATTCCATTTCCTAAATGGCGCTCTGTTGTTCGTGCCTACCCCGCAAGGGACCTGGCGTGAAGTTATGTATGTATTTATTCCATTTGTGTTTTTTAATAGCTTTAATGTACGGATAAGATACGGCAAGTTCAGAATTTTATAATTTATTGCAAAAATTCCATCACACTAGTTTTCCTTGTCCATTGGCTTACCGCTAAGGTACGAATATGGTACAGAATTTATTCGTTGTATTTATAAATTAAATCATATTAGGTTTTTTTTATAGCAGGTGCTCAGCAGACAGGCAGATTGCCCACTCGATGGAAAGCGATTACCGTCGCCTATGGACATTTGCAACACCAAAGGTGCTACAAATGCGCTGCTGCTCTCTTAAGGGAGACTGGAACCTGGTCACTAATGCCGGAACAACACTCGAGGTTGTTAGGGCGACATACTTTAGACCAGGGGTGGTAGCCATCCAGTTGGGCAAATACCCTACCACCTGACTGTGAGTTGTTTTGTCGCCTCTCACGACAGGCCGCTCGGCCGCAGAAAATTGTAATCTTCCTCCGTTCCTGCACGTACAACAAAAGTACAAGCACTATGGCTAATTTAAACATGTTAATACGTTTCAGTTATCGAAGTCTGTGCAGAAACTCCTAATAGATTAGTGGAAAGTTCACAAAATGGAAGAAATACAGAATGGGTCGCTAATAGTGCACAAGAGACTGATAGAAAAATAGTAGGTAAGTATTTTTTTAATTTCCCTATTCAAGACTGATTTCTGTCACATGCTTATTGGTTTAATAAAACTTTTTAAGGCTGGTGTACATATATATTTAATAGAATAGAATATACTTTATTGCATAACATTAAGATACAATTCAAGAAGTTTAAGTACAGAAGACAATAGACGGTCTTATCCCTAAAAGCAATTTCTTCCAGACAAGCTTAGGATGGATTAGAGAAAATTTGTGTAACATGTTGGTTTTGCAATATAAATAGAATAAAAATATATATACCTATATATAGAATTGCGTTAACCGATTCTTAATTAAAATAATTGCTAAAACTATATGACAAAACCTAAATATAAAGATATTCTTGATCGAAGGGCTAAACAGCGATTATATTATTTGAACCCTTGGTATATGCACACCAGCCTTAGATCTTAAAATATTATTACTTTCGCAGTCCGAACCAAAATAATAGCTCTTACTCATATAATATTATTCTATGTTCCCTCCCTAATTCCTTAAGAACGTGTATTACAATTGTGAATTTGCAACATTCCATAATCGTATTGAATGTTATTGTGTTAGCAAAACTTCTCATTCTAATTCGCTAATTATGTACTTCCAGTGGCCAGATCTAGCTTAAAAACGGTCCATTATATTACAAGCGTTGTTCATTCGTAATCAATATTGAACATAAAACAAAACAACACCTTCAATATCTCAGTATTCGTGACCAACCTGAATTCTTTAATCTTCAAAAAATAGAATAGAACAATTGTACTTTACTAGGATTCGCCCGCGACCTGGTCCACGTTGAATGGAATAAGCCAATTAATAGTCCTTACAACTTGTAACAACTCCCGGGAAAAAATCTCGCGAGACTCCCGGGATTAAAAGTATCACAGGTTGTCGGGGAATTTGGTATCGATCATTGAAAATATTACATCGGAATCAGATTTTTTTCAAACGGGCCACTTTAACCCGCACTCAAAAATAATCCTGTGGGATTTGCGAGAATTAAAGTACCGCAAATTTTAAGTACGGGAATTTGTTATCGATCAGTGAAAATCGCATCGAAATCGGCCCAGTAGTTTTACATGAACTACGAATAAACAGAGAAACACAAAAAAAACAAAGTACAAATTTATAATATAATAGATTATAGATGATACAGATCGCGAAGTATAAGTACAAAACACAAAAGGCAGTCTTCAATATCTAAAGAATTTGGTTATGAGATAATAAATAATTTGCCATGAAGCGCCAAAGGACGTGACCGCAACGCCATCTTCATTACCTTATTCGTTTATATCAAAGAAATTATATCAATTATCGAACCGGAGATTTAAGATAGCCTTATGTCGAATTTAGTACTCTTCACGTGATTCACGAAAAGACATACAGCTAAAATTCTAAGGCTGGTGTGCACCGACTTTCAACCGATGGTTAAAATAAAATAATCGCTAAAAATGTGTGCAAAAACAGTTATTATTTTATTTTAACCGTCGTTATATATGGTGCACACCAGCATAAAAATTGTATTTATAAAATCTGCTGGGCTGAATAAGTCCCACTGGAAAAAACAGATGTTTTTAAATTCATTGTACAAACACGAAATATATTATACTTTTCATATATATTTTTCAACGAAAAAGAGATACGTCTTTTTTGCTGAAAACTTGATTTCTGAATTAACTATTTAAGTAATTATCTTAAACCAGTTTCCTAATCTCTACATATTATCACTGTTACCTGTTTAAAAGTTAGTTGAAGCAGTGTACTGATGTAATTTAATCGCTTTATACTATTATATAAATGTATTGTAAAAAATATACTTATATAGGTACAGGACTTTTTTGTCACTTCTATTTTGGAGGCACGCAATTCTCGAAAGTTATAAAAAGTCTATAATTTTTTGTTTGCAGTTTCACTTCAAAAACCTATTAAAAAACCATTTTTTGCGAAGTTTACCGAAATTGATGTTTTTTATTTTTCAGTTTTTATGGCAATTTTTCGATAATTTCGAAATTTCCTTTGAAGGCACTGCGTGCCCCCGTGTGCCCCCGCAAAAAGCCCTGCTTATATATAAAAAAAATCTTAAATTCTAAAAAAGTTCAACAGTATTTTAGATATAGAATTTAATTAACATTAAAAACATACATGGTACAGCAAGCATAAAATATTTTTTATGATTTCACGATTTAGAAACCCATTTTAATGAAAGTACACCGAAATCTCAGACGAATTCATTTTGCTTCCGGCTTTAATGTGACTTTCGGGAATACAGCATTCTGTGTTGAAGCTATCTAATGGCCGGTTTCTACACCTGACCAACCCATAGCGGTAAAAATTTGACGTAGGCTTACAGGTCTATACCACTAATAATTTGTCCCGATATAGGTGTATCGTGTGAAATACTGTGCAGATGCACAGTAGACCAATTTTAATAGCCACCAAAGTTCACAAGTCGTGTAACCGGGGGACAAAACCAAGAATGCATAGCAAACAACACCGCTATGTGCGTTTACGAATAAATTCAATCTAAATTCTAATAAATATTTCATAATTATATATCGTGATTATAATATAGGAGTATTTATTTTAATTTTGAAGTAATAAAGTATTTAATTGTTGGTTTCGTTAAAATTTATTTGTTTGTAACTGCTACTTACTAATTAAATATTAAAGAAGTAGAATTAGTTTTTATTAATAATTATTTATCATTCAATTATATAAAATGTATAAATAATATAATTACGTTGCTATTTCTTCAATAAAGTTTTTCTTTTTTTTTAGTTCTGTTACATACATACATAACTTCACGCCAGGTCCCTTGCGGGGTAGGCACGAACGACAGAGCGCCATTCAGGCTTATCCTTACACACGTCACTTGCTTCTTTGAAATTCATAGCTCTTGTCTTGTCTTCTTTCGGTTTATATTTATATATATATTTATACGTCGAAAATCGTTCTACCTTATCTGTGCAAACGAAAATTGCCAATCGGAATTATAATTTGTGTACTACTATACGCAAACGTATCTTACAAGTACGACGTTAGCTTACCTTAGAAGTAATATCAAATGTCTACTAGAATTAAAAAAATACTCAATATAATAGAAGTTTTGCTTGAGTCTTGTTTTAAAGCTACGAAAGCTTGACGAGATGAATTATCATTATTATATTTCTTTGTTTTAGAAATATTTAATAAGAAAGGGTGTGAAGCGGTGTTCCTCACGTCTTTGCCCTCGCCCAAAGATGATTCTACAAGTAGGATTTTAGTTAAATTAAAAAGTACATATTCTACACCGCCTTGGATACAGTTTTGTATATTGACGAGACGAGCGTTACTGGTAAGGAAAATTTTTGTATCTGCTGATTTAAGTGACAAAGTTCAAGGCTCTTTACTTATTATACGTATTATGTATAGCTACAATGTAATTTTAAGATTTTGTAGTTTTATTGGTTATTGACATGTTATTCACTAGATATCACTAGCATTGATCCGTTGTAAAACATTACGACGTCTGTGAAAACTTGTTAATTTAGTTCTAATACTCTGTTTCAATAAATCCTGATTTTGGTTTTTCGGCTTAGAAGCCGGGACACCATTATCTTATGTGAGGCTGTACAGCACCTCAGGGTGTTTTGAATACGTGCGTGTATTTCATCCTCTCGGGTGTTCGTATAGGTAACTGTGCAGCCCAGATATTTATATTTGGGTACCCCCTTGTACTGAGCATCTCCAATATGAAAGTCCTTCTACCGTCATATGGCCCATCCTGATGTACCTACGGTTGTGAAATCTGGACTCTTACCCTAAAGGAAGAGAACCAGCTGTTGGTGGCTGAAAGAAAGGTTCTCCGTAAGATTTTGGGCCCAATAAGGAGAGACGATGGCAGCTGAAGGGTCCGAACCAACGTCGAAATTGGGAATCTCGTGGCCAGCCTAACATTATAGGAGAGATAAAATCTCACCGCCTCCGTTGGCTCTACCACATGGAAAGGATGGGAGATCATCGAAGCGTGAAGAAGGCCTATTTTTTTATTTATTTTTTATTAACTAATCTACGGACTCTAGTTCCGTACCCTTTTTACAACTTAATTATTGTTAGTTTTTTGAATTTATACACGCTTATTATTTATGTGTTATTATGTGTGACATTAATTTTATGATTTTTGTGTTGTGTTGTGTACCTTAAGAATAACTTATATTTTTTTTTCTAATTTTAATACTTAACTTATACTAATGTAGAGTGTATCTGTTACATGCTGGTGTTGTGAGAAAGTGCATGTGCAGTGTGTGCCTTATGTCTATACCTATATATTATCTTAACTAGTGCCATGTATGCTGTTTTTTTTCTTTCTGTGCCTAGGTTATTAATTTTTAGGCTCTTTGTGTGTCTTGGTTTGTTTGTTTGTAAAAAAAAGAGGGCCTATTTGGGACGCTCGGAGGGGCGACGTCCAGTCAGTCACCCCTAGTACCGGTGGAGAGACAGGGTGGAGGCTGACCTGTGTGAGTTTCAAGCCCATAGCTGGCAAGAAATTGCACAGGACATAAACAGGTGGGGTGTTCTCGTCTCGGAGGAAAAAGACACATTTTGGGTCGCTGAGCCAACGGAGTTAGTTACTCTGTTTCAATTGATCTGATTTTATACTCAGTTCGGCTTCCGAGCTTTCATATTAGTACCTTAATTCGATTGGATTACTATAAAATATAAGAGGATAAGTTAAAAAATCTCCACCGTTCCGTCTTAGGGATAGTCATTATTGTTGTGGTAAAGTAATAAAAAGTATTTTTATTATTAAAGTGTATTAAGTGTAAGTATTTCTATTTCAGTCAACATGGAGAAATCCGTCTTTCACTTTAATGATAACTGGTATCCACTGTGCGATGGCGCTGTTGGTAGGATACTTGTTCTACAATATCGGCCACGATGCCAAATATGTCAGAGACAACTACAATTTTCTGTATTATAGCCTTATGTTCCTTATGTTTACGGCATTCAGTGCAGTATCAATTAATTGTAAGTATCGTATAATCAATCATTTATTTGGATCGATATGTATACATTAGAGCATCCCTGTATAGCTTGCTGCTAAGTAGTTTTGTTTTGTTCGGAATTCTACTTAAGTCGTAAGTCTATTGTTTTTGTTGAGGCCCCTAGTACCCAGGACGTTCTAGTACAGCTTTAAAGTAACATTTAAGTTTAGTTTTTATAGATAGATAACACTTAATCGCGGACCAAAATAAACAATTACAAAACTGCATGCTTACAATACTTTCTCGCTAACAATAACCGACCATATCGCTTGATGTTCAGTTTCTGTATTTTTTTTAAATATAAGTGTTTTTTTTCTTTTAAATCCAGCTGTTTCAAATGTGAAAAGCCATTTTGCCTTTTAGCAGTCATTTAAACTACTTCTCGAGGTTGGTTAAATTTGACAGTTATTTATCAGTTGCTTTACCACCTTTTATCCTTAAAAGAGTTTATGGGTAGGATTTTCACTAATCAGCTGCTAAACAGTTGCTTAAAATTTAACCAATGTTTATAAGTAAGACCATAAGTGTTTTTATTTGTATATTCTATTTTTATTGGTACTGGCTCCAACACAAGTTTTCAAATTGCTGAGGCTAAATTGTCAGTTTCAAATGTCAAACTTGTGTCAAAATGAATACATAATTTTTGAGTTTTGTTTGAAGTGTTGGAGCCATAACCCCAAACAAAGAAGAAGAGTTTTGTTTGAATATTGTCAGTTTGATTTCTGTATCTCATACATAAGTTATGTACATAAGATAAACTTTTTGGACGTGTTGGAACTATAATCTCCCAGAAAAGACGAAGAAGAACTGTACCACTTTTGTCTTCCTGTCAATTTATTCAAGATTAAGAAGATTAAGAAATCCGAGATATTTTTACTTTGTAGCCAATGTTACAATTACCACGTGGTAATAATGGTGACGGAAAACATCGTGATGAAATTTGCACATCGAGATAACCGATGTGTCAAACCTGTCAAGCCGCTTTGGACAGGCGTGGCGGGTATACTGTCCTTCTCCGGACCCCACTCCTCTTTAGTGGGAGGCCCGAGCCCAACAGTGGGAAGTTTATAGGTTGTTATTATAAGCGTACTCCGTCTTCGTATGCATTCTCGCCTGATATCAGGTGCAGTGTCGGTCAAACGTATAATAAAAAAATTACAATGGCAACCACTACAGAAAGTGCCAACAATGTTATAGTATTTACTTATTTATAGTTCCAGAACAAATCCCAGTTGTGAGACGGGAGCATTTCAATAGATGGTACACGGCCGGTGCTTATTATACTTCGACGTTGCTGGCAGCGTTGCCGACGCAGACGGTCTGCTCGCTGTGCTACTCCTTCATCACGTATTGGCTGACGGGACAACCTGTGGAGTTTATGCGGTTTTTCATATTCACAATCACGTTATTGATGGTGTCATATGTTAGCTTATGTGTGGGACTGCTCAACGGGTCAATGTTCAATGTCATGGTGAGTATAAACCTCTGATTTCATTTTATTATAGGCTAATCTGTGTCCTAACAAATAAAGTATTCTATACGAGGGGTTTTTGGCGGGAACTGAAAGGAGAATTTATGCTCTGCAGTTTTATTTTCTAAAAATGTGTAAAGTTACTCTAAAATGAACAATAATTGTAGGATATTGATAGTTTTTGAGTAGTGATTATGTGTTTTGTGAGAAATGCGAACTGTATAGTCAAATGTGGCCTTTTGAGTTGTCATAAGAACTCCGATGAATAGCACAAGCTGATAACCTACAGTTCAGCTGTGCTAGATATAGGCTTAAGAAAATGAAGAAACTATATTGTAAACTAAGATCTGGCTTAAAGGCCTAGCTGCCAAGCCATAAACCTAAATAAATAATAATAAGTATTCTATACTCCTCTCTGTTACTGGAGATACATACATGTAAAATATTAATTTGTAGTACGACAAATGGATGGTTACTAAAATATAAAAACCTCACATGTAGAAGAAACTACACCATTGGCAAATTTCACATTTCTAACAAAAACACATAATTATTACATAGACAATAACTATTAATCTATAAGTATTACTGATTGGAAAACTACATTAGATATCTGTACTAATATTATAAAGAGGTAAAGTTTGTGACTTTGTTTGTAGGAAGTAATCTCTTGAACTACTGAACCGATTTTAAAAATTCTTTCGCCAGTGGAAACGTACGTTATTTCTGAGTGTCATTGACTATATTTGATTGTGATTAAAATTCTTTTTTTTTATGACGCCCAACGAAGTGGGCACGAACGCCTGTCAAATATGTAACAGCAGTAAAGTTCCACGTAAAAATTGCGCTAATCCTCGTACGAGGCACTGCAAGTGCTTTCTAAGAACCAAATAAATTAGCGTCTGTTGTCGTCTGACACGCGTTTGTGAATTAATTAAAAGTTACAAAGCACAATTAAACCGTGATTTGCTTGCGTGCGTACGTGTGTATTTTTTAATGACCCCCGGCGAAGTGGGAACTTGCATGGATAAAACTTATATTTATATATATATATATATATAATAAGCTAAATAGGTTTTTAAATACAACCTTTTGAGATCCTGGATATCATGTAGCAGCAGAGTGCTAGTAAAACGAGCCCAAACACGACGGGTCTATCTTGTTTAGTACAGGAATTCCTATGGCCACCTTCCGACTCCGTCATCAGATCAGCTCCATGGTACCATATTAGTGCATTGTCACGCAATATGCGTGCAAAATTTCAGCTCAATCGGAAACCGGGAAGTTGGTCAAATTTAACTTGCAAAATTTCACCCGAACTTACATACATTGCAAGTTAAATAAAAGCTTCTACTAACGAATCCGCTACTTTTTTTTAATAAAAATGTACAACACTACGTGACCAGTCATTTCTCGTCACCACTAGCCAGCTATAAACTTATTAATATGGATATTATTTTTATTTTCAGAATGGTGTAGTCTGTGGACCGTTTATAATAATGCCGTTCACAGTTTTCTCAGGATTCTTCCTGCGATATTCTGATTCTCCTTACATGTTCCGATGGGTGTTTCACGCCTCGTTTCTGAAACACGGATTAGTGGGTCTCGTTATATCGATATTCGGTATGGACAGGCCGAATTTGTATTGTTCTGATTTCTATTGCCATTATACCTATCCCGATCAGTTTTTAAGGGATAATGGGATGTTGGATGAGAAATATTCTATTGTGGTTACTGCGTTAATGTGCACCGGTGCCGTTGTGATAACTTTATCCTATTTCATATTAAAATTTAGGTTAAAAAATAAATGGTGACATTATATTCTATTAAATACAAACTTTACAATTTCACTTTTAGATATATACGAGAACGTTAATTGTATTTATTCTTTTATGTGCTAAATAGTGATGTGACAAAGAGATTCGTTCTGATTTTTTTTTTAATATTCGATTTAAAACATGGAAGAAAGAATTACAATCCGCGAGTATTGTAATGTGTTGCCTTGATCATTATTAGTTTTATTGTGATCGTAAAATGTAACTTGTATAGTTTCATCATAACTTTACATGCGTAACTGCCCTGGGAACTTATTTAGTTCTGATACTCGCTCTGTTTGAAAGTTATTTTTCCTAAAAACTTTTTGGGAAATTTTTCAAAGTCAAGTTTTTAACTTAGCTATTATTATTCGTATTACTCCTCTTCCATGAACTAAATACGTTTTAATAACTCATATAGTTATAATATGGTAAATTCGTTTATATAATAAGTATGTGCAAATTGGTGTCATGACAGACAATATTAGTGAATTTTATTTAAGTATCGATATTTATACTAATGTATAATGTCAGAATTGGGTTTAAGGGAAATATTAATATCGTTAATTTTTAATATATATAATGTAATACCTAACATTCCAAATATATATTACGCCTTAAACTTTAAGGCCTCGCCAGACAACATTATAGAAGAGGAATATTACACTATTTGCATTGAAGCATAATGTAGGTGACATTTTGTTAACATTACATTACTAGGCAAATACATTGTGTAATTCCATTTTATCGATAACTATTCTAAACGAAAACAGGGTTATAGACATGAAGATGCTAAATTTCCGAGTCTGATATCTTATCGAATTTTTTTATAATTGTGTATAGTGTTTCATTTAACTCTATAAATGTCTTAAGAAAAAATTCAAAAATACATAAACTTTGTTTTCTATTATAATTTAACAAGTAATCGACTAACCAACGCACCAATACTTCCCATCACTAAGTAAACCTGTGGTGTTACAATTTGCTTTATTTCTCTTTGTATTTGGTGTTATTAGTAAACAGTCACATTTAGGCAGGATAAATATATTTAACTTACGAAAGTTAATTCCGTAGTTAAAGTTTTGGTATATAACTACCCTGAAATTTAGATTACAGCTAAAACATTATGCTATGATTGTAAACAGTAAATCGTTGTAACCTTTCAAACGACCAACAGTTCACCAAATGTTATCCGCACCATGCTACAACGCAAATAGTATACCTACCAATGATACCATCCAGTAAATTATTAATCCATGAAAACTCTTAAATCTCCTACACCGCTAGACGGGGTCCCAGATATTTTTTCGTTTTTTGACGTTTTATTATTTAAAACAATATATATAGACCAAATTAATCAAAAACTATAATAATAACAAAATAAGAAGCTCGATTTGATAAACAGTATGTAACTTTGAATGAAATCAACCAAAGCTGACAGCCAATAACAGTAATTTTTAATCGATTCTCGTGACAATTGGTTAAGGATTTGGAGGTTTCAATCCCTAAATATATTGTAATGAGAACTGTCAAATCAGGCCTATTATTTTGGCTACATTCCCCGTCACACAACGAATACGCTCACGACGACTTTTCCCGTTCCATTTGTTTGCGGGCATTACAATCGTAAGCTCAAGTGGGACCGTTTATGGAGCAGTGACGTCCCTTACGACGAAGTATGCAAATGTCATTGGTTGCTGTACAGTTAATTTAACAAATGCACCTTTATCAACGTATCGATAGAGAGAATTAATTCTCTGTGGTCACAGCCCACTTTGATCCAACTTTTGACGTGAGACACGTCAGCGTTGCGTGATCAAAAATGATGACGTCATTAGTGACGTTTACACGGCGACCATAACCACCGTGGTCGTTATGTGGGACGGCTGAAGAAGCAATTTGAGCGTTGTGAGCTACAAAAGGAACAAACGTATTAGTTTCCTTTTTAATTTTTGTCTGATTTAATAAAAATATGAATAAATGTACAAAATCGAAAGACAGATGACTTGTGGCGTCGTCTATGCATACAGGACTTGTACGCAAACTTCTTCGCGCATCTGTGGCCCGCTTAAAAATTGACGTGGGCTATAACAACACTGCAGTAAAATTGTAAATTTCATTATCAGATATATTCTAGAAAATGTGTGTTTGGAACGGACTTGTTCTATTATGAATAAATCGTTAAAAATTCATAAATTTTTAATGTTGTACAATAAATCTTTGTAGTTTTAATGTTGGTATCACGCACTGAAATAAAATTGCATCTATTTTAATTAGTGTTATAAAAGTTTTAATTACGTATTTTTTACATTTCGTTCTCGACAACATAAATTTTTAAATCGTGATTCGTGTTTTTAATACTTTGCAAGTACTTTTTTATTACGTGCAATTTTCTTATGTATTGTAGCTGCTGATATGGGCCACTTTTGAGGGTGGTACCCAAGGGTTTGGGTGGTTTTGCTTCTTTTCCTAGAACATAAGTTTTATTTTGGAGGAGAGGCGCTAAAACCTTAGATGGATATTCAGTTGGTAGTACTCTGATTATAATTTATGTCTTTTAACAGCAGTGGCGTAGCTTGCCTTAGACGGGCCCTGTATCAAAATGTTTAATAAAAAAATGAAAAATGCTCGAATTGAATTTCAATAATTACATATTGATTATAAGTTATTACTTATTATACTCAGGCCTTTTTGTCACTTCTTTTTTGGGGGCACGCTAATTCCCGAAAGTTGAAGTCTATAACTTTTGTTTGTAGCTCTACTCCAAAAAACCTATTAATAAAATCGTTTTTTTATAAAGTTTACCAAATTTTTTTTTTCATCTTTCTTTATGGCAATTTTCCCGATACTTTCGAAATTTCCTTTAAAGGCACTGCGCGCCCCCGCGTGTCCCCACGAAGTAGCCCTGTTTATACTTACGCTCCTAGGAGCTAAGTTAGATAAACACTTCAAATCAAAGATACACTTTTCTACCCTTTTTCTCAGCAAACTTATTATAAATCATCCATAGCTGAAGACGATTGCAGTTTTATAGATATTTTGCCTGTAAAGACAATTATTAGAAGTCTGATAGTCGTTCCTTTTGGCCCAGCAGTTATTCTTAAAAATATTAGTAATCTTATAAACGATTCTGTGTAACATTTTAGGAATTTTTGCTTACACAGTTTTGGGGAACCTGTAGCCTGGGGGGGGGCGTATCATTGATACGGTTGATACAGCGGTAGCTACGTCTCTGTTTAACAGCCTAATAAGTACTTATATTATCTAAAATTAAGGCTTGTGGTCTAAACCTTCACTCCACCATGAATCAAGTCTTGTGATATTATCTTGCCAAAGTAAAATGTATCTTCAAGTATACATATCTAGTGCCTATAGACCAAGTTTTACATTCCAAATTTTCTTATTTTACGCTTAAATTTTGACTTGAGACTGGTAGATCTTCCAGAAGCAATGTTTCGCTAACCTCTGTGTTGGATTTTACCTAAAAAAGCGCAAAGAACTTTTCAGCAGACGAAAATTTTTATCAATTATTGTTTTAAATTCTAGTATATACGGGGTGCGCCAGAGAAACTTACTTATTTGAAAAAATTCCCGCGCGGTGAGTTGGGCGGGTAGAGGGGTAAGAGGGGGTGCACACCTCAAGAACAACATTCGCGACGCCATTGCCAACATACCGATTGATATGCTGCGAAGAGTGGATACGAATTTCAAAAATCGACTTCATCAGTGTATGCGCAATGGGGGTCGCCATTTATCCGATGTCATTTTTAAGACTGCATAAAAAAAAATTGGGATATTGTATTCTCAAATAAAAAAAAATTTAAAACAATAACTGAAGTACTTTTTTTTTATTGACCTTTCAAATAAGTAAGTTTCTCTGGCGCACCCTGTATTAGATATATTAATTACGTTAACCTAATAATGATATATTCAAATGCAACAAATAAAATATTATTTATATCTAATCAATAGCTACTAGTCACAAAAGTTGCTCAATCACTGAATTTTATCACTATATCTTTTATAGACAATACAAATGACTATTATTATCTTTGAAACAGTAGCCATCTGGAATTCATTAAATATATAAAACATTAAATTTATTCATAATAATTTAAAACCAAAGTATCACCTTTATGGTATATCTATAAAAAAAATTTAGGTATGAGAATTACATACATAGTTAAGTATCATACGAAAGGTGAATGCACAACAATGTCTGTATTGTGGTACTAAACACGTGATGATTTGAATGATCAAAGCATCACAATATATCGCGAGAATTCAATTTTATCGAATGTCATATTGGGCTTCAGTTTTCGTATGAGCACTGTTCTAGAATATAGAGCCGAGGCTCATATTTTAAAATTATACTGGGAGCGGACAGTGAAATCAACTAAGATACTTTTTATTATTTTACAAAATGCAGCCCGGATATATAGACGCAGGTTTTTAAGCAAGAGATTCCGCAAGAGTTAACTTGACACCTGAGCGTAATGCGCTTATTTCCCGACCCCCGCCTTCTTGCCGCCTGATCGACGCGTACGATCGAGTCACTACCTCGCGCTTACGTCATCCGAGCGAAGTCTCAACTTAACTCTTGCGGGTTGTATGGCGTCAAAAATAGTTATGACGTCATAACAAGGGTAGCATTTAAGTGGCGCATCATCTCAATTCATTCCTGGGTTTGTCTGCAAGAGGTCGCTTGTTAGTGATAAGATCGCCCATTGTACGTAATTAGATATATTAATTAGTCTGTAAGTTTATTTTTGTATTGGTTAAAAAAAAGCGTTATCTATTTATTCTTTTTTATGTTTATATTTAGAAGGATAGTTGACTAAAACCGGTTAAAAATCGTTAATTTTAAACCGTTTCCAAGCCTCGTTGTCCACATCCCTAATGACGCTTAAAATGTATCCAGACAAAACAAAGTGAGTTTTCGAATGCTAAAAAGAAAAGTCAAACTCCGTTTTATATGTACGGAGTTTGTCTTTTAACCAGTCAATGTTCTACCAATCATAAGGTAAAAAGATTAGCAAGGTTTAGACAAACCCAATACAAGCGATTTCACGCACTATAGTTTATCCTTAGAACGATAATTTTGACAGCTCACGCCCATGCGGTTTCGCGGTAATTTTATTTTCGGTAAAATGTACTACAGATAATGTTGTACTTTGTTGATGGGTACTACACACTCAGTGAAGTGTCATTGTGAAAAACCACATACTATGGAACATTGATTTTCACATTAAAAAAATAATATATGTATATGAATCAACATTTAGATGTATAACACATATCATTTTTTGTAAATTGATAAATTGCGAAAAACCGATAAAATTGCTAAAAATCAGCAAATGCAGTTTTCGAGACTAAAAAAGTTATGGATTTGGGTCAAGTAAGTTCTTCATATAATTTGAGACGCTAAATCGGAATCCGAAGGTTATTTGGCTCATTTAATAAATGGCGTAATAATTTTACTTAAATTGCAGAAAAGCGGTAAAAATGTAGGCAGATTAAGCGGTTTTTCGCAATTTACTCCAAATTTTGAGGGTGTACAATCCAAACCGATCTCAGATTCGTATTTAGCGCATCGAAATATGTACATGTAGGTCTGATAAAATGTACAGACCGCTTTTATTGTTTCCTCTGCCGGTGTAAAAAGGGTTGCCAACCATAGTTTATAATAACGTAGCCTAGTTTATTTTTGGTAAATAAACTTTATACTTTTGCATAAAAATAAACTATGTGAAACTATGTGAAAATACTCTATTTTCAATATTTACTCTGACGCGTAAAATGAAATACTTACTTATATGGAAAATTACTGAACTATTATCGATTCCGCTTTCACGGGAAGAGTTTATTCAGTAATAAATATAAATGGCCAGAAGAAAGGAACAGGTCATCTATGAATTTAATAAGATAGAATTGTTTGTTTATTTAAATTAGCAATTTAAAGATAGCTTACAAAAATTTAAGGATAATGAAAAGTTGTTAGTGTGTTCAAGCAAAGAAGCGCACAAAAATAGTGTCTCCAAGAGAAGAAATAAATAAAATTTTGCAAAATATTTTTTTTTCCAAATACTTTATTTCTCCATACTTGAAAAATGTAATACGTTGTTTATCTCAAAAATAGTTGGCAGCCCTAGATGTGAACGATAATCGAATAAGTTCATTACCGATTATACACCTTATACCTCATCATTCCTACTGTGAGCTGTCAAATTTTGATTCTAGAGGAGTTTTTGGCGGGAACTGAAAGGGTGAACTGAAAGCTGTGCAGTTTTATTTTCTAAAAATGTGTAAAAATACTCTAAAATGAACAATAATTGTACGATATTGATAGTTTTTGAGTAATAATTATGTTTTTGTGAGAAATATGAACTGTATAGTCAAATGTGGCTTTTCGAGTTTTCACAAGAACTCCGTTAAATGGCGTCGGTTGTAGCCTACAGTACAACTACGCTACTATACGAAGATTTATACACCAGACTTGGCTGTGTGGACTAAGATTCCTTTGCCTGCCTTTGTGGCGAATTTGAAAGTGCAACAATGTACGAGACTACCTATGTAACTATTAATTCTATATCTCACTTGGTCGCTCAATCCAGTTACCTGGTTGTTTGTACTGTCTATGTTTATGTAACTTTAATATTTGATACTCAGCCCATTTGATAAAAACTGAAACTTTTATTTAAGAATTTGCTTTTCCTAGGTTAAATTAAGAGAAACATTTTAATACAAAATAATTTATAAGAGACCTGCTAAACCAAAATGAGTGTCATAGAAAGTGAATAAGGTGATATAAAGAATTATTGTAATTTTTTGTTTTTTTATACATTTAAGTCTAAAAAACACAAAATCATTTGGCTTGCCTGTTAAAAATTTAAATAATTATGACAAATAAAACTTGGCTTTAAGGTGAGGTGAATTGGAGTTGTATATATAAGTGAATAAATACTATTACAAGGTCATAGGTCGGTTTTTATGTTAGATTCACATATATATCGTATAGCAAATAATATAGATTATTTATCAAATAGGTTTGTTTGTCACACAAGATAATGTTATGTAACGTTTAACGAAAATATTTTTTTAAATCTAGCTTTACAGAAGCCACACCAATATTCACAAATTAGTTCATAATCACGTAATAGTGTGAAAGCACTTAGATTGTTACTTTTTACAAATTTTATTATATCGAACAATAATATATATATATAAAAAAAAATAATAGACGAGGTTCTATTATGGCTACTATGGTACATCTACAACACGTTCAAATTGTATCTATAAGTCATGTATTAAATACAGATTAATCAAAGAAATAAAATTATAATAAATAAAAACGATTTATTATTTACTTTATGCAGGGCCATCTCAAGCAGACCTCGGAGTGCGAAAATCAGCTTGCCCAACAACAACTCCACCCTCTTTTCGCTCTTCACAACCATATTTCAAATTAGGGATTTCAAAAATATTTGGTTTTTTTAAATTACGAAGCTGGCAAAGATAGTCCAGCTGATGAAAATTGGTTATTATCGCCTATAGACGATTGCAACAACTGGGCCAGCGATGAAACCATCGCGTTACCAGCCTATGGGATGGGATAAAAAAGGATGATGGTAAGAATGAGAGATCAGACAAAACGAATAACACAAATACATAATTAAACGGAATGGGATAGAGGGAGAGAGAAGGCGGCCACGGGACTCTCACTCGAAACACGATTAGCTCATGGATAACCGTTTCGCGCAAATATTCGGTGAGAGCGTCGTATCATACCGCTATTATAAATAAATGTGTACGTTTCCAGCTTTGCAGTTGTGTTTTTACTTCATTCAAAAAGTATAACAATAAAATCGCACAAAGTTACAACTAAGTAAGTACGCATCAGGTCGACAAAAATATTGTGATAACTTCTTATGGGAGGATAAACTGCTTCGTTACGCAACGCATTACGGCGCCGTTCTCTCTGTCTTTCCTTTCTCTCACGTTAGATTAGTTTAAGTTATCACTTCTGTCAGGCGTCCTGAGACACAGTCTTTTTTTAGTAAAAAGCGTGCCGATTGAAACCCGTTAAAATTCTATATTTGTAAAATAACGGCCATAAAACGACAAGAATTGCGTAATTGTATTGCGAATCTCAATGTCCAGATCAAGGTGATCCGTTGTAGATACTGGTGGACGCAATATAATACGAGTAAATTACCTTTGAAACGTTTATGCGTATGTAGTACTGTCAGTATATAAATAAATAAACTGATACTTTTTGTATATTTTATAGGCAGGTGCTTAATATGAAACTCGGCTAAAAAAACGATATTAAAATAATAAATATTAAAATTGGCTTATTTACCTGTAGATAGATAAATAACACTATTGTACACCAATACAAAAATGAACTCACAGACTAAAACATTATTATGTGCACAAAGGGCGGTCTAATCGCTAAAAAGCGACCTCTTCCAAACCCAACCCCAGGAATGAACAATGAGAGGTAATGACGACAGAGGTATACGTATCGTATCCCAAAATACAATTACCTACTATAATTATATATCCGCAGGGTAGCTTTGTGGCGAAGCCTTAGGTGAGTAGCGACACCTCGGACCTGACTCTGTTCTTGCCTTAGCCAGCCGGCACGGAGTGGAGATCGCAAGTTTCAGGGGTAGAAATGATAAATGGCCTAACGTCGGCACCCCTTAGCCACTTAACATCACCTATTTTGCCCCTCGCCCATTTATAGGAGCCCATGCAGTGAGTGGGAGTCACCGTCAGCACATTTTTCCATGTTCCCCGAACATTGCGGCGGACAAACTCCTCTATGGTCATAGTCCCAGATCCCTAGTGTCATTAGCAGTTCATCCCAATAGCCCGCTATATTTTGTTCTCATTCCCTACAATAGTCTTACACTGACCGGGGCTTGACCTTCGATGTACTGTTATATGGTGTAGACAGGGATAAACGTCGGTTAGTGTCACACCATGTTTAAAGTTTAAGGGGCCTCTACGTGTTGGCCTTCCCATGACCCCCCCACACAAGCCCTACAAAAAAGTCCATGCCATTTATATGGCCGTGGTCTCTAGATATATACTTTATATATATATATATATATATATATATATATATATATATATATATATATATATATATATGAACACAATTCTATGAACATTACCCCATACTTCGATTAACACTATTGCGAGCATAATTATTCTTAGTTATTATAATTATCTTCACATCAATTTAAAATTGTAAACAGGCCGATTAACTTTAATCACTCACCTATTCAATGTAATCTAAGTAATGAAGCCTAATTAAATGTTGAATATTAGAGACAAACTAGCTGTGCCCGGCAGAAGTTGTCCTGCCCTTAACAACCTAGAACCCGATTGCAGCCCCATCGACCGGGACCAATTATTAAATTATATCATTCTCGAATCCACTGTTAATGATACATTTACTATAGAATATTTTATCTTCTATCTTATACTAATATATAAAGCTGGAGAATTTGTTTGTTTGTTTGCTTGAACGCGCTAATCTCAGGAACAACGGGTCTGTTTTGACAAATTATTTCAGTGTTAGATAGCCCATTTATCGAGTATATATATCGTCACGCTAAGACCAAACTTTTACTTTTTTTTACTATTCCACGTTGACGAAGTCGCGGGTAGAAGCGTAAGTGCGTGTACCAAGCGTCACTTCTACGCACAATGCACAATTAATAATAATAGCTAAATACGGCTTAGACCCTAAACTTTACTGAGTGAGAGAAAGTTTATTGAGTGAGAAAAACGAGACCGGCTTCAGCCTCATCCTTACTCCGGGTTCTTTACGGGTTGAGATGTGAGGTAGACGCCTGACGGAAATAACTAATCGAGTGGTAACAGATCAATTTTCGACTGCCAAAAAAGAAAACTATTAAAGTACTAATATCGCCATTAAAATAGGAGATGGTGGTAAAATAAAATTTAGGTTTGTAGGATTTTTTTAATGCCAAATCATAAAAAAGTAAAACAAACTTTTATCGAAAAAATAAAAAAAATATTTAGGGGTGGGTCGCCCCTGTCATTTAGGGGTATGAAAAGTAGATCTTGGCCGATTATCAGACCTATCCGATATGTACACAAAATTTCATACAAATCGGTTCAGCCGTTTCGGAGGAGTTTGGTAACAAACACCGCGACACGAAAATTTTGTATATTAGATTATTACACAAACAAGTGAAAATCAATGTATCTAATACAGACTTACAGATTAATATAAAGTCTATTGCTGTTTCAAAAGCAATTTTAATATGATACTAAGTAATAATATAATATTATTATATAACTTTCATTATCACTTGATATCGCAAATAAGCTAGTGGAGCAAGCGCATTTGGAACAGAGTGCGCGCGAGTTGAGGCGATCCCAATTTACTAATTCTCCGTATAAACGTTGCATCCGTTCTCCCAGTCACGAACTAACATTCTGACAATACTTTAGTGAGGTTTCAACTTCTGAATATGGACGTGGAAAGCGGTAAAGACGACCTAAGTTACGAAGACGGAAAATTAGTTGTTTTCACAAATGTGATGTGTATTGTTAAACAGCACTCCTTAGGTAAGTGATTTTGATATTTCCTTAATCATATTTGTGCTTCGTATTGATAATTCACAATACATTGTGTTAAACTGATTTGTAATTAATTATTTGTTTAAGATAAGTTTGGTCAGCTATTTCTCATTGTGAAGACTTATTGTTTACCTATCTATATTCGTACAAGAACGGAAAAATAATACAAGTTCTTGCAGCCGGGCGGCCTGTAGTAAGAGGCGAAAAAAACCCACAGCCAGGTGGTAGGGTTTTATCTGTCTGAATGGCTATCATACCTAGTCTAGTGACTGCCGCCATAACAACCTTGAGCCGTGTTCGGAATTTTCGCCAGGTTCCAGTTTCTCTTTAGAGAACTGCAACACATTGGTAACACCTTTAGTCGTACAAATGCACATAGACGATGATGACCGCTTTCCATCAGGTGGGCCGTCTACCTATGTGCTGAAAATACCTGATAAATAAATAAAAAAACTACGGTAGCCAACTGTCGATCCCCTGTGTTCTTCTACAGCCTTGTGAATTTCGTAAAGGAACTTTCCTATTTCACTCTGTTTGTGTCACAGACAGAGATTCGCCTCAGAATTGTATATTTTAGATCACCCATCATAAGAGTAACTTAGCTTGTTATAATGTGAGTGTTTTTTGTTATTTAAAACGATTTATTTAAGCGGCACTGATTTGTCTGTACTTTTCATTCCTGCTGTACAGGGCGTGTTAGACCTTGTACTAAAAACGTAAAGGCTTAAAAACTAACATCTTTTTTTGGCTGATCTGATTTTTGTTTTGTGATGTACGATACTAGGTTAAGATTAAGGTAGGCAGACCACAGAACTCTGGTTTAATAAAACATCTTAAGTATATATTCATTTTTTCGACACTGAACCAAATTGAGGTTACGCCCTTTGCACCACAGAAAAGTGTATGCTTTTCTAAGCCGCACTGCAAGTGAAACATGTTCGGGACGACTTAGACCCCGTTTCGCAGTGAACGTATTAAATTGAACAAGAACTGGTGCTTACCTCTGTCAGCAAATCAATGCGATGATCTAACGAGGAACGATGTCAATTTCTAGGCATCCTATTACTAATAATATATATTCTACTTATACTCCTTAGAAACTGAATATATGTAGATAGAGTAAATCACTAACGTTGCATATACTTCATGATAATTTAATCAATTGTTTTCTCACAATACGGGTTAATGTCAATATCTAGATAACATATGTGAGTATTTGTGCCTCTTGTCTTGATGTGGAATGTACTAGAAAAAAAGAGGAGAGAAGATTATAGTTGGAACATATTCACCTAAAAGTATATATGCAGGTTAGTAGTCAAAAAAGTACCGACAAAATATCAATAACACACAAAATTTTAATTATTCATTCAAATTTATTTTAGCACCTTCAAAGTATGCTCCTTCAGAAACGATACACTTACTCCAACGAATAATCCAAGGATCAAAATATTTTTAAACGCTTTTTCCGGAACTGAGTTCAGTTCTCGTCGCGAATTCTCCTTTATGTCTTCTACCGAAAGAATGAAAACGAATGCTACGAAGTGGTATTTTGAATTTAGGGAAAAGGAAGAAGTCGACTGGAGTCACATCTGGTGAATAAAGTGATTGCTTCATTGTGCAACCACTTTATTAACCTTACAAATATCATTGCATTTGTTGAGTTTTTGTTCAAAAATTGTTTTTTCGTCGAATATTCTCTCTTAGACACCGCCTAATGCTCAAATAATATACTTTATTTACTGTTTGACCTTCCGGTAAGCAGTCCGAGTGCACAACACTGCGATAGTCAAAGAAAACAGTTAACATGACTTGGACTTTTAAACGACTTTGGCGTGGTTCTTTCGGTTTCGGTTCGACTTGTCGATTAGTTTGCATGTGAAACTCGTCAACCTCGTTACCAGTAACAATGCGTTTCATGAATGTTATGTCCGAATTGAATCGATCTAGTTGGTGCTCTTATCCAATTGAGTTTTTGGAGAAAATTCAGGTCTTTTGGGACTAACCGAGCGGCAACGTGTTTCATACGCAAGTGATTATTTAAAATGATAAGGATTGAGTCGTGAGACACAGACAATTCAGCGGCTATTACTCTCAAACTTGAATAAGGATTCAAGTTTGAGAGTCACTTCATTCAGTCACTATTTCCACTTCACTTTTGCAAAACTAACTTCAGTTGAAGACGTTGATGGCCTACCAGGGCGAGGCAAATCTTCCAGCATATCTCGACCGCTTTCCAACGATTTGTACCACTCATAAGCACGTGTTTTTGATCAAATTGATTCAGCGTAAGTTTTCTGTAAGATTTTCAGTATCTCCGAGCACAATTTTCGATGCAAAATTTAAGATAAACTCTTTGTTTGATGTTTTATGTCCATTATGAAATTTACAATACAAACTAGATAATTATGATCTACCTTAAAATAGCAATGTATTTATTCTAAATAACCGGTGCAACTCAAATTTCTCTCCATGTATTTAATATACTCTTTGCAAATTCCACACCAAATGAAAAACAGTTGTGCCAATCCAACAACAAAATATTACAAAATAAAATGAATTTGGAACCATAAACAAATAACCTATTCTCGATACTTTTTGGCAGAATGTGTTAGGGCGGTCAGCCAGGACTCAAACTCACCGGGGTCGTGAGAGATTCAAAATGTGAAACTGGTTCAAAATACAACTTATGTTTTCTTGTAAAACAATTTACATGTATTCCACATGAAGGCCGATACAATAATGATTTTATGACTTTTTGACAGTGTTTTGATTTTTTAATCATTCCATGTTTTGTTTTCAACTTCAAATTTTAAATTGTTATTTTTCTGTACATTGTATACTAGAGTTTTTTAGTGGCTATGTGGAACCAAACCTTAGTGGGTAACCGTTTTACTTAAATGAAACTTAATCGGATTTGTATGTATTGCGAGTGAAGCAGCGGGCAAAAGTATGGAAAACTTTCCTTGAAAAATTTCCTGTTGTGAAAACCACTCAAAAATCCGATATGCAGTATTAGGAGGAGTTAGTGGATATATAGACAGACAGACGCGGAGAGAAACTTTGTTTTTTACTATGTAACGATAACGACTTAAGAGGTCGATCGTTACAGTATCTACTTGCTCCATATAGAGACTATAACGTAAATAGGTACCTAACTAAATACGTTCTAAAAGAGACGTACCTATCATAATCGTCGCCACGTGCGGCACTTGAACATAACAAGTTGCAAGGTCATCAAATTCGACCGTATTTTTTGACCTTATTAAATGACACAAACATGATCGTAGTATGTATTTGTTTGCTTGACTATCCTTACAACCGGGTTCCATCACTAACTAGGACAACCCCAACATCGATTGGTAGTTGGAGCTAAGGAATTTGTAGAGTCGCTATGGATCGCTTTCTGGTTCTTTGCGTTTTCATCCATTGCACAATAACATTGTGCTTAGTGTGATAATTGCAAGCCCTCCTACAAGTAAGTCTCACCCAAAACGTTGAGAAGTTACACAAAACGTAAAGAAGGAAATGCTATGATGAGTTCCAACGAATAACGAATCGACAGGACTAACGTCCACTGCTATCTTCATTGCAAGGTCGCAGAAATTACATTCACTGCTTTTACAACTACTCAAGAGCAAGGAGTCTTTACTATTTCAACTACAAGAATATATCTGAAATTAATAACGCCTGCACCGCTTAGGCAATTACATACTGTTACAATTTGGGCTACCTGAAACAAAGCACATTTATTATCCGCCGGCGTCGTTTGAGCTAATAACATTGAAGCGCTTTTATGACCGTCTTCTTCTATTTACTTTGTGTTTAAAATTTTGAAATTAGAAAAACATCCCATTGTGTATTGTAATCTTTTATGGTAGTCATTAGCGAGGTGTGATTCTTAGAAATTCAATCTGCGCTGTTGAGAGACATATTGTAATTGTGCAGAATAAAGCAATGCCCCAATGCAGAGAGGGGCAGTCAAGCTATAATCGCAAGCGAGGCAAGACGTGTGTACATTCGATAAGCTATATAGTGACGGACTTGTGCGTGTTATTGAATCGTTCATTAAGTTTGTACTGGTTGTGTCCAGTTTGTATAGTTTTATAACACAGGTATATACGGGTTTGTATAGTTCTAATAAACTCTATAGTAATTCTAAAGGCATTTAAATTCGAGTCCTGCAACTCGTGACAATATTATATGCTCACAACCGCAAAGAAAATGTTTGTTCAGTTTCTCTAATTCTCTTGAAGAAGCGTGCTGAGAGTACTGTATGTTGCACTAAGTTAGAAAGAACCAGCAGTGGTGCGTTTATGGGCTTCCAAACCAAACTACAATGCTATAAAAAGATGATTGCTAAATGCAATATTAAGAAGTATCGTGTTCTAGACAACGTAGTTAAAGATTTCAATATCGTTCACAATATTTCTACATACTTAATTAAGGCCCGGTTCTTACAGGCAGTTCATTTGCCTTGGGGGCGGCATCCATAAAGTACGTCATACATTAAGGTAGGCAGAGGTCACATTGTGAAATGAAAAATTGTGTAATAAGGGGTGGTAGGGCTCCTAAATTGGGTGTCATCACTTATCAAATTACAATAAATTTATTTATTGAGCCAGTGACGTTCAGTCCACCATTTAAGTCTTTTTCAATGAGGTCATTGTACGATTACTTGAAAGGTGCACTGAACGTTAGTTTAATCTATCTTCCGGAAAGAATTATAATTGATTAAAATCAAATTTGAATACTTTAATCATGTTTTTTAATAATCATTTTTGATTCAAATCTAGACTGCAAAATATAATTTATTTAAGTTAATATACATTCATTACGGAGTTTAAAGCTCGAATATAGCTATAGAGGTATGGACCTCCAAGACACCACTCTTTTAAAAGCGTAATTAACAGGTTTTTAGGGAGTTTTTGGCGGGAACTGAAAGGAGCTGTTGTGCTGTGCAGTTTTATTTTCTAAAAATGTGTAAAATTACTCTAAAATGAACAATAGTTGTAGGATATTGATAGTTTTTGAGTAGTAATTATGTCTTGTGAGAAATGTGAACTGTGTAGTCAAATGTGGCCTTTTGAGTTGTCACATGAACTCCGTTGAATTGCACTAGCTGATTACCTACAGTTCAGCTGTGCTACACATAGGCTTAAGGAAATGAAGAAACTATATTGTACATTAAGATCACAAAGGCCTAGCTGCCAAGCCATAAACCTAAATAAATAATAACAGGTTTTAAGGAATCCGTAGCAGTTTTAAAAAAGCAAAAAAGGAACTCATAAGTTTCATAACTATTCGTTTATATCACATGCATTGAGTTATAACATGTTTATATGACCTAAGATCACATGTAAGTATGTATGTCACAAACTTTCTCTAGAAGCTCTGAGTCTATATGAATGATAGATGCATCTTGCCACATAATGCCACCATTCGCCAAAAGTAAAAAAATCCTAGCGATGTTCATAAGTAAGTTAGTTAAGTCGCCAAATTTGTGTCACCCATGTAACTTTTGAACTATGGGTAGCAAATTCCGAAATAATTTAATGTCTATATAATTTAATTTAAGCCCTTCGCTGTTATAAATATTTAAATCGATTCAAAAACTACAATATTACATACATACAACTTACAAATACTATCTGTGAATAGCATCCACCACTTTAAAAGTTTCAAATTGAACGCAGCTCAACTTCCAAACAGTTTTATCAGTGCGCGAGCGTAGGACACGCGTGTAAAATATTTTAATTTCGAATAAACAAATCAACTACGGATATCGCTACAATAATGGACATTGAAAATGGAATTGTTACAAATGGTGATGTGAAACATATTATGATCTTTACCAATGCTACCTGCCGATCGTCTAACACAGGTTTAAACTTTTAAGTGATTATTTATTGGTGAAAGTTGTTACGCACGTGCAGTATGCAACTCTTCGATTCCATAGTCGAAAAGCGGCACTGCCTTGAATTCATCTTAACAATCTTAAGCCCTTAGATCATATAATACCTCAATGCTTAAGCCTATAAGCGGAACAATTGAAACATTTTTCTGCGGCGTAGGTCCCTTATGCATTCGAAAATATTTTGTTATTATACTTACGAGTATCTCAAGAATTAAATCACCAATAAGTTTTGTTCTAAAAAGTAGACTTGATTTTTATTACGACTCAAAAAAATACATATTACTAAATAAAACTAAAGTATGAATAATTGAATTTCATATCTAGAAAGAAATAGTAGAAAATTCTGTACCTATTCTGGCAAAATAGCAAACCTTAATATATTATTGAGTATCTGATTTATTCTAAAACACTCAACATCCTTAACCAAAAATATTTGATTCGTAATTTATGATTTAAAAAAAAATCACATGTCTATGATTCATTTTATTTGTATAGATTATGATTTTTTTAAAATAAATAATCTAAGCTATACTATAAACAAAGCTATAGCTACAATATAACTTAAATTTATGAGTAAAAAGTTGACTCCAAATCATATATACTTACAGAGAGAGAGAGAGAGAGAGAGCGCAATAACTAATTCTTTCTAGTTCTCTAAAGAACTGTAAACTTTTGTTGAAAGTTTAATCATAATTATAGCGGGATACAAAAGTAAAAAACATGTGGGGGTCAAATTGCGGAATAAACCCTGCCAATAATAGTAACTAAATACATATAGAACAATAACTAAGACACTTAAGCCAAAGGTCATGATAAACCGCAACCCACTGTCCTTCTTTACATATATACATGTAATTTATGTTTCACTTATCAACGTGACTACGGTTTTCGGTGGGAACACAATAGCCAATGAGTGCCACAATTATTTTATTTTTTCTTTACAAGTACCTAACAATAATTGTAGGAAATGTTCTATTTTATTCAAAAGAACTGTTTGTCACTAAAATCTCAATTATTTGTATAATATTTGACTTTCTCAGTTTTGAGGAGGTTCTCAAATAATTTGTGTATTTTTTTTGGATTTTCGTTACTTCATCAATTGTGGACCGGTTTTTAAAATTTTTCTTTTAATCGAAAGGTTATACTACCGAATTGCTCCGATTGGCATCATGTCAGGATCTAATAAGTAGATTTCAAGGAATTTCAGAAAATTGTTAACCAACTTCTTTTAAACACGATATTTCCCCTCAATTGTAAATCGATTTTTAAATCCATTTTTTCCCTATACGGTATTATTAGTTCCAGTCACCAAATCAGGATCTGATGTGATCCCATTGATATCGAGCATAATCCTTATTAAAGAACGCCGTGCACCTAAATTCTTGCAAAATAGCTTGTATGTATTTTCTACAGTTATTTAATTTTGCATATGCATGTTCCGCGATTACTTCGTCAATTGTGGATCGATTTTCAAATTGTTCTTTTTAACTGCCGAGATGAACCCTTAGTCACCAAGTCAGGATCTGATTTGTGGATCGCAAGGAAATTGAGAGCAACCCTTGTTGAACAGCCTATATACACTGAAGGGTGAGATAGCAAATTTGTATACGCGTGCCGGTTGTATAATTTCTACAGTTGCTTAATATATTATTTCAAAAGCTATTGAATTATATGCTAACTAAAAAGTAAAAATATTTTTTGTTAACCAAAAACAAAAAGAACAATAACAAATTTACAAAACATAGTAATTTTTCTGTTTTACTTGACACCGACTTCAAGATGTTGTAGAAAGAAGTTGGTCGAATATTTATTTTTTGGTTTTTAGTCTGAAGTCGCGAGGTTTAATACCTTCTCATAATTAACCGAACAATTAAAGAAGTTATGCGAACCATTATTAAACTTTCATAGCAGCGGTTCTTTGGTAAATATTGTAGAATTCTAACAAAAACACTTTTGCTACAAGACAACCTTGGTAAATAAACTTTACAAATCACTGCTTGGTTGAAACTTAGTATTCTTATATCCGTATTTAGTTATTTTAGACATGACAACGTTGAATTAAAAATACCTAAAACGCATAAATTCACTTTTTTCCATTTTACTAACGTTGACTACAGATAATGTCGAATATAAGGCAAAAAAATGTTTTCTTTTATACATTATGATAAGGTTATATGCCGTCTACTGTACTATTTGTTTTTGTTGTCCACAGATAAATCATGGACAAGAAATAAAAAAGAGTCTACGATAAAGTCACAATTGATTTTGGACAAAGCATCAGGTGCTATTCGTCCTGGAAGACTGACATTTATTTTAGGTCCCTCAGGTGCAGGCAAAACTACCCTCCTCAAGATATTATCTGGTAGAAAGTGAGTTCTCTTTCAAATCCGTACTGCCTTGTAATAATTTAATTGCGTGGTGATCGATTTATTTTAGAGACTGATTAAGTTTAATAATTAATTTACAAAAAAAATAATTGAAGATATGATTAAACGGAGACATGAAAAAATTAGTTTATATATAGAATTTTTTTAACAAAGTTTTGTTCGACTGTCATTTTTTACGTGATGTGTGTTCTCAAATTAAGCTCAAATATAGTTTTTTGAGGTATGGTTGTGTTAGTATGCTTTTTAAGTATATTTCATTTTCTTTCGACTTAGAAAATCATAAAACATAACAAACTGCTTTATCCACAAATGATTTCCAGCATTGTTTTTTGTAATTTTAATTAATAAGCACAAATTGCAGTACCGGCTTTACCTATAGTACAGGGTGTGCGGCGTATATGGGCGCAGGGTCTTAGGGGCCGCCCAGCGCCGCTCACGACACTTCCAAAAAACATGGAGCCGCAGGGCAGCAAAACAAGACGCGCCACAAGCGAATCCTTTACAGAGCGACAAAGAACAGACAATTAAAGATTATATTGGTGTAGTGTCGCATTATTCTTTTAACACCCTTCCTTCCAAGGAATACTTTTTACTTGTGTACCTCAGAACAAGAGCTTATTACATAAAATTTGCTATTGATTAGTGAAGGTTTTTTTGAAATTCGATGACCGAGCTAGAATCACATCGAAATCAGCGCAGTAGTTTTTACGTGAATCTCGAACAAACAGACAAGAAATCTAAAATAATGCATCTTGTTCTCTGTCGTTTATATAGGCCATTCTTATTTTTTTTAATAACTTCAAAATATCGACACAGCATTATTGGAATTATATAATATGATAGATTACCAATCAATTTAATTAATTAATGTCTGTCTATAAAAAAAGTTACCTCACGGAATGTATATTTTCTTTACATATATACATAACTATAAACACTCTTAACAAATTAGACAATGTTTAGTGACTTGTAGCGTATCACTAGTGACATCTGCTAGATAACCTTTAGGAGGACAACATTTTAATAAAATTATGTCTTTTGAACATGTTTATTGTTGTGGGTTAGTTAATAGTTAACCTCGTAATCCAATTTTAAATACCTTGAAACACAAAGCAATCTCCACTGTTACTGATCACATACCTAAATTTTCTATTAAGATTATTTGTTTCAGAAAAACAGGAGTTACAGGATCTCTGCATGGGACAGGCCGTAATGTGGTTTATGTAGAACAAAATGCTGACTTAATCGATACTCTGACTGCTGGAGAAACGCTGCAGTTTGCTGCCAGTCTCAAGTTAGCAGGTGCTTCCCATAGAGAACGAGCATATGCGGTAAACAATTCGTCTATAATTTCAAATAAAAAAAATGAAAATCATAATATTCAAAAATGTTAAAATTAAATATATTTACATTTATAAATAATGATTTAAATAATAACAACGTTATCTATGTAATAGAAAAGGCTACATTTTTAACGCTAACTGATTGGAAAGATTATTACTTATACTCATAAAAACTGAAAAGTTTTAAAACGAAACTGCACAGTGAAACATTGCTTTTCGAGTTTCCGATAAAAATTGTGAATATAAAATCAGGAAATATAAACAAAATCTATTTATTCCACTTATTTGCATTTTATAAGTATATAATATATATAATATAATATTTACCGGGTTATTTAATTAAAACAAGTTTTCACTTGCATGTTATCTATGTATTATAATTATACACATAATTATGTATCAACTCGTTATATATTGCACTCTTAAGTGGACTTATTTTCGTAATTATTGTTATGATTGTTTTTTTATTAAATTAAACAAAACTCATAATCCTCTTTTAGGATTCATCGAAATAAGGTATTCCCAGCACTAAATATTATTTACCAGCTGCGCCTCGCGGTTTCACCCGCGTGGTGATGGGAAATCGTTATATTTTGGATAAAGTAATTTTGATACTTACTAGTAATACTTAGTACATTACTTTTATCCGTGCAGGAACGGAGAAAGAATACAATTTCCTGCGGCCCGGCGGCCTGTCGTAAGAGGCGACAAAACAACCCACAGCCAGGTGGTAGGGCATTTGCCCGACTGGATGGCGACCACCCCTGGTCTAGAGTATGCCGCCATAATAACCCTGTGTTGTGTTCCGGCATTAGTGACCAGGTTCCAGGCTCCCTAAAGAGAGCAGCAGCGCATTCGTAGCACCTTTGGTGTTGCAAATGTCCATAGGCGATGGTAACCGCTGTCCATCAAGTGCGCCGTCTGCCTGTCTGCTGATCTCCTGCAATAAATAAATAATAAAAAAATAATTACATTAAACAAAGTGCAAGTATTGAATTGCTTTATTAACAACATACAACATACATATTTTTCGTCATAACCTATCATGTTTACTTTAAGCTATTGTATGTCTCTCAATACCACGGGCCATAAAAATGGCCCGGACTTTTGGAGTGCTTGCGTGGGGCCATGGGGAGGCCAACACGTAGAGGCCCCTTGACAAATTTAATGTAAATATGTGGCGTGACACTGACCGGCGATTATCCCTGTCTACACCATATAATCATGCACCCAAGGACAAGCCCCGGCCAGTGTAGGACTATTGTGGGAAATAAGGACAAAAAGTACCGGGCTGGCTATTGGGGTGAACTGTTAGTGGTACTAGCGGTCTGGGAATATGGGGACTATGGCGTCTGCCCGTCGCAATGTTTAGGGAACATGGAAAAATGGGCAGACAGTGACTCGCCACTCCCTGCATGGGCCCCTAAAATGCCATAAAAGACAGGGGCAACATGGGTGTGAGTGGCTAAGGGGTGTAGAGAAGTGGGCTGCAGGTTCACCGAAGCTACTTCTGACGTTACGCCATTTATCACTTCCACCCTTGGAGCTTGAGTCTTAGCTCTAGCGATCTCCACTCCGTGCCGGCTGGTTAAGGCAGTAATTTTGTAAGCGAGAGTTCTTGAACACCAAATAGACAGATAGATAACACTTTATTGCTCACCAAATATAAAATTTCAAGATACACAATTACAATATTGTCATGGTAGAAACAATAGGTGGTCTTATCGCTGAAAGCAATCTCTTCCAGGCAACCTAACTTAAGGAATAATTTAACCTAATCTGGCGATGTAGGTGGTGCAGATCATTAAATATATCATAAATAAACTTAAACTACATAATTTATAAATTAAATACACATACTTAAACTAATTTATAAATTAAATACATACATATATATTAATAGTCTATAATATAAGAATTAGGCATAATTATTTATGGAAAAGTAGTGTTTTCTGAGTGCATCCTTAAATGTAGGCGATGTTTTGGCCTCTCTGACAGTAAGAGGCAACGCATTCTAAAGTTTGACAGCCTGCACTGTAAAAGAGTTATCATAAAAGGATGAAGTGTGTGTAGTGAGTTTACGATACGTATGAGTGCACAAATTGTGGAAAGTAGAAAGGCGAATAGTTAAGAGAAGAATTGTTTGTTTAAAAGAAGCTAAGCGAACCATTACAAATCTGTTATGTCGGCAATTCTTTGGTTAATATCGTCAAACTATGTCTAATTCTGCTAGACCTTAGTACGGTTGAAACGCCGTCTCCTCTTTCTGTGAAAGAGATGGCGGAGCGGGAGCGTGAGCGTGTGTAAGTCCTTGCTCCGCTTTCGACTTTCGACCTTCGGCTTCCGTGAGCGGTCGGTGCGAGTGGGTCCTCGGAGTAGAGGTTCTCACCGCCGTTATGCCGTCAAGGTGAAGGCGCACCGTAGTCATAGTGCGCTCACCTCTCCTCTCGTAGGGCGAGTCCCAAACCGCCCCAACGCTGGATCTGAGTCCAATGACGCTGGGGGCTATGCTTCCTCCGGCAGTGGACGTGGCCCTAAAGGCCCCACCTGCCAGGGTATGCAAAGTTGGTCAAGCTTCCTCGTTCCCGTAGCCTTAGCTTAAGGTATAGGTAGGAACACCGAAGGGTTTTAGTGGGGATCCCTAACCGTGGTGTGGCTATAGCACTTCATGAATGAGGTGCCAGTGCTACCTCGACCTAGTGAATCCCACACACCGGCCGCGACTTTTCCCCTTTCGCGCGGCTGATGGTCCTCAATAGTATTATCCCTCGTAAAAAAAACACAAAAGAAATCCTTAATAAACTTTAGAAATCACTCGTGTGTAACTTATTATTCTTATGCCTGTAAATAGGTAATTATTTTTAATGTATTTTGGAGTTGCATCAACATCAATCTTAAAATAACGTCGATAAATTCTTTTTATTTACAATTCACTGACATCGACTACAGATAAGACAGATTATAGCCAAAAGGCAAAAAAATCGCTCATGTTCTAGACCAATTTATAGTTACATACATACAAACAAACTACAAACATAACTTCACGCCAGGTCCCTTGCGGGGTAGGCACGAACAACAGAGTGGCTTATTCTTACACACCTCACTTGCTTCTTTGACATTCATAGCTCTTGTCATGCACGCTCGTCTGTTCTTAAGGCTCCTGATATCACTTCTGCTAATACATGATCAATTTGATCATGGAAGGTGTGTCGTGGCCTTCCGCGACTTCTGCATATAGTTACATCAGTGGTCTAATTGTTATCAGTAAATTTCTTCTGTTATAAACTTCTTCACATGTGTTATAAATTATTTTTTATTGTATTCCATAATGAATATTATTATTATATCTGTAGACTAAATTCAGATGAATCCGCAATACCTCTTTTACTACAGATATCATGAAGCAGACTCGCAAACAGGCCCTTTACCTTAACTACAGCGGTATATAAAAAGTGTCGGAATCTAGAGCTAGGCCGTGCCTACCCTCAATACCGGGTTGAAAGGTTTAAACCCCCTTATCAAGAGATTTAGAAAAATGTCACTGTACAGTGTACACTACATGGTGTTGTAACCGCGTTTATAAGAAAATTGTGTATACTCAGTCATCTGTACCACAATATGTATAAACTACCATAAAATTTACTGTAGACTACAAAAGTCGTAAAGGACATTTGATGGGTTGTTACCCTCTGCAAGTCAATAATCAACTCCACATTACCGTGAAGGTCATGCGGCGGATGACAGCGCTCGATATCCTTTGATGCCCCACACTTTAAAAACTATTGCCTTAAAGGTGTATATATTATAAGTAGCGGCTGACGGACGCGGCTGAGGGGCATGGCTTACAATGTTTCTGGATAAGGAAAGTCCATTGAAGTGTGCACATTTTAAGTCACATGTCGCAGACGTGACGTGTGTTACGGTTCTGGTGTGCACATTGTTCGGACACATCCTACGGACGCGTCACGTAATGTGTAGGCACCTTTACGGGCTGGCTACGGACTTGTTGCCGTGAGGGACAGCTAAACGTAATACGATGGGCGACAAAATAAAACGTACTGTATAGTAAACATCGTTTAGTGATAACAATGATTAGGTAAAGCTATAACTAAAAAAAATACACTCGCACGGAGGCTGGGGCAGAGCCAGGCATACATCAAAATTGAATCATAAGCACGACTGTATGGGGTAGCGTGTCCCTGTGCTTCGCCGAAGTGCGGGGCGGTGATGCAAGGGTTTAAGCACGAAATAAGTAAAAATGACCTGAATTGTTCTACGTCACTCTATTAAGATATATGAAGCATGGCACAATTTGGCACGTGCGACGCCAACCACTTCGTGTCGCTCGTAGCTTACCGCGAGCTCGTGGCCGGGCCGTAATAAAGCGATAGCAAGCAGACGGTCACAGATACTACGTCAATCGATCGAAACAAAACAAAATAAACAAGTACGACTGTGTAAAACAAATGACAATCGCTATACAAATATTTTCCATTTTATCATTTCATATACAAATAAACCTGTACTTTCCGTCATCAGATGCCCACTACTATTGTTCAGCAAAGTTTGAATTTACCGCCCTTTGAATTGCCCCCTCCTCCTTGATTCGGGACTGCAATGATGTAAAGAATTCTTTCTCCGCTCCTGCCCGGTGATATGTATACCTACTTAAACCGAATTAATACATAAACAAATATCCCTATTATTAATATTATAAATGGGAAAGTAACTCTGTCTGTCTGTCTGTCTGTTCCGTTTTCACGTAAAAACTACTGAACCGATTTGGCTGAAACTCAGTATATATATGTTTTCGATACCGAGAATGAACATAGGATACTTTTTATCCCGAAAAGTGGGATAGTTTCCGGGATAAAAATATTTGTCTTTCTGTTTGTTATGCTTTTACGGAAAAACTAATGGGCCGATGTGGCTGAAATTTGGTACGTTTTGGCCTTTTTGGTCATTTTGGCCTATTTGGTCATTTTGACCTATTTGGTCATTTTGGCCTATTTGGTCATTTTGGCCTATTAGGTTGTTTTGGCCTTTTTGGTCGTTTTGCATATTCGATCATTTTAGCCTATTCGGTCATTTTGGCCTTTATGGTCATTTTGGCCTTTTTGGTCATTTTGGCCTTTTTGGTCATTTTGGCCTCTTTGGTCATTTTGACCATTTTGATTATTTTGGCCTTTTTGGTCGTTTTTGCCTATTCCGTCATTTTGGCCATGTCGGTCACTGGTCTTTTGGTCATTTAGACCATTTTGGCCTTTTTGGTCAAGTTTTGTAATTTATTTTGTTGACAGATAGACGGGGGATGGTATAATTAGCGATATAAAATGAGGTGAATCTTCCGTGGGCAAATACATAAAAATGTAATATAATATAACCTGTAGCACTTGCTCTATAAACAAGAGACACGAACTAGGGGTTAACCCGCGGCGGAGCCGCGGGGTAAACTCTAGTATTCTTATAATTACAGATTGACACAGTAACCAAGCAGCTTGGTATAAATGGGGTACTGAATACAAGAGCCAGTAGACTATCAGGTGGAGAAAGAAAGAGACTGACAGTGGCCTGTGAACTACTAACAGATCCACCGATTATGCTTCTGGACGAACCAACAAGGTACTTCAAAGAATTGTATTTCTCTTTTCGACCGCCTAATTGTAAAAACAGTTTGCAATAGATTCCTATAACACCAACAATAAAAAGCGTTTCAAACCCGTCTATGACGAGTTTTTCATAAATTATAAAAGTAGAAAACCAAGGTTAAATATTATCTACAACATACAAATTTTATTTAAAAACGTAGATTACGGCGGCAATACTAAATCTTATTGAGATAAACTTATTTATCTTCACAATTTATTTCTTTAAATTTACTCTAAAGCTGGTTAAGATTATCTAAGCTAGTCTCCGTGATGCCATTATGTTACTCATCATTGATCTCTAGAAAATCACGCATGGAATGTAAAATCTGGTATATTACACACATGATATACAGATGAATGCAGCTGGTTGCGCGCTGACCCAGTTTACGCCTTTGTAATGAGATAGAGGGAAATCTTCTTTAATCAAATCATGAATCATCATAAAGTATTGGGTTTCCAAAATACATTGTAAATTTGTTATCTAACTGATCCCTCGTAAATATTAAATTCATGTAGTTCCTCCTTAAGCTTTATATGTCGTCTGTCCAAATTCGTCGCCTTTTAGTCGATGCTAAATGCAATACGCGCATCAAATTCAAAATCTGAGTCCTCTTCTGACGAGCTGTCCATGAAATCAAAAAGATTTTTTTTTGAGGCGAGGGAAAATGCTTAACCGATTTTTACGCACAATCTGGGTCGTTGCTAGGGAACGACACACGTCGGTCGGGGGCGATAGCACTGCAGCAATAGTGGCAGTGCTCCGTCCGCGATCGACTCAGAATAGTGTGGAAAGACTCAGAGGAAGCTGCATGGGCAAGTGACCCCAATACCCACTAAAAACCCCCACCTCCCTGTCGACCCTGCGCTTTAGTTTGTGAAGGAAAGGCTGAGATTTAGAACATAGTTACACCCAGCCGAAATCAAAAAGAAATATACGCTAACTTTTTGTAACACGCTGTATAAACAATCTGCACTAACAAACCTGTTTAGTTTGAGGAATTTCGAGGGACTGAATAATTTGGGATATTATTATATCTGCGTAGTGTGTTGTACTATACGCAGTTAAAATATTATTTTTTGTTGCACGAGTTTAGCAGATTGGCAGACAGCCCATCTGATGGAAAGCGGTTACCAGCAACTATGGACATTTGCAACACCAAAGGTGCTACAAATGGACTGCTGCTGTCTAAAGGGATACTGGAATCTGGCCACAACTCAAGGTTGTTATGGCGGCGTAATCTAGGACTCTAGAGGTGGTTGCCATCCAGACGGGTAAATAACGTACCACATGGTTGTGGGTTGTTTGTTACCGCTTACCGGCCGGCCGGAAAGCCGAAATTTTAGTATTTCGCCGTTCCGTCAGGGATATATATCTAATAATAATAATAATAATCGGCAGACATACACACACACTGCATATCCCCAAATTAAGCAAGTTACGCTTGTGTTATGGGTAATATACAACGGACCACTCTGGGGCCGATCCCAGACACCCAGACCATGGTAAATAACGGAGAAAATACTTTTCCGAAATTTACTATACCGGGAATCGAACCTGGAACCTCTGGGTTGCAGTGAGGTAGGCCGTCCAAGGCTTAGCCCGCTCAACCACAGAGGCCGTCTATACATCTACTGTGTCCACATATTGTGTTAAAGTTAGTGTTCAAATACGATAGACTATATACATTCTAGACTATCTGTATGTCTGATTGGTATTATAAGGCATGAAAAACTAATCGAACCAATGCCATATTCCATGTATAATAAGAATAATAATGCTCACAACAGGGATCGTAGATAACAGAAACATAGCTCTTCGTCACTGTATTGACTTTACTTCCTCTGTTATCTGTTTCACTCTTACTTCATCCGAATTTTTGTTATAGAAATAGTATATATATATATATATATATATATATATATATAACTAGCTTCTGCCCGACTTTGATACATTCTTCATTGGTGCCCCGCTCCTATAGCTCTTAGCGTCATGAAATATATCCTATAACCTTCCTCGATAAATTGCCTATCTCACACTGGAAAAAAACAAATCAGCGCGTTCAAGCAAACAAACAAAGAAACAAACTTTCAGCTTTATATATTATATTTATATAAGATAAAACTCTCTCACCGACACCACACTCTGTCAAAACCTCCGCTTCTATTATGTTACGTTGCAGAGAAATTATTTTTAGTCTGTTATAACCTGTTTAAGTAATTAAAGGTTTATAACTATCCCACGGGAACTCTTTAATTTTTCGGGATCAAAAGTATCTGTTGACCAGAGATACAAGCTATCACCATACAAAATTTCATGTAAATCGGTCCCGTCGTTTCGGAGATTAGCCGATATAAACATACAGACAAACTAAGAAACAAAAAAAATGAAAACAATCTAAATTAGTTTTATTTCACTTCTTACAACCCCCTGACTCGGTTTTTAGCATTTTTCTTCATTGTACAGAAATTTGACCTCTACAATTTTATTATATGTATAGATGATTAGAGATGACAAGAATATTCGGCTGCTATTCGGTATTCGGCCGAATACCGAATGCCAAATAGTAAAAAAATGCACATATTTCTCAAAATTATATGCAATACATTTCCCGTTAAAAATTGATGCGCATTTAATTTTTTATTACTTACTTTCGACTGATTTCTAACATAACTTGTATAAAACTTATAGATAGATAACACTTTATTGCACCCCAAAATGTACAATTACAAACACAGACCATGTTTACAATATTTTCTAGGCAATACAACAGGCGGCCTTATCGCTCAAAGCGATCTCTTTCTTATGTCAATTTTTAAACGATATTAAAGCAAAGAGAAGGTCGTTAACATATAGGAATATGCCATTAGTCATATTATCATTGTCATAGAAAGAAAATGCAAAGAAGTTTTTGCATTGTCGAGCGTCTAATTTTTTTTTGTATTCTCAGCGGATTGGATGCTGTGTCATCAATGTCTGTGATACGAGCGTTATTGACAGTAGCGAGAGGTGGCCGCACGATATGCTGCGTGCTTCATCAGCCATCTTCTCAGCTGTTCTCCTTAGCTGACGACGTGATACTGATGTCAAAAGGAAGGACTCTCTATGCGGGCGCAGCTACAGATGTCTCCAACATTATTGCAAAAGCTGGATTGGTGTGTCCACAGTATTACAATATGGCGGATTACTGTGAGTTTTTTAATTCTATATTTATTGTTCATTGATGGCCGGTTCCTATATCTTTCGTACTATGCATACCCTTGCCATCTTTTTTTATTTTTTTATTGCAGGAGTTCAGCAGACAAGCAGACGGCCCACTTGATGAAAAGCGGTTACCATCGCCTATGGACGTTTGAAACACCAAAGGTGCTACAAATGCGCTGCTTCTCTCTTAAGGGAGTCTGGAACCTGGTTACTAATGCCGGAACACAACTCAAGGTTGTTATGGCGACATACTTTAGACTAGGGGTAGTAGCCATCCAGTCGGACAAATGCCCTACCACCTGGCAACTAACCATAAGTTGAATTTTGACAGTACTTGTATAGAGTTTATGTCACATTTTACCAGAGGTAATGCAAACTGCAAATGAACGATCGTTAATATATTGGAACCAGCCATTATACAATATTACATTTTTTTGTTTTATTTTTAATTATTATATTACACATTAAAATATACACTACTGCAAATAATATAATCCTTTAAAACTATAAATAGAATACTGACCCTAGGTCATCGAAGTCAATGGGTAAGGTTCCGAGAAGCCCTCTTTCCCCCCCACCCCGGCAATTTAAGAAGCTAGTGCCTTCCAGGGGTTACGAAATGGCTACGCTAAATACTTGTGGCCGTGGATAAAGACGGAAGACCGAACACCAAGTGGTTTTAATGGATATCCCTGACCGTGGCGTGGCAATAGCACTTCTTGCTTGTGGTGCTATAGCCACCCTAACACTGCGTTTCCCCCGCAATGAATAGTGCTCCAACGAATTATCACTTGTTAAAAGGTAAAAAGTGGTACCTTTTTACCTTTTACCAAGAGTCGATAAGCATTCTGAGAGCGCTTTGTAGAGTATGACCTGAGGCCTCAATATAGAATAGCTATTTGCTATACTACAGTTCGTCCGTCATGAATACTTTCTATAAAAGAAAGTAGGTATTCTACAATCATCCTCTTCAAAAATAAAGCATCATATAAATACTTAAAACATGTTATTTAGACCAAACTGGTCGAAAATTGAAAGTATTAATAACTTTATTTTTTAATCATGTTTTTTACTATGGTATAGTAATTTCTTCTTACAATTATACATAGCTCTTAATAATTGTTTAACTTATTACAACTAATCATAAATTCTTAAGACATAAAAGTAGGTAAAATTTGCAAGAATATTTGAATTATTTATTGACACAAATGTTTTGATTTAAAGTTATTTACAATGTATCATACGACCTCTTTCTTGTGTTTAGTTTGTCTCAATAGACCATTCCTCAATAAGTAAATAAACTTTATATAACATAAGTTTTGTATCAAATACTTACGCATTACCTAAATATATTTCATTTATTTTAATTTTGTATAAGTATTACTACCCAAAGGAACGTTATGGACTGAAAGAAGATATATAGAATAACTAGAGCAGAAAAGGAATGTTAAGGTGATTTAGGCATTTAAAAAGAATGTATGAAAGTAGAATCACAAAACAAGTATATGAGAGCATTGTGAATGGTAGAGTTGGTGCGGGCGGACAGCGATGTACACATGATGATCAAATAGTGCAACTGTTAAAGAAAAGTAAGGTAAATAGCACCTCAAATGAACGTGCTTGGTTTAAAAGATTAGATAGATGAGGTTAAGGGGGACGGGAGTCAACGAAGTGACATTGTGTGACAAGGGGTGCGAGTATACAAAGCTGAAGAGTTTGTTTGTTTGCTTGAACGGCTAATCTCAGGAACTATTGGTCTGATTTGAAAAATTCTTTCAGTGTTAGATAGCCCATTTATCGAGGAAGGCTTTATAATCACGCTAAGACCAATAGGAGCGGGGCACCAATGAACAATGTTTCCAAATCGGGCGGTATTTTTAACTTACATTTTTTTTACTATTCCACACGGACGAAGTCGCGGGCAGAAATTAGTCAAATATATTTAAGCTAATTACGGAACTGCTGTTTTAATTTACTAATGTTTTGATGTAAAATATGTGATGTTACACTAGGGAGAATCACAAACGTGACCAGCTGTGATAAGGACAGGGTAGGGGTCAAAAAATGGTTGTCAATTCGTGAATGGCCCCTTAACCAAAGTAGATGCAATAAGAGTTGTTCTTCAGGATTATCTGCCTACCCTCATGCGAAACAGGCTTAATAATATGTGTTTATGTGTTGCTTGTCAATTATTATTATTAATACTGACCCTCAGATTAAACAACTTTCATAACTTTTGGCGATAAAAAAATATATTCCATGGCCGCACTGTTATGTCCACGCGCGACGACTATAATTTTGCATATTTTTAACAATCCAATTGGATATAAAAAATAGTTTCAAGTTGGTTATATATTCCCACGTATATTAATTAGAATTTCATAATCGTACTCAAATCTGCGTTATATTTTATTCTCTGTATTAATTATTTATTATTTTTAAGGAATATACCAATATTTTATCTATAATACCTTTTTTTATTTAGTTCTAGTTTTTAATTTTAGGTTTCTTTTTCATACTGTAATTTAATTTATGTATTAAATAAAACTAAACAAAACTCTCCATAATCACCAGTACAGAAGCAATAGAAGACTATACAATACCACAGCCATTTGTTATTAATGAAGTGATACTACAAATGAAGACTCCAGAGAGAAAACGAATTTGTCACCTTTTTTTCGAAACTAATGTGTGTATTTTGTAGAAAATTTCCGATACCATACAATAAAAAACCGAACAAGGTAAAACACGAATTAATCTTCGAGTTCTTGACTGACATTCAAAAAATCGCATACAGGAAAAAAGGAGAATAGCATACCTAAAAATATGTAACTTTACCCTGTTAAATCGGACTTAGATAGTTTTTTTTATGCTTGAAACCTTTTTGATTTTTAAGTAATTCATTTCATATTTTAGTTTATTACGAAACTTTGGGTTCTCGAAGTACAAGGTCCCAAAAATGCGATATCTCAAAATCAATGTTGCTTGACAATTTCGTCTTTTTCTCTGGTGTTTTCAAATGCTACAGCGAAATTTAGATTTCCTCATTTCCATACAATATACCATTTGTTATTTAAAATTACTATATAAAATCAGCCAAAGCAAGAATTCTATTTATATTCCTAAAATAAAATTGTGGTACATTTTAGTAATTAGTATTATATATTTTTAAAACAATGCAAAATATATTCATTTATGACTCATTTAATCTATCTATTACTTATAATAAAATCGTATTCGAGGTTGAATTTCGAACAGACTAAAAGTAATTTCTCTGCAACGTAACATAATAGAAGCGGATAATTTGACAGGGTGCGGTGTCAGTGAGAGACTTTTATCTTATATATATAATTTGCTTGAACGCGTCAATCTCAGGAACTACAGATCTGATTTAAAAAAAAATTCAGTGTTAGATAGCCCATTTATTGAGGAAGATTCCAGGTTATAAACCATCACGCTAAGAGTAATAGGAGCGGAGCACCAATGAAGAATGTTTCAAAACCGCGGGTGTTTTTTACCTTCCTTTCCATGCGAACGAAGTCGCGGGCAGAAGCTAATCTTATATATAAAAACTAATCGCAAAATGTGTTAGTAAGCGCATAACATTTATTTTTATACCTGGAGTACAGCAAACAGGCTGACGGCACACCTGGTGGAAAGCGGTTACTTTCGCCTATGGACGTTTGCAACATCAGAAAGGCGCTGCCGGCCTCGAAGAAATTTTATGACACCCTTTTTGAAAAACTCCATATAGTAGCGCTGTGGGAAAACCTCGGCCGGGAGCTCATTCCAAATCCCCACGGTACGTAAGAGAAACGTTCTACAGAACCGTTGCGTACATGAGTGAAGTGGCTCGAGGATTTGGGGGTGAACTCCCAACCGATGGCGAGCGGTGCGATGGTAGAAAGAGGACGAAGGCACCATTCTAAACAGTTCTTCGGAACACTCCCCGTTATACAGTCGGTAGAATACGCAGAGAGAAGCAAAGTCTCTCCTAAGACCAAGCGTATCTAAGCTGTCTGTGAGTATGGGATCATCAACAACGCGAACGGCTCGACGTTAAATACAGTCTAGGGGATTAAGTTGGTAGGCAGGTGCTCCAGCACAAAGGTGTGAGCAGTACTCCATATGCGGCCTCGCCTGGGCTTTATAAAGCACAACAAGATGTTGCCGCGGTGTGAAGTACTGCTTGGACCGGTTTAACACTCCCAACTTCTTTGAAGGCAAGTTTTGCCTTGCCTTCAAGATGGCCCCTGAACTGTACATCGTTCGCGATGTCAACGCCGAGAATCCCAATACTTTGGAGGTGGTAAGGGGAGTTCCTTGGAACTGAAGCGCTTGCTCGAATGCAGTTTTTTTGGCAGAGAATACGCAGACCTGTATATTCTTGAGGTTGAAATGGACAAGGTTCTGTCTCCCCCATTGTGAGATTCTCTGCAAAGAATGCTCAACTTCAGACACAAGTCTAACCCGACTTTCGTCCACAAATGATCGAGGGACGTTTGCGCGACCAGAGTACTGCACATCGCCAGTGCATAGCAATGAATGTTGCGAATAGATAACATAATTATCATTGATATGCAAGATGAACAACGTTAGCGATAGCACACAACCCTGGGGCACACCAGCGTTTATGGGCTTGATACTAGAGCAGCAACCGTCGACAACGACTTGAATGCTGCGCCCATCAAGAAAGCTGGATAGCCAGGTGCAACGACCCTCAGGTATCTCATATGATGGCAGTTTCGATAGAAGGGCTCTGTGCTAGACCCGGTGGAGGGCCTTAGCAATATCTAGGCTGACTGCCAGTGCTTCCCCTTTGCTCTCAATGGCTTCAGCCCAATTGGTGGGTTAGGTAAACCAAGAGATCCCCAGCTAAGCGACCGTGGCGGAAGCCATATTGCCGATCGTTTAGCAGCTTTGAATCTTCCAGGTAACCCAGAAGCTGCGCGTTGATAATACGCTCCATCACCTTTGAGAGCAAAGAGGTTATTGCTATAGGCCTATAATTCGATTTTGTTTTTGTGTCATGAAACAAAGTCTTTTAGGAATTCAGAAAATATGGCGGTACGAAGTTCGCCGGGCCAGCTAGTGTTATAATAATTTTAATGTTTACTATTTAGCAGATTTTTTTTGTGCTAGAACAGAAAATCCGGGTCATAATTTATCGTCTTCTTCTTCAGCCAATCTCTGTCCACTGCTGGACGTAGGTATCCCCAAGTAAGCGCCACACATTCCGGTTTCCCATCTTCCTCATCCAGCCACTGCCGGTGACCTTGCGCACGTCGTCAGTCCACCTGGCTGGCGGGCGTCCTATGTTTGTCGAGACTTGGTCTGCACTCCAGGACTCGTTTGCTCCATCGGCCGTCGCTCCTGTGACAGACGTAACCGACCCACTGCCACTTTAACTTGCTAATTTTGCGAGCTATATCGGTTACCTTCGTTCTCTTATGGATGTCCTCATTTCTGATTTTATCCATATGAGAAACACCTGACACAGCTCGCTCCATAGCCCATTGAGAGACTTTGAATTTGTGAACCAGTCCCAGACACAGTGTCCCTATCTTGGTACCGTATGTCATGATGGGTAGGACGCACTGCTCGAAGACTTTCGTCTTCAAGCGTTGCGGAATGGTCAATGAGAAAACCTGTTGAAGCTTACCGAATGCTGCCCAGCCTAACTGGATCCTCCTGTTGGGTTCCTCCTCGAAGCCGTGTCTACCTATCTGGATCTTTTGTCCAGGGTAGATATGTTCCTGCACAACCTGAGGAAGGGAACCATCGACATTTACCGATTTCGATATGACATGTTCGTTGAACATGACTTTCGTCTAGTCCAAATTCATGCCAAGACCGACTCGTCAGGAGGATTCATTTAGGCTGTGCAGTATGTCGGCAAGTTATAAACATTTATATAAATTTGTAAATAATTATAACTAAAAACTAAGAAAGTGCTCGTTAAACGGCTTATGAGTTGTTCCTGGTGATAAATAGAGTTATATCTATCTATCAATCTAGAGTTTTCTTAAGTTTCCGCGACTAGTACACATAATAAAAGTACGTTAAAACGGTTTTAAGGGTGGTATTTTGTTTGATTTTTATTCCGACGTTTCGGCCACTTTTCAGTAGACGTGATCACGGAAGTCTAAGATGTCAAGTGTCAATGAGTAATGTTGAAGTTTTTATTTAGCCTACCGTCAACATGTTTATTTTAATTATGTATTTAGTTTTAATTTTTGTTTATTGTTATTATTTAAATATACTCTAGAAGGCTAATCTAATCTGCTAACGCTTCGCCACAAGCCTAGCTCTAATAATTTTATATACTTAATACTAGCTGACCGCGCGAACTTCGTACCGCCATATTTTCTGAATTCCTACCAAAATCGCGCCCGGTGATTAGAAGGATTCTACAGCCCGATCTCGGCGCCAGCTACCGGTTCTAATTGCGAATCTAAACCATGCGGGAACCCACTCAAACACAAAAACAAAATCACCAAAATCGCTCCCGGTGATTAGGATTCTAGAACCCGATCTCAGCGCTACCTACCGGCTTCAATTGTGGATTTAAACTATCCCGGGACCCACTTAAACACACACATAAAATTTCATCAAAATCGGTAAAGTCGTTCTCAAGTTAGGCGCTTACCAACATTTTGCGAATCATTTTTATAAAATAATAGATTAAAATTGGTGGGAGATAAAATAAAAAGAGAAATTGTCAATCAAGTTAGGTTGTATTCAGGCACACGCAAAAAATACTCACAGTGTCTTGATTGGTTTTGCTGGGCAAAATCATTTGATTTGATTTTGAATGCTGTGCTTAAAACCGATAAAATGTAATTATCAATCAAGGCATAAAAACAGAATGTAAAAGTAATCTTTTTTAAACATTTGACTTTCAGTATTAGAAGTTGCAAGCAGCGAACAGACTGACCATTCATTACTAGAGAGGGAAGCGAGCAGTTATTCGCACGAAATGAGGAAAATAGCTAAAAACGACATAAAGAACCAAAATGAAAAAGGTATGTCAAGAACAAGTAGCCTTTTTTGTCAAAAATGTAACCCTTGTGTTTTCGTCATCTACATATGTAGATACGTACGTTTGTCCTTGTATGCAGTATGTCACATTTATATTTCTCAGAAACTATTGGGTCTATGTGAATAATTCATGAGATAAATCCTTAGTCAAATGTTAAAAATCTCATCGATCATAACGGTTTCTTTTACGACTGCTTCATTCAAGTTAATTAGTCTAATTTAAAGTACGTCGTTATTAATAATATAAATAATTAGGACTTCCCGGGACACAAAGTACAGCAGCATTTAAAAAAGAATGTCAGTTATCGTCAGTGAAAATTGTACCGGAATAAGTTAACTCTCCCGGTGTCCCTTCGTTCACCTTTGCTAGGATCGCGGGAAAACGGTACGCCGTGTCTAATAGTCTAAATTGCATTGCTTTTAATTTTAAAACAGTAGATGTTTTGTAATTAAATTTAGATCCATTAAAATATTCTTTATGTATGCTGATTAATTATAATTCACTTCGTTCTTGATATTATGAATTTGACTTTATGGAATAGAACGCGAGTTCTAAATCGTTAACTTTTGTTCACATTTTCTTTTCATGTACGTTTCTTATTATTCGATTTTTCATGCATCGGAAACGTAACCTTAGAGTAAATGTAACAATGTAAAGCTTGTATATTTCTAGATTTTGAATTACCAGGCCTAAAACACAGCTGCTATCGAATTTTTTTTATTCATAAGTGAGTTATGAGAGTTAATTTTATACTACCGAACAACCACAAACCACTCCCAGGAAAATTCCTACGGGGTTCCCGAGATAGAATGTATCACACATTTTATTACATAAAGTTTGCTATTGACCAGTGACAAATCACATTGGAATTCGAAACTTTTTTTAGTCTGGCCATGTTAAAATGTACCCAGAGAAAATCCCTCGGGATTTCCAGGATGAAAAGTAGCGTAGATTTTGAGTCTGAGAATCTGCTGTCGATCAGCGAAAACCGCATCGAAATCGGCTTGGTATAATAATTCTACGCAAATCTCAACCAAACAGACAATAATTCTAAAAAAAGATTGCATCGTGTTCTCCGTCCTTTGTATAGTGCAATCCAGTTGTTTTTTTTAAAGAGCTTCGGTATACAGAGTCGGCATGTTTAGAAATTTATAAATAGATAGATATGCCTCAAACAAAACATTTTTCTTTCTTTCTGTTAAATGTTTAAATAATAATAATACTTTCATCAAAAATTTATTACAACAATATCCGTAATAGTTTTTAAGTTATAAGGTATTTTTAATTTTAATGTTTATAAAATGTTTTTTTCTATGGTTCTGTTACCTAATAACGAAAACAGTGAACATTTTATATACGGAACCCTACATAGTTCGAAGACTCACACATTTGCCCAATTTTTAATAATCTTATAGCTTGTGTATGGAATGCAAATTAAGTTGCATGACATCATGCAATTGTTTACATTTAAATTCAGAATACACGATTATTTATTTACGGGGCTAATTTTAGAAGTGGAATCCAACCGCCGCATGTTAATATTTTTATGAGTTTTGGAAACATTTTAATTCTCATCTTCGCAATCCACTAGCCTTAAAATTCCCTTAAACCTCCAGTACTGTGAGCAAACGGCCGCGAGAGAAACCCAGCGGTGGGTCCGCCTGCACTTAAAGCCGCTGAATGAGGGAGCGGAATTTTGCCGCGCTTCCCGTTCTGTTGCCGCAGAGTGCCTCGCGCCTTTTTTTTAAGGCGGGGGAAATGCCATTTACGCACAATACTGGCTCTGTTGCAAGGGATTAGACCGTTATCGCATATGGAGGCATTCCATTAAAGGCAATCCAAACATAATTGATCAGCTTGTGTGGAGACTCGAATCATTGGACGGCCAATGACTAATGCCCACTAAAACCACCCTCCTCCATGTGCCCCGCGCTTATGGTAGGAAAGGTCTAAGACTTAGAACGTAGTTACGCCCAGGCCTCGCGCCCTGCGGTGACAATGGACGAGGCCGTCTCGGCTGGCGCCTGCCGGGGCTCACGCACGCAGCAGGCGATAGCCATTTCCCGCAGCCCTGGCTATAGGCGAGTGTAAGGGACACAGGGAGTTTTAGTGGGTATTCCGGATTTGGGATTGCCCAGCAGTGGGCACGCAACATGAGGGTAGCTACAAGACTAGCTTTTATATCATACGAATTTTGTACCTCATGTAATAAATTGATTGTTTTGATACAGTTTAAAAGTTTATTTATTTTATTTTGGAACTTTAAGTAAAAGCTTGTTTTAAAAATTGTATTTTTATTGTTAATTGGTTGTGTGTACTATCTACACACAACCAATATAAACTCATAAATAAATTTTAGACAACTTTAAGATTGTATTTTAGATTTAATACCCGAGGCAGAAGCTCTACTATATCCGTATGAACCCCCATCAATGGGATATTCAGCAAACTGGTTCCAACAACTGAGGTCTTTATTATGGAGATGTGGAGTAACGGCACTTCGTGATGTATATTTGACACAGGTATGAATATTAATAAATAAATGTGTGAGAATATATTAATTATACACTCACACATAATTCTTTTCTAACTTTTATTAATATAAAAACAATGCCTTTAACCTAGATTCGTCAACATTTAATATAATTCAAAATAAATTTCTTAAGTATAACTTTCATTTTTTCACTGTTTTAGTCTAAAAAAATATTATTATCAGTTTCATTTCGGTGCAAATTGGACCTATTATATATTAATTGTTATATTTTAATCATCTGTGCTATTGACTATCTAATATGTGCTGTGAAAACTCGCATCTTCTTCTTCCGCAAGCCTAGTCCTATAAATTTATATGTTTATCTCATTTTATTGTCGCTTTTTCATTTCATCGAATTTCAAATCACAACTATAATAAGGACTTTTCACTTCAACAAATAAAAAAAGACGGTGTGCGTCTAGGGACGCCCGACAGAAGTGATAACTTAAACTAATCTAAGGTGTGAGAAAGGGAAGCCAGACAGACTGGCGCCAAATATCACTTCAAAAAACAAAACTGATTTATACCTTGTGGTAAGCCACTGTTAATTGAGGGGGCATGGCTAGAGATTTCTTTCTCACATAAGGAGCTGGTGTGACGGTACGCATCATCTTGAATTTAATTTTTTTTCTTTTATTAATGTTTATTTATTTATAAAGGAATGGCTGTTCTCCATATAATGTATTCCCTCCTTTATTACGCATAATATGTGTATTTATTATTATTCTCTTTGTATGATATAATTGAATTTTTCTTTGTTTGAAAATTTGACAGAGAAAAGAAGGGACTTGAATATTCGTGTTTGACAGAACAAGACATGAAAAAATTATTCTCGGAAAATATTGTGTTTTAAATTATTACAGATGGAGAAAAAGCTATTTGAGGACAAAATGTTCAATACTAACAATAAATAACTATATCTTCGATATGTGCGCTACAGACTTCGGTGCTATGGATTTCACCAAAGGGCTAGTTCACATCTTCAAGTCAACAATTAATACATTAATAATTTTACTAATCATGTAGATTTATCTGATATCTTGCTTGTTGTGTTTATCTATGTTTCAGATGTTCTCTTGGACTGTTGTAATATATAACTATTAATAACTATATACTAATAATCTACTAACATTAATCTATTCCGTGTTTGTTGCTTTTATTTCTGTTCACAGATGATCCAGAGGCTGTTTTATGTTTGTATGTTATTAATGATATATCTAATTATGTGTTTTAACCTAATCTGTTTGTTGAACATGTATTCTATAACTAATTATGTGTTATTGATATTTTCTTTGTGTACTAATTACATTATTTGCAGACAAATCTAATGTTCTTTTCTTGCAGAGATGTTACTAATAATATTGTATTAATAATTTAAATTTTAGGAATTATGGAATATTTGCATTTAATGCGTGTCTGTATGTATAAACCTGGGATTATCTTCAAAAACTTAACTAATGATGTGTAGTTAGTTACAGCAGCATATATTAATTAGTTAGCATTGACTATGGTATACTTTGGTGTTAGTCTTTAGACATATTAGGACCCGTGGATCCACCTATACAGACTTTTAATTCAATAGAGACGTTCCTTTGACTTATATGGGCATATATTTGCTAACATACATAACTATTTACTGTGGAGACCTACATGATCATATGTAATAAAAGACAGACTTGTATACTATCTATTACTGACCTTCTTGTTTTAGAACTTAACTAATTATTGTCCTTAATTTGTATATTATATGGAGAATGAGCTATACAATATTAAATTAATTTTGATGTAAGTCTTGATTGACTTGTGCGTTATTATAAGATAAGAATTGTTTATACATTGTTATAATTTCATAGTTAACTAAATTAATGAGAGTTAATTGTAAAGCCTGAGTGTGCTAATATATTATTTAGGAGCTATGACACATAGTCTCTTGCGGATAAAAATACTAATTTATTGAATTTAACTTAAGGGGTTCTGAGATATAACTTTGGTTTTAGAAATTGAATTAAATAACATTCCTACTTCATAGTCGGAAGCTACTAAGGGTTTCTGATGATTCTTTTAGGCAATATAATTATTTATTAATTTGTTTAGGGAGATTAATTATATGTTAATGGGAACTTATTTATAGGAGTTCTTGTCTTGTTGTTGCATACATGTTGTTGTACCTGACTGCGGTCACTTACTTGATAGGGGTGTTGATTGTTAATGTCTATCTGCTCTTGTCGCAGTGAGATTAAGGTCAGACGTTGTATTGAGTCTTGATTGTTTTTAACATAGACAGGGTTATTATTGACCTAGATCTGTGAGGTCATAGTCTTGTTTTATTATCTATTATTTAGTCTATTCATATATGTGTATACATTTAAGTATATTTTATAACACTACATTATTACACCACACTCCACAACAATCATGCGACTTGTTTGGGAAAGCTTGACAGGCTTTAAGAAATTTAACGTTTATTTCTTTGGGTTTTACTGATTTTAATGATTTAAATACTTTCTTGTTTAAGAAGGTTTGCCTTCGGCATTCGGCATGGTCTTGTACAATAGAGTTTTATTTTAACTTTCATTTTGTTAACGTGGATTACCTTTTAGAATATATATTTATTTGGACAAGTCTGCAATTGCATGACAAGAGCTATGAATGTCAAAGAAGCAACTGAGGTGTGTAAGAATAAGCCGGAATGGTACTCTGTTGTGCAATGCAGTTACTTATTTTAAATTTATTGTTCATGAATATTTTATTTCTTTAAATTATATATCTACATGCAAGTAACTCTGTTGACACTGGATATATGCTAAACAGTAGTATAATTGTAATGAAACAACAACTAGTTAGATGTGAAAGCACATATTGAATATTTTCATGAAGATTCAGGTTAGAGCCGGGATTAATGGACCCTGTAACCTTGGACAAATGACGTCGCAAACCATTTGTTTATTGGGACAATCTAATCTACCTAGGATAGTTTCGTCAATTATCCAGGTTTTCTCGCGTGCCGTTTTTAGGCAACCTAGTTTGTTTTGGTTATAATATGTGCCTTCATGAGACTAGGTTGATTTCACATATTGAGTTTAACTGAATGAGTAACTGAGGGATTGGAGACTGTTAAATCGCGGATCAGCTTGGAGGCGAAGTTGAGGGCCCCGGAGGCCAGCTACTGGCCAATTGCAAGCGGATCATTCGTATCAAAATTTACATCTTTTCACAATATGTGATTTCACAAGAGTCTTTGATGTAGTTAGGCCAGGCAAGCATGACTGGATTGGAAAGAATAATTATTGATAAATTATATATGAGCAGTGTTACCGATGTTGACACCCTTGATGTAGAGTACCACCATTTCATGTCTATTTCAATTTAAACTTTACTTTACGGTGCTATGCTCTCATCTCTTGGGTTTTAGGGTCTTTAATCGGATGTAGGGTTCCGCCACTTTACTTTCACTTTAACTTTCATTTTAAACTTCACGGTGGAATCTGAATCCTGTCTTTAACAAATAGGTAGCAAGCAATACGAGCGTAAGGGAATACTCCAGTTCAATACCAATTTAATTTCACTTTTACTTTACGGAGAATTTTCCCTGAAACTCTTACACTGAAATCTGTCTTTGACATAGGAAAACAAATAATATGAGTGAAGGTGTCCTCCACCCAACTTTATCTTTATCTTTACCTTATATTCACGGAGGAACATCCTAAAACTCTTATACTAATAACTTAATGGGAATTTTATGAGATGTAGAGAGTATCACTATTTAAACTTCATTTAAACTTTATCTTTAATTTACTGTGATATTCTTATCTTGCATCAGGGGAGGTCGCTGAGGTATTATTCCTCATATCTACAAATTTATTTGATATTTTGGAAGAGTGGCTCTGATATGATACGTTCACTCAAGTCTTATGGCTTTTCCAACTCATTTTACACATAAGGCACTCCAAAGGGGTTTTCTAAATTGTTAGGCGTACTACTGGAGAGTTTCTTGTCGGCTCTTCTCGCCAGTGATAGTACGTTGTGAACCGACGCTAATTTAGATAATGTTTATAATCAATTCAATAAATTCTAATTAAAAGATTGGAGGTTCTTCTTTTATTCTGATATGAGCTCTTTTACTGATAGCTAATGAATGCGGTGGTATAATATTAGAGAGGTGGCTTAGGTGGGGTGCCTACACAAAATTATATAATTTGTTATGAAATGTACATTAAAATTCCTTTTGGCTAATAAAGGCACGGCGTACTCAGGTGATGAGCTTATGTCATGAGTCGTTACATTTGTCATTATTCATAAAATGCATGACATTTTACACTTACAACTTATACTACAAAACTATTATTTATATAGATATATATTATACACCGATCCTTGAGTCTTCCTGTTTCTTGATCAACACTCCTATATAACCTACCTTGTGAACATAGGGTTAACGGTATTATGACGAGGGTTCTTATTACTAGATGATCACGATTTATGGCCAATTTCTGTTTATTTACTTAATAAATGATATTAATTTTCACTTTATAAATTCTTTTATTTCTCACTCTATGCTTCGGCTTGAGTTTGTCATTCCTTGGCTCTTTGAGGGTCGGGTGGACGTTACAATTCGGTGCGCGTTCCCAGGATTCAAGAATCGGCTGCTGCGGCATGATGTGGAGCGGGTCTAGGACAGTTGGATCTTATCCTGGATCTCGCAGTTTCGGCGCGCGAGTCCAAAATTACATTAGGTGTTGCATCCAAGGTGTCTGGATTGATGTTAGTGAACAAGTTCTGCTGTCAGGCTGAGCTATTTTATTCTTGTGTATCTGAAAGATACACAATTTGTTGCTTGTGAGGCGGAGCAAGGTTTCAAAGGTTATAGAGGGTTGTTGTTTATTTCGGGGTTGACAGGGGGTGATCGGTGGTTGGTGTAATAATTAACAGTCTGATTTTATAGGTAAATGATTTAGAAATTGTGAAAAAAATTTAATCTCGTGTCCAGATAAGTTCGTCAGGTTGTCGCTAGGGGGCGCCACAGTGGCATTGCAAATTTTAATTATGTGTCAAATTAATTCGTCATCTTGCCATTAGAGGGCGCAATGGTGATTTTGGAATTTTTAATACTCGCGTTCAAATTAGTTCGTCACCTTGTCACTACGGGCGCTGCAGTGACTTTGAATTTTTAATTCTAGCGTCCAAATTAATTCATCCTTTTTTCACTACGGGCGTTGCAAGTGACTTAAAATTTTTTATTTCTTGTATTGAATTAGTTCATCACTTTGCCGATGGGGGCGCCACAATGACCTTGTTGATTTTCCTTGGTCTTGTTGATTAATTATATAGTGAGACATATTTAATTTAATGGGGTGTATATTTTCAATTAAATTAAATATTTATCATTATTTTATGAAATTTTAATGAGGACTTTATTAATTTTTTTTTCATAATAGAATTGAGGAAGTTAGTTAACTGTTAATAAGTCATGTGTTATAAATGGGAGATAGGCTAATAATTATTTACTATGGTGGAGTCAGATGTTGTTATGAAGCATGAATTTAGGAATAATATTTAATAATTTAAATTATATTATATACATAACTTAGATAGTTTATGACTACTTATAGTTTGCTAGCGTTGAGTAAATATTTGAATGAAGTAATTGAAGGATAGAATTCTAATATTTCAGGATGAACCAAGAGATGTAACAGTGCTAGTTCACTGCTATAGGAGGGGATGATAAATTGTGGATAGGGTTAAGAATTATGTCGTTGAGTGGGTGGAAACCTGGACAGTCTTTAGGCACTAGTAATTCTGGTATACTTACACCTATTATAGCTAAGAGTCAGTCCTCATTAGATAAGTCAGGGCTAGGTTATATTGATGAAGCCTTGGTGGGGGAGCATTTATTAATATTTTAAAATTACATTTGAAGGATGTAGATGACAAACGGATGTGTATCTTCCTTGTTTGAGGAGGAAGATGCTTATTTGCCAGATAAATTTGAGTTAGTGAAATCTATAATTACTGTTAAAATCTATGGGAAAGAAGTGAATTGTTTGGTAGACACGGGGAGTGACATTACATGTATTTTCAGCACCTTTTGGGAGTTAATATCAAAAGAATGTAGTAAAATTGATTTATTGCCCATCAGGCCAATTCAAGTTAGGGGTCCAGTAGGTCAGAAAAGTACTAAAATCCAACAAATGGTATTGTTACCGGTTCAACTGGGAGGTAACATTATTGATATTAGTTTTTTAATTGTACCAAATTTGTTGCAATCTATGATTTTAGGCTTTGATTGGCTATCATTAGTTGAAGCCACGATTAAATTACAAGGTTCTGAAATGGGGTTATGTTTGAAAATACATGAACAAGATGTAGTTTTGCCTTTTAGGAAGATAATCTTTGAGAGTGGAATATCGGAGATATCTACTCGAGATGTTGATGATTCAGATTTCCAAGAAAAGTTAAAGGAAATTAAAATGGGGATACAGCTTTCGGATGTACAGTTAGAGCAGTTAAAACAAGTTTTGAGTAGGTTTCGTAGTATATTTTCTAATGTTTTGGGTCATGCGAATTGTTACGAACATTAGATCAAGAAGTCAGATAGTACACCATTTATTAAAGGTCATATCCTGTGCCTTATGCTTACCGTCAAATATTGAGGAGAAATTGGCAGAGATGATTGAGATGGGCATTCTTTCGCGGGGTTCCACTCCGTATAGTAGTCCGTTAACGGTTGCGACCAAACCCGACTGGTCTTTACGTTTATTCTTAGATGCGCGGGAGATCAAAAGTTTATGGTTGCAGACTCTGAAGCTCCAGTTATGCAAATTGATGTATTTAATTCTTTTCATGGGGTGTCATATATAAGTGTGGTTTAATGCCTACTTTCAGATACCTATATCTGAGGACGGCAGGAAATATACTGGGTTTACTTTTAATGGAAAGTCATATATGTATAATGTACTCTCACAAGGTTTAAGGACTTCAGTGGCAGTTTTAGTCGGGCTATAGACATTATATTGGGCCCAGAGGTTAGGCAGGTTATGTAAATTATTTGGACGATCTGGCAATTTTAACTTGTGGTACTCTGACTGATTATTTAGAGCATTTAAGTATAATATTAAAGAAATTGCAAGATGCTAGCCTTACATGTAATACTAGAAGGGGTAAATTCATATATAAGAAGTTAAGATACTAGGGCATATCATGTCGACTTCAGGTATTAGAGTTGATCAGGAAACATTAGGGTCGTACGGAAATCCCTATATCCAAGATAGATAGATAGATCGATAGGTAGAGCATTTAAGGGTCTTTTTCGGATCATATAATTATTAGGCTAGTAATTAGGATTGATCATAAAACTTTGATTTTGTAAGGATTTGGGAATTATACAATAATCAGTTAACTTAATGGATATTATAGTTAGAGCAATCTAGCTACCAGATAAAGTATATTAAGGAGAAGGACTACCGAGATTTTAAGGAGAACAGTTATTGAAATTTTCTTTAATGAAGAAGTTTTAGGTTTCTTTGAATTATGACTTATGTATATTAAGCATTTGTGGCTTTCATGTTCTATGGGGTGATTAAATTACGCTTATGAATTTCAGATTTTAAGGGGTGACTTTATCTAATTTTAAAATTTGTTTTGGATATGAGGCATATAGTTGGTGGGGTGTATGGGATGGACAATACTTATGTTAAGGTTATATACAGGATGTTATTAACTTAGATTAAGGTTATATACAGGATGTTATTAACTTAGATTAAGTTTATGTACAGGATGTTATTTACTTATAGGACTATATACAGGGTGTTATCAATTTATTATTTGATGATCGTACCTTAGGTTAGAATTTAATTTATCCGCAAGCTACGAAATTAAATTCGGGGTGGTGTGACGGTACGCATCATCTTGAATTTAATTTTTTTTCTTTTATTAATGTTTATTTATTTATAAAGGAATGGCTGTTCTCCATATAATGTATTCCCTCCTTTATTACGCATAATATGTGTATTTATTATTATTCTCTTTGTATGATATAATTGAATTTTTCTTTGTTTGAAAATTTGACAGAGAAAAGAAGGGACTTGAATATTCGTGTTTGACAGAACAAGACATGAAAAAATTATTCTCGGAAAATATTGTGTTTTAAATTATTACAGATGGAGAAAAAGCTATTTGAGGACAAAATGTTCAATACTAACAATAAATAACTATATCTTCGATATGTGCGCTACAGACTTCGGTGCTATGGATTTCACCAAAGGGCTAGTTCACATCTTCAAGTCAACAATTAATACATTAATAATTTTACTAATCATGTAGATTTATCTGATATCTTGCTTGTTGTGTTTATCTATGTTTCAGATGTTCTCTTGGACTGTTGTAATATATAACTATTAATAACTATATACTAATAATCTACTAACATTAATCTATTCCGTGTTTGTTGCTTTTATTTCTGTTCACAGATGATCCAGAGGCTGTTTTATGTTTGTATGTTATTAATGATATATCTAATTATGTGTTTTAACCTAATCTGTTTGTTGAACATGTATTCTATAACTAATTATGTGTTATTGATATTTTCTTGTGTACTAATTACATTATTTGCAGACAAATCTAATGTTCTTTTCTTGCAGAGATGTTACTAATAATATTGTATTAATAATTTAAATTTTAGGAATTATGGAATATTTGCATTTAATGCGTGTCTGTATGTATAAACCTGGGATTATCTTCAAAAACTTAACTAATGATGTGTAGTTAGTTACAGCAGCATATATTAATTAGTTAGCATTGACTATGGTATACTTTGGTGTTAGTCTTTAGACATATTAGGACCCGTGGATCCACCTATACAGACTTTTAATTCAATAGAGACGTTCCTTTGACTTATATGGGCATATATGCTAACATACATAACTATTTACTGTGGAGACCTACATGATCATATGTAATAAAAGACAGACTTGTATACTATCTATTACTGACCTTCTTGTTTTAGAACTTAACTAATTATTGTCCTTAATTTGTATATTATATGGAGAATGAGCTATACAATATTAAATTAATTTTGATGTAAGTCTTGATTGACTTGTGCGTTATTATAAGATAAGAATTGTTTATACATTGTTATAATTTCATAGTTAACTAAATTAATGAGAGTTAATTGTAAAGCCTGAGTGTGCTAATATATTATTTAGGAGCTATGACACATAGTCTCTTGCGGATAAAAATACTAATTTATTGAATTTAATTAAGGGGTTCTGAGATATAACTTTGGTTTTAGAAATTGAATTAAATAACATTCTACTTCATAGTCGGAAGCTACTAAGGGTTCTGATGATTCTTTTAGGCAATATAATTATTTATTAATTTGTTTAGGGAGATTAATTATATGTTAATGGGAACTTATTTATAGGAGTTCTTGTCTTGTTGTTGCATACATGTTGTTGTACCTGACTGCGGTCACTTACTTGATAGGGGTGTTGATTGTTAATGTCTATCTGCTCTTGTCGCAGTGAGATTAAGGTCAGACGTTGTATTGAGTCTTGATTGTTTTTAACATAGACAGGGTTATTATTGACCTAGATCTGTGAGGTCATAGTCTTGTTTTATTATCTATTATTTAGTCTATTCATATATGTGTATACATTTAAGTATATTTTATAACACTACATTATTACACCACACTCCACAACAATCATGCGACTTGTTTGGGAAAGCTTGACAGGCTTTAAGAAATTTAACGTTTATTTCTTTGGGTTTTACTGATTTTAATGATTTAAATACTTTCTTGTTTAAGAAGGTTTGCCTTCGGCATTCGGCATGGTCTTGTACAATAGAGTTTTATTTTAACTTTCATTTTGTTAACGTGGATTACCTTTAGAATATATATTTATTTGGACAAGTCTGCAATTGCATGACAAGAGCTATGAATGTCAAAGAAGCAACTGAGGTGTGTAAGAATAAGCCGGAATGGTACTCTGTTGTGCAATGCAGTTACTTATTTTAAATTTATTGTTCATGAATATTTTATTTCTTTAAATTATATATCTACATGCAAGTAACTCTGTTGACACTGGATATATGCTAAACAGTAGTATAATTGTAATGAAACAACAACTAGTTAGATGTGAAAGCACATATTGAATATTTTCATGAAGATTCAGGTTAGAGCCGGGATTAATGGACCCTGTAACCTTGGACAAATGACGTCGCAAACCATTTGTTTATTGGGACAATCTAATCTACCTAGGATAGTTTCGTCAATTATCCAGGTTTTCTCGCGTGCCGTTTTTAGGCAACCTAGTTTGTTTTGGTTATAATATGTGCCTTCATGAGACTAGGTTGATTTCACATATTGAGTTTAACTGAATGAGTAACTGAGGGATTGGAGACTGTTAAATCGCGGATCAGCTTGGAGGCGAAGTTGAGGGCCCCGGAGGCCAGCTACTGGCCAATTGCAAGCGGATCATTCGTATCAAAATTTACATCTTTTCACAATATGTGATTTCACAAGAGTCTTGATGTAGTTAGGCCAGGCAAGCATGACTGGATTGGAAAGAATAATTATTGATAAATTATATATGAGCAGTGTTACCGATGTTGACACCCTTGATGTAGAGTACCACCATTTCATGTCTATTTCAATTTAAACTTTACTTTACGGTGCTATGCTCTCATCTCTTGGGTTTTAGGGTCTTTAATCGGATGTAGGGTTCCGCCACTTTACTTTAACTTTAACTTTCATTTTAAACTTCACGGTGGAATCTGAATCCTGTCTTTAACAAATAGGTAACAAGCAATACGAGCGTAAGGGAATACTCCAGTTCAATACCAATTTAATTTCACTTTTACTTTACGGAGAATTTTCCCTGAAACTCTTACACTGAAATCTGTCTTTGACATAGGAAAACAAATAATATGAGTGAAGGTGTCCTCCACCCAACTTTATCTTTATCTTTACCTTATATTCACGGAGGAACATCCTAAACTCTTATACTAATAACTTAATGGGAATTTTATGAGATGTAGAGAGTATCACTATTTAAACTTCATTTAAACTTTATCTTTAATTTACTGTGATATTCTTATCTTGCATCAGGGGAGGTCGCTGAGGTATTATTCCTCATATCTACAAATTTATTTGATATTTTGGAAGAGTGGCTCTGATATGATACGTTCACTCAAGTCTTATGGCTTTTCCAACTCATTTTACACATAAGGCACTCCAAAGGGGTTTTCTAAATTGTTAGGCGTACTACTGGAGAGTTTCTTGTCGGCTCTTCTCGCCAGTGATAGTACGTTGTGAACCGACGCTAATTTAGATAATGTTTATAATCAATTCAATAAATTCTAATTAAAAGATTGGAGGTTCTTCTTTTATTCTGATATGAGCTCTTTTACTGATAGCTAATGAATGCGGTGGTATAATATTAGAGAGGTGGCTTAGGTGGGGTGCCTACACAAAATTATATAATTTGTTATGAAATGACATTAAAATTCCTTTTGGCTAATAAAGGCACGGCGTACTCAGGTGATGAGCTTATGTCATGTCGTTACATTTGTCATTATTCATAAAATGCATGACATTTTACACTTACAACTTATACTACAAAACTATTATTATATAGATATATATTATACACCGATCCTTGAGTCTTCCTGTTTCTTGATCAACACTCCTATATAACCTACCTTGTGAACATAGGGTTAACGGTATTATGACGAGGGTTGATGATGGGCG
>CM022538.1:12144061-12244061 GCA_012273795.1 Dendrolimus punctatus
CTGAACTAAAATTACAGTTGTACGAATAAGTAGAAATGAAACGTAACTTTTACAAATTACAGAACCAGAGTGTGCGTAGACTCTGGGCTGGCGAACCTGCTCGTTTCTATAAGTATTTTTATGTTCTCCAGAAGAATATGTATCTATTTCTCTAATTTCTTAAAAGGCTCACTCTTATTTCATTGATGTGTACCAAGAACTCTGGTTTCAGATCGCAGTGTTTGTTGGCCCCGTGCTTGCGTGTCTTTTCTCAGTATTTGGGTTTTGCCTAGCGTTGTCTGACACGCCGAACATGTTCCGCTGGCTTCACTACATATCCTATTTCAGGGCCGGCTTCCATGTAGCTGTCCATTCTGTATATGGATTCAATAGGACTAATTTACCATGTGCGAACTGTAAGTTATGTATTGTAGTGTGTTTTTTAATACTTTACAAAATCTATTCATTTATCTTTTGCTATGGTAATATACAATCTAATATCACGTTTGCAAACGGGGAATTTGACTCTTGGTACAAACATGTTATAGGATGGTATTATTTTAAGTTGTTTCAATCAATTACTAATTTAAGTCTATTTAGCACGGAAGAAGAATAGTAATATTTTCAATGATATTAGAGTATTAGACAGCGTAATTGGTAATTAAAGAAAGATTAATGTGTAACTACACATTTAAATAGTAAATAATATTAACTTTAGTAAAGAAAAGATAAGTACCTTAGTTTTAGATACATATATAGTATAGTACATGAAAAGAAATAAAAAAGGGAAAGAAGATAGAAATATACAAAAAATGTGTGCTGGGACACATAGTAGAAGTGAAACTTCAAGGCCCATGTGGAAAAACGAATTACAACGGACAAGTGGAAAAACGAATGCCGATAAGTGGAAAAACGAATCGCAGCGGACTATCGGCAAAAATAAACGCAACAAAATATTAATTTGAAGATTTACGGACAGGTTTTCAATTTCGACAATTAACAATCTGACCATAAAATATCAAGTTAAAATTTTGTTGAGACTCCTTTTGCCACTATCGATGGGGTAGATGTAGCATACAGAAGGAATGGAATAGAGGGGATAGTTTAGGTGTTCGGAATAGATGGATGGGATATGGAATTCGGATGACAAGGGCCATCGGAAATATAATATGTAGCGTAGGTATATTATAGCTTCAAATGTGTTAAATATAGAATATCTTGGATACATCGTTATCTCGGTACGTAGAGCACAGCCCTAATAAGCAGTACCATGCAGCCTCACCCCCGTTACCTGATAAGGGATAGCAAAGGCGAGGCAAGGGCAGTTATCAGGTATCACGGGATTGCAAAAGTGTGCTTAGAAGTCGAAAAAATTGAAAGCAATGATCTTAGATTAAATAAACGAACAATGCTGCTGTATAATAAGTGTGTTCATTCTCACTAATTTCATATGTATTAGTTATAAGATTACATGTCGTAACTTCGCATTTTTTTTTGTTTCAGTGTACTGCCACTACATTACACCAAAGACTTTTCTCAAAGAGATGGATATGGAACATATCGACGTGGGCGAAAACATAACGCTAGTGCTCTCTACGACCGTACTAATGCATATATTGACATGCGCAGCGTTGTGGTATCGCCTGAACAAAAGATAGTATAGACAATTAATTAGTTAATTAATTTACATTGACGTGTGTTTAATGTTCGTGGGATATAAGTTCTAAAACTATACGGGTCTTTATAATGCCTGCAGTTGATGACTCACTCGATTCACTATGATGCAGTTCGCGGTTCAATCTCGCCCCGGATCAACTGTCACTGTGTTTATTATACTAGTAGTGTATTCACACTGGAGTTGGATTCTTGAGTTAAAACAAAAGTGTATTCACACTGTCGGTATAAGCCATGACCGGTCCGTCTCGCTTCAGTCAAATATTGTGTCGACGAACCGATACCGGGACAAGATCAGTCCAAACAAGAGCGATACGATAGATTGTGATTTATCTGATTCTTTCTTATTCAAGAATATTTGACCGAACCGGCAATGGACCGAGACCGGAGGAGTAAGATTGAACCGTCAACGACATAACAGTGTAAATCGAGTCTTAGGAATCCAATTTTAAAATATGACATGGGAAATCCCCTGTTTCTGAGTTTTTTTTATTCCGAGACCAATACTCACTTCGTATATCGAGGTAATTACGCTGTTGTTATGGGTAATATTATAATATAAAACGGACCAATCTGGGACTGATCCCAGACACCTAGATCGTATACAGTAAATAAGGAAAGTATATTCACGAAATTTACTATAACAAGAATCAAAACCGGATATCTCTCTGTTCCAGTGTGCTAGGCCGAAATAAGTTGAACTTTGGTCGGTCGTAATAAGTAGTACATAAATGACATAAATCACTTTAATAAACAGTTATTCTACTCAATTTAACCCTGAATTACTTATTTTATACCAAATTAATAAAATGATTGTTAAAAATATTATGGGACTTTTAAATTATGTGATACTGGGGTAACTTAGTTGTATATATACTGTCCAATAAATTCCTTTTAATTTACGTGAAAAATTACAAATATTAACAATTCTTTGTGATCACAATGATGCCAATGGCCAAATTTGAAAGACACGTAAAACAGATTCACATCACAAGATTGAAAAACTCACAAACATGTTTTTAATTGCAAAAACATGGGGTTCTCAATTTATTGTACACAAAAATATCTGACTTCACGATTTTCAAACGGCACTTTTCGAATAAACATGGCAACATCTCATAATTATTAAGGCTGGCAATACATAGAATAACATTACTTTTGCCTTAATGATAATCTTACTTTAACACACTTTAAAACTACAGCTAATTATCAAACGCATGCGCAGTATAGTTTTTCGAAAGTATTCTTTGCTGCGCTCGCGTCTAATCGTTATGAATTAATATTGAAATATATTTTGCTACACATACAGAAATTTCAAATCTGATACAATAAAAATTATGTCAATCTGAGTTGCGTTCAATATACTATCACTAACCTAATGATTTAAAAAGAAAACTTAACGTTATAAATCACTAAACTTGAACAATCCTAATACAATAAAAAGGAAAAAACGAAAAATTCATTGATTTAGAGATCTTAATTAAAACTACCAACAACACAAATTCACTTAATTTTCTAAAATCGAATCCCATTAAGATCTTAAAATACATGAAACCAAAAATTGACACGATTATATAAAACCCACTTAAATCAGTAATACATTGATTAAATAAAAATCGTCTTTACTTATTGCATTGTTTCTTTTAGGGTTTTATGTAGGATGTTACAATTTTTTCATGGCAACATTTTTAAAGATAAATTTGCAATGGCTAATTTGTTCATGTTTAAATTATAATTTTTTAATCAATGCCCTTTCGGGTCAGCATATAAATTTGTTTTTGAAATATATATACTCAATACAACATTATATATTATATAACAATATTATATACCAAATGATATACTCTCTATCCTGTAATACTTAGTAGCATGTAAATATATTGATATATTGACCAAAACAATGCGAAGACTTAAATTAAAATCTATCTGTAATTTTTTGACCTATTTGCAGCAGTTATGCTTATTTTTTTATGTAGTCAACATTTGTCTTCAAAAAACTAGTTTAAATCAAGCAAATTAAAATTAGCATCTATATTTTTATTACTACGATTTGTTCGAAACTTCTAACTTTTCTTTTCCTTGTATCTTTGATTTTCCTAAAATGAAATTTTAATAACTTAAAATTCTTCATATTTCCTTATTAATAGAATGCTATGCAACCAATAAGCACTCAATATTTTTCATCATGAGTGATATTAATTGAATAATATATTTATTTTTGCTACTACTATTACCGGATAGAGGCAGTAGTAAATGAATCAAAATAACTATTACCAAAGTACCTAAATAACATAAATGCAATGAACGTCCATCACATCTATTTATTACTGACATACATAATCTCCTTTGTTTGACAGGCAACAGCAACATTTCAATAAGGTCAATTACGTTGATTATTATTAACCTATGTAGGTTAACAATTCACAACTTAGTTATTATTTTCTTAAATAAAAAAATTACTGTTGCCATCAAACGTCAAACAAACACAAAAGCAAATGTCATCGAAGGCTGAAATCAAAACATGTCGTTAATTAAAGCTGGTGTACACCGACGATTAAAATAAAACAATCGCTAAAAATGTAGCTTTTTTTAAAAAAAAACAATGACGGTGCTGCAAAGCTTTCGTGACGTAGAAGCGTGCGCAGAAACAAACTTATGTACTTAAACAGTTTTATGTTTAAAGAAATCCAAAGCGACGTTTAGTTTTTCTTCCTGACAGCGTGGGCTACCAGACGGGATGCTTATCCCTGCTTTCCATTTCCTTAATCTTACTGTTCAACTCTCCATGGATAGACGTGAATTGAGCGTGCGTGTCACAATCGAGTTGTTTTTGATTAACAGACTTAGCAATATCTTCGATGCGTCCGTGATGTTTCTGATAATATGGACGAATAATACGGTGGTAGATAACCAGCGAGCCGTTGTGCTCGATCGGCGTGTAGCACCACATTACGAAGTTGCACTTAATTAGCCAGTAGAGTGGGAAACGGCCGACTATGAAGTCTGAGAAGTACTCGTAGAAAGAAAAACAGGCGAAGACAACCCAATAGGTCAGCCATTTAGTGTTGTCGTCCTTCTGAGGCGATTGCAAAAACTTCATCGATGCGTAAGCAGGATACACGAAGCCAATGAGGTTGCATATAAGCTCAGCGCCAAATCCGAACATTAAATATAAACCGGTAAACGCCACAAACCCCATGAATAGGTAGACCCGGTAGATGCCGGTTTTTTTGCTCTGCCTTCAAAGATACTTAGTCCATGGTTGGCTTTTGTCGTTCAGTTCAGTCGATAGGTTCAAGGTTGTCTCTGTACTCTTGAAATTTATCAGCCATGATGGAATAATTTAAACCACGGCACCTCCTACACGACTCCTTTGTTGCACTTCGACTACTGTCCTAAGATGTATTAGAATAAAACCAAGGGATCCTTACAACGATAGATTATATATCCTTGCAAATTACAATAATAAACACATTACAATACATAAACGCACTAAACATAAAATAACTAATTAGGATACTATCTCAATCCCGGTATTGTCTTAGGTTTGCTACCCCAATCCCGTACTTCTATTAATAAAAGCTATTTATATATACTTACATTCCCTTCCTGTCCACAGAATAGAATAAACATTTATTGTATAACCTGTCACAATCATAAAATTACAGTATTACACAGTATATCAAAACCCATTACGAATTTTAGCTAGCTCTATTTAACTCGGCTTGAGATGATGTTTATTTAAGTGCCGGACTTACTACTGGTGGTAAACGCAAATAAATAACAATAAGCCCCACTGGTTGATGTAGGATAAATACGGCTCGACCTGGAGACTAATATTGTAAGGCTAGATAGTTTCGTCCACCGCTCAGCACTCTCGGCAATAGGAAAAGAGCTGGAACCAGAAAACTGTTCTTGAACTCCGGCCTAGAGTGGCCGTATTATGCGCCCCTCCAAACACCCACTCCATGACAGCAATAAGCGCTTCGGATGTCCAGAACTCTGATAGAACGCCAGCAGCGGGTCCACCCACACAACTACTTTCTGAGATTTCATTCTAATGACGTCATTTGTTCTTTAAAAAGAATCACTAGATACGACTAATTTTAATATGTAACAGACTTCAGAAAGAGAGAACAGGTGAATAAAGGCCCCAGCCGTTGACTATTGCTAGCAGCCATAGTCAACGCATGTTAGCTTGCAGCTAGCATACATATGGGGACAATTTTCTGACGTAATATCGTTTTGGGAAACTTTGGAGACCCTGGTCACTAGAGAAGTTCCGTAGGCGGGGCGCTGTGGTCGTGCAATGGAATGTAAGAAGCACAAAATAGCACAAGGTGGCTGTCCATTATTGCCACAGGACTTTTTTCGTGAGATACACTTACTACCTTTTACTGCAAAATATTTGAAAAGGAGTTGTCCGTTACAAATAGAATAAACAGCATCTTCTTAATAATTAAGGAGATAAATTATTTATGTATGTTATTTTGTATCTTTTGAGTAGCAAAAACTGCTAATTAGGTACTTTAGGAAACGTTTTACGGTGGCAGTATGAATAAATTAGAAAAATACAAAATGTTAGTTAAGAATATCGTTATTATTTAATTTATAACGTTTTGATGTGCATATAATAATTTAAATACCTACTGTTTTTACAACACAATATTAAAATTTACTTAATTAGGTACTAAGCACGGTTGATGGTTTTTGATTAATTTCTTGTAAAAAGAAGTCAAGCGTTTCTTGCTTTTTCTTTAAGATTTTCAACAATTGACCTGTCTAGGAAGTCATGCAGGCGGGTCGCTACGGTCGTACAAGAGAATGTTATAAAGACAAAATTAGAAAGATTCCGATTTGGCGATGTAATATTTACAATAAAATATTAAAAAAAGAACATAGCAGCATGACTGGGCGGGCTGACCAGTTATAATTACTTAGTTAATGAATTGTCGCGGGACTTTTTTCGTGAGAAGCCTCTTTTGGTTATAAATATGAGAATTTGAAATACACTGTTGCATAACATTTGAAATAGAATTGTTGTTCTGCTTTAGCGATCTCATTTTATTCTCGCCTGAATATTATATACACTATATTTGACTCTTTATTTTTAAAACTAAATTTTATTAGAAGTTTACCCTATATTCCTTCCATTTAAATTCAATTCTTCCTTAAGAATGATAACTAATCGAATGATTTATTCTCCCTTTACGAATGTAAAGGGAGAATAAATTATTATATAGACATAAAATGGTAACCTTCACCATGTTTATTGTATTTCAAGAACGTTTATTAAAACTTTAAAACTAGCATTTAATACCAGCATCACGAAGATCATATTATTATATTGAATGCTGGTGGCTTGCTTTGTCATTACTATCCATTTATTATTATTTACCTTGCTATTGATAGCAAATTGACATTGGTAGTTGTAAAGTAAAAGAGTTGATGACAGTATATAAGACGTAAAAAGTCTGTCGCCGTTACTAATTGTGTGGTATCTCTAAAGATTCTGTCGATTGCCTCTGTGTGAAAAATTTAACAACTTGATTTCTTTAATATTTATTATATAATTAATACATAATCTGATATTATGTTATTGATTGAAAAGTATTATTGTATTTTAATTATATTTAACTGATCTATTTAAATTTTACATACATACATGCATACATAACTTCACGCCAGGTCCCTTGCGGGGTAGGCACGAACAACAGAGCGCCATACAAGCTTATTCTTACACACCTCACTTGCTTCTTTGACATTCATAGTTCTTGTCATGCACGCTCGTCTGTTCTTAAGGCTCCTGACATCACCTCCTAGTACACGATCAATTTGATCATGAAAGGTGTGTCGTGGCCTTCCGCGTCTTCTGCATCCATCCACTTTTGCATTGTATATCTGTTTAGTCATTCTTTCATCATACATTCTTTCCACATGCCCGAACCACCGGAGCATTCCTTTCCTTACCTTCACCCCGACACTCTCTTTCAGACCAACTCTCTTACTTCGGTATTACGAACGCGGTCCGCGAGTGTCACTCTCCGCAGATTTTGCGCAGTGCTCGCTTCTCGACCGCGTTTACTCTACGTTCATGCTCTCTATTCCATACCCAACTCTCGCTTCCATACGTTAGCGTAGGTACCAGCACCGCTTTGTGTATGCCAAGCTGGGCCTTCTGGCTGAGGTTCTTAGCGCCTAGAAGTTTACCTAACGCTCCATTCACACTATTTCCCAAATTTACTCTTCTTTCTATGTCAGCGGTGTAGGTACTTTTTTATTTTTAAATTTTAATGTTTAAGTTAAATGAACGAAGCGTGTTAGGAATTGTGGATATATTTATTATTTCATCAATAATATACTTTAATTAATATTTTATATTAAGGACGGCAAAATTAGTCTTCAGAAGCAGGACACGTCATTATTGAAATAAACGTTAAATAATTTTCTTGTAAAATGTATCTGATAATGTAGAAATAAAAGACGTTATAGTCCGTGACATAATTTGAAACACTAAACCCGAATGAAGGGATTTTTAATATATTTGCATGATTCCAATTTGTTATAGTATTTCACTAGTGTTTAATTATTATTTGATTTGTTCCTTTATGTATAAGGAATAATAATAAAAACTTTGTATTACTTTACGACAGTGACTATAAAGTGTATTTGTGTTTATTTTTTTTATTTACTTTAAACTACTGATTAGATAATTCACCAAAGAATGGACGATCTGAAAAATGTTATTCTCTTGCTTTAGAATCTTAGAAACTAGTAATGGTGATAGCTTGAAATATTCTAATAGTATTATTTATGTGCTTAGAGTAAATTTTATAAATATTTGTATAAATTGTGTTTTATTTTTTTAATAAATATGTAAATACTGTTTTCCAAGCTGGGTAATGATCAATTACAATTAAATTACAACACTTTACGGCCTTTATTTCTTCTTATTAGTCTATATTTCACATCAGTGGTTAAAGTATACAAATAATAACTTCTGAAGTACAGTTTCAAACATTTTACAATATTTATGTTACTAATATTGTAAGACTCCGTTATTAGTATTACTCGTTGCGATAAGTAGTCAGTTTAACTAATTATTCCAAATTGAGACTTGAAAAAATATTTTATGATTAAGTAGATTTCGAAAAGACCTTTATATTTAACTAGCATTTGCCTGCGACTTCATCCACGCTAAAATATCGCATCGACTACAGATTTTTTTTCACTCTCCTCAATTTAAATAATTCCCATGAAAATTCCTTCAAGATTCCCAGAATGTAAAGTACTGGAGATTATAAGTCTGTAAAAATGCTATCGATTGGTAAAAACGGCGTCGAAATCGGCCAAATATTTTTACGTGAATCCCGATGCATGACAAGAGCTATGAATGTCAAAGAAGCAAGTGAGGTGTGTAAGAATAAGCCTGTATGGCGCTCTGTTGTTCGTGCCTACCCCGCAAGGGACCTGGCGTGGAGTTACGTATCATACATATGTATGTGAATCCCGAATAAATAGACAAAAACAAAATATCTAAGTAACAAAAACTCCACTTATACAATTTTTAAATTCTCGCGGGATTCCTGAGAAACAAAGTATTACAGCATTTAAAAAAAGAATGTAGGCTACTGTTTTAATGGAAACTGCGTCGGAATAAGCTAATTTTTATGCATCCGAACAACTTCAAACGACTGGACATGGAAAATTCCTGCGGGATATCCAGGATTATAAATATCACACATTTTATTACAATAACATTACATTACTTAAAAAAATCACATTGCAATTCGTTTTTTTGAAGTGAAACTTCTTTATCGGGGTTGGAATAATAATTACCGTCACATTTTTCGGTTACGCGCCATGTTTTTCTTGCCCTACCACAGTCGATTCGACCGTGGTGGGGGCTTTATTTATTTAACCAATTTCTGTTTAGTTGCATATAGTAGATCATTTTTCGAAAAATAAGGTCATAAAGAAGTTTCACTTCTTACGTGTGTACACGCACACATTTTTTTAAATCTAGTAATTTCAAATCATTCCCAGAAAATTTCCCCGAGATTCCCAAGATAAAAAGTAGCGCAGGTTTTAAGTCTAAACAAATGCTATCAATCAGCAAAAACCGCATGGAAATCAGCCCACTAATTTTTACGTGAATCCCGAACAAACAGACAAATGAACACCTAATTGAAAAAAAAAATCACCCTATCATATATAGTGTATTCCACTAGTTTTTTTTAAATACCTTCAGTGTTCTGTACACTGAAGCGACAACACACCATGTTTAAAATTTTATAATATTATAGATAGATAATGTTATATACGGTTTCTAAAAGTTACTTAATATAACCGATTCCAACTATATAACGGTTCGAAATTATGAGAAGCAATCTATTGCTTCTGCAAGGTAGTCATGTACACTGAGGGGGCAGCATAGCCGAAAAGCAAAACAAAACCAAGACCTGACACCGCCGAACGATCCAAAGTAACTTCAACTGCTGACAATATAGTGCTATAGGTCGTTATCTATAGCTGCATATTTTGTCCCTCCAGTCCCGAGGGCCAATGTCACGGGAGCAATAGACTGCCTTATTTCCGTGACCTGAACACATGACAACAGAAGAGATAGGACGAGATGTTCTTAAGAAGATTTCTCAGTCTCCCCGTAATAAACTTCAAACTCTAAAGAGTGCTACCGTTCCAAGAGCGCCTGGGGAGTTTTATTTACAACTGAAGATATATTCCGCTAGCGCCATCAGCGGGGTAAGATCTAATCCGACAGCCTCATGATAGTTTTAAATCGCTAAGTAATTAAACAGTACTTAGGATTCGAATAGCACTATTATCACAATAATTTTCGAACTTTTTTTTATATGGCAATCTTATTTCTTTCTATTTGCACAAGGAGTTTTTGGCGGGAACTGAAAGGAGATGTTGTGCTGTGCAGTTTTATTTGCTAAAAATGTGTATAATTATTACTCTAAAATGAACAATAGTTGCAGGATATTGATAGTTTTTGAGTAGAAATTATGTGTTTTTGTGAGAAATGTGAACTGTATAGTCAGATATGATCTTTCGAGTTTTCACAAGAACTCCATTGAATGGCGTCGGTTGTAGACTGCAATACAACTGCGCTACTATACGAAGACCTATTAATTAACATGTTTCCGACTGAAAGACTTTGATTCTATGGTCATGAATAAATTAATAAATAAAAAACTATTTGCACAATGCACAGCTACTTATTGATATATTTACAAAACGCCATCTTCGACATCAACTTTGTCAAATGTCAATTTGTTTTTGTCACATTTGACAATGTCAAATGATACAATATCGACCAATTTCAAATAGGTGTATAAAATGAAAAACAACCAATATTTCATTATTATCTAAAACGATGTACAAAAACTTTTATCTAGCGTGTAATTGCTGTAAGAGGGAGAACGACCGATAATCAAGGAGCCGCTAACGGTGCGCTATTCGCGTGCAGCAGACATTAGTCGCTGGCAATCAGTTTACATTCCATGTCCAGCGCGCCTGGGCGTGTTTAACGCAACTGGCGCGTCGTATAAGAACGTCCTTTGTTTATATCTAATACGTTCCTTTGTGTTCACAATACCTCATGATGGAAACTCCTTATATATGTTTATTGAAGCTTTAATTTTAGTGTTGTGTGAGTGAAAGTTGCAAGATGGTCAGCGAAACTTCGGAGTCTGTAGAGACTACCTCTACATCACTGATAGAAGACTCATTGAACATTTCTTTTGAGAATATAAATTACACGGTTCGACATGGATTATTACTTAAAGGTAAATGATCTATCTGACGAATTTGAATTGTTTACTGTCTATATACTATACCTATTTACAGATACAAGATGATAATAAATTAGTAAAGCGCTAATGCTTACCTCGTTATCACTTTAATTATGGAGTAGTTGAAAGTTCTTTGATTACTTATTGATTAAATTGTCTCTCGTATAGTAAAAATTCCCCATACTTTTTCATTTAAGCGACATCTAGATTTGCAATTTTTGCATGTCTTATCCATAATCTTAAACAAAGAAGAAGGTGATATGTAGCTACTACTCCAGAATTTTCCCCAGAAGCTAGACTTCATCAAGACCTTCGGACTTTTGATCACATTATTTTAAGCAGACTTCCATTCATGTACAATTTAGTAAAAAATGTGTATGTCTGTCTACTCATTAAAAGCAATATTTTAATCTTTCTTTTGCAACTGTAAGATAACTAATGTAAAATTTAAATCAGCTTTATCTGCATAAGTTACTAAAAGATTTGAATTTGATCATTTGTTCATAATGCAATTACTTTAATAAATGCTCTAAATAAATTAAACATATTACTTACTAGGGTTTTCCCACACCAACACTGCAGGTCAAACCCTGGGACATAGCAATATTTTTTTTACATAAAAACTTAAGGAAGTTTTTTATATATAAAACAATGGTTTTGGCTGCTACTTAGCTATCCTGTACACAAATTTGTAGTATTGGGTAGGGGGGAAGGTATACTTACCCTTTCTGCAACTCCTAGGGTGTGGAGTTCTTAAAATATTTCTTTTTGGTAAACCTATCCTCACTTATTTCACTAACATTGTGATGAGTGGTAAATGTGACCAGTGACTAGAATAGTGATTTAGGTTACCTTAGCTTCAGACCAAAGTGTACGAGCAAAGCAAGTGTGCTGTAGTAGTGGCCGGCAAGTGCGAGAACCGACTGTAATCATTTACTATTTATTTTGTACATGTGATTTATAATTTTGGCTTTATGAGCCATTTTGAATATGTTCATAATTAGAATTGCAGTGTATGTGCTCTGTTGTAGTTTTTCTTCAATTTTTGATGATATACACTATTATTGGGTTCTATTTCTGTTGATTACTGGCTCTCTTTTTGACCTCAAAAGGATCGTTCATCTTTATAATAGCAATATTAGTGAAATTGTTTATGAAAAATTTCAAGATCTCCAGACCATAGGATTTATAGTAGGGATAAGTATGAGTCCCCTTCCCCATTTCACCAGCACGGTTCTTAAAATTTGTGCAATGGATAGCTATAGGTTTACCCTAGGCATTATATAATTTCTTAGAGGTTGGCAAACCAGAGGTGTCACTAACACACCTCTGGTATTGCAAATGTCCATAGGTGCCAGTAAGCACTTTCTATCAGGTGGGCCTGCCTGTTTGCCTGATTCAAGCAATAAAAAAATAGTGAAAATTGATCTAACAAATAGTGAAAACCATTGTGCTGCTTAGGAAGAGTTAGTATACAGACAGGCAGAGAGACATGGATAGAGGCGTTATTTTATACTATTGTTACGAGTTACGGGACTCGAATTAAAATGCTGTTGGAATTACTATAGAATTTATTAGAACTATACAAACATGTATAACACGGGTACAAATACAACTGGACACAATCAGTACAAGCGTAATATACAATTCAATAACACGCGCAATGTCCGTCACCATATAGCTTATCGAATGTACAAACGTCTTGAATGTACCATCGCTAGACTGCCTCATCTCTCCGTTCGGGCATTCCTTTTATCCTGTACAGATACAATATGTCTCGACACAATACTCAACTGCATAATAGTAATTTCCAAGAATCACACCTGGCTAATGTCTACCATAAAATATTACAATAGACTGTTTTGCTTATTACAAATTTTAACCACAACGTAAATAAAAGAAGTCCAAATGCCGAAAATTTAATAAACTGCAAGTGTGAATTGGTCTTTGTCGGTCGTAACACTAGGCATATTACCTGTGCCCAATTCTTCCTTTTCATGGTTTTTTTTTCACAGAACCCCAAACATAGTAGTCTAAGGAGTACCTTATAACATCTGATATAATGACTAGTTCATTATCTCCGATTTATCAAGATAAGAGGGATAAAATTCTTGCTTAATTCGAGCAAAAGTGAAGTTAAGGCATGTAAAAGTCGTATTTTGTGTTCATCCCAATTAATCAGGAACAAATAGGAACTGCCATCACACGCTATTGCTGCAACTGCATAGTAAGTTGGCATAGAGTGGGTTGTTGCCCATATGTAATGAGTATTACTTGGTATCTGGGCTATGCTCGACATTAGGCCAATGTGACTGTTAAATTATATAATTATGAATTAGGCAAAAACAAAAAATATCAGCTGGTTAGTAATCATTTTTGATGGCCACGGTATCATTACATGTTGGAAGGATCAAAGTAGTAAAGGAATTGATACCAAGTAGCCGGTCAAATTGAAGAAACTCACAATCACGAAATAACGCAACGAAATTCGTCCGGTCTCAGGCGACACTTGAAATCGTAAAAAATCATAGCGCGAAAATGTTCCGGCACAGATCCATTTTTCAATGAGACACGACAATTTAAAGTAAATCGCAAATAAAGTGGAGGGAAATTTTGAAATTTGACACCTATTATTAGTTATAAATAATCATATTTTCAAAATAGATTATAACTGGCTAGTCTAGATACATAAAAACTTATAACTTAGCAATACTTTCTGATTGGCCGGGTATATTAAATTAAAAGTAAAAATATTGTTGATTGGTTACAAGAGTTGATTATGCTACCGTGCACAGGTAGGTATTATCTGTACCATAATAAATTTGTAAATGGTTCGAGATTGTACAATGTGTTTAAATTTTTTTTAATTCAGGGTGTAATTCGGGTCAGGAGGCTCCGAAAATGCAATTGTATACAATTTTTGTATGTGTGCTAGAGCATCACGTGAAATCTACTGAACGGATTTAAATGAACTCGACATAGAGCCTACACCCCTGGGCGTATCTTTGGATACTTTTACCCCGATAAATGGCTTCATTTTCGTAGGATAGACGAAAATAGTGAAAAATATTGCGTTGCGATTGCATTTTTTTGGAAAATACCTACTGAACGTATGTGATTGAAACGTGACATAGTGCTGGCTTATATCCCGAGTTAACACTTAGGATACATTTTAGCCCGATAAATTACGTAATTTCTCTGTAATTAGCGGATTAGCAAAATAAGGTGGCGCTACAGGCGCGTTTTTTCAATTCGCTAAAAAATACACGTTAATATAAGCAATATCCCATTCATTGTATTTTTAACCAACTTCGAAAAAAAGAGGTTCTCAATTCGTCGGGATCTTTTTTTTGCTTTTTTTATGTATGTTCGCTGATTACTCCGTGATTTATGATCCGATTTTGGTGATTCTTTTTTTGTTCGACGCGCAATAGCTGCCATGTGGTCCCCTAAAAATTTGAAATAGTTTGGCCCAGTAGTTTAGTTTTCATTTTACGAAATTTTTTTGTTCTCGTTTCTTGGGAGCTATATTTTTTAAGAAGCGCGGCACCATTCGTAAGTCCACCCATACATAGCTAGACAGACACTAAAAAGTAACAAATAAAAAATAAAAACTTCGTTTAAAAAAACCGACTTCAGAAACTAAAAAACTAAAATGTATAAAATAACTTATTTCTAAAGCTATTATTATTAATATATATTAATAATAATAGCTTTAGAAATAAGTTATTTTATACATTTTAGTTTTTTGAAATACAAATCAGATCGACTGCGACTCGCTTCTGTTTCGCTGCGCAGTTGTGTAAACTACTATATAGTATTCTATAGTCCATATCATATGATATGGACTCATTTTTTTGTTATTGCAGTAAACTTAGTAACAAGAAACAGTCAATTTAAAACTTTAATTTTAAGGTTAACGTAGAATTAGGTAATTAGTTTTTTTAGTATTTATATTTCATACAACAAAACAAAAACGAAAAGGAAATTAATTAAAACCACTTAATTATCCAAGTTAATTAACTACCATTATTTTTTCAAATTAAATATTTTTTGCTATTATAATAATATAATTATATTGTAGATCCCTATTTGTTCATGAGTTAAATGCTTCTAGATGACATGAATCGGTAACAGAGATTTGGGCAACTAGCTGCACTCTGCCGTATGAACTAAAGTGTAACAAAGTATCCTCCTGAGTGAGTAGTGGTATATTTACCATGTGAAGATGGCACAAACCGATTTGTCTGGTTTACCGAAAATAAAAAGTCTGGTCATCCGGCGCACGGGTTGACCACGAGTAAGAAAGTACACGTTTAAAATTGTTTTCTATACGCAGAACGCTGCGGCTGCCCAACAAACCGGTCCGGTCGCTGGAGGAGTTGCAGCCGCAGTGTTGGTATTCGCACTATGCCGTCCAGTTTGCGACTAAACGTCAAGCGTCATTAATCCATACGGGAACGTAGAAAGAATACTATTTCCTGCGACCGGGCGGCTTGTCGTATAAGGTGACGAAACAACCCACAGCCAAGTAGGACATTTGCCCGACTGGATGACTACCACCCCTGTTCTAAAGCATGTCGCTATGACAACCTTGAGTTATATTCCGGCATTAGTGATAAGATTTCTGTCTCCCTTAAGAGAGCAATGGCGCATTTGTAACACCTTTGATTTTGCAAATTTCCATAGGCGATGCTCACCGCTTTCCATCGACTGCCTGCCTGGTGAACTCCTGCAAAAAAATTTGCTAATTTTGGTCCACACACAGAACATGTAATTCGATTCTCCAGCTATAAAAAAGATTAAGTCCGATATTAATAAATGTTAGGAGCCTTAAGAACAGACGAGCGTGCATGACAAGAGCTATGAATGTCAAAGAAGCAAGTGAGGCGTGTAAGAATGGGCCTGTGTGGCGCTCTGTTTTCCGTGCCTACCCCGCAAGGGACCTGGCGTGAAGATATGTATGTATGTATTAATAAATCGTAGTTTTTCTTAGCCTTAGAAGCTTACGCTAGCAAAACTTACAGGTGTATTATAGCAGGATAAACATTATGGCGTACTTGGTAATTTAAAATTGCCTATTAAAAACTATTTTGAGCATAAAATTATACTTAGTTATTATCTATGCTGTTTACTGTTTTTTGTTTTATTTTTGATTATTATTTGTATTCAAAAATAATTGCTTTAAGATGATAGTCTAATGTCAATTTAATAATAGTATTTGTTACAACATTAAAATGTATTCAAATCCTTATAAGATTTTCCTTGAGATAGCAATTTGCGATTAGAGAATTCGACATTTAAATAATATGATTTTTGAGGATTATAAAACACAACCATTCCAGCAATCTTTGATTGTTACAAACAACCCACGTATCATCAATGAGAGCTAAAGATATTTAGACTGGTGTTTGCCAAAAAATTAACCGGTATTAAGTAAATTAATTGATAGTAATCTTACCATTAATTCAGTCAAATCAATAGAAACCCAGGATACTTTCGTAACCACATAGTATTTTAATCCAGTAACTAGGGGTTTCGCCTTGGAATGTAAGGGAAAAGCTGATTTTTTGTGGGAACCCTAATTTTGGCTTTGTCAATGTGTTCTCAAAAGTTACACAAAGTAATGTGTAGAGCTATAGGGATATTCAAAAGGTCGAAGGTCACAAAAATCAGTTTTTTAAAATATCTCCTTTTCTGTACGTCTCAAATTGTTTTCGCATTTATTATAAAAGTTGTAAAGCATAAAATTGTCTACAAATTCCGAAAACTATCGATAGATCATACTTAAGTGTAATTAATTTATTGATATCTCGATGACATAGAGGAATCAATAAATTATCATGTGACTATTTATGATTTCACTTTTGTAGTTTCGGCAGTGTTTGAGGACGTTCCCACTATGTCGTAACGATTAATTTATCGTTGGACGAATGTCGTCTCTAGCTGTTCCCATTATAACGATTGTTTGTCGTCAAAAGTGTTTATCGTTTAGTGACTATCGTATCTAGCTGTTCCCATTGGATCGCGACGACATTTTATCCTTTCACGACAGTGGCTTTATCGATTACACATCATTAGCAAGCTACAAATCTACAGGCGCGAGATGGAACGGAAAACACGTGTAAACGATGAGATAATACTTTTATCGTGGCTACGAAAGATTTACAGTCACGATTTAGTCGTAACGATGTTTTATCGTTTTACGACTGTCGTGCTAGCCGTTCCCATTGTCATGAATCTGTCGTCACTGCAAAAATGTCGTAGACGACAGTAAATCTGCAATCTGCCAGGTGGTAGGGTATTTTCTCGACTGGATGGCGACCACCCCTGGTCTAGAGTATGCCGCCATAACAACCTTGTGTTGTATTCCGGCATTAGTGGCCAGATTACAGTCTCACTTAAGAGAGCAGCAGCGTATTTGTAGCACCTTTGTGTTGGAAATGTCCATAGGTGATGGTAACCGCTTTCCATCAAGTGGGCCGTCTGCTGATCTCCTGCAATAAAAAAAATCGTGTCGTTCTATATGTGAACACCTCCATTTAATCATATAAGCCATGACACTTAAAAGTACACGATTTTCTGTCGTCACGACAAAGTGGGAACGCGCGGATTTTTATACATTAATGGAACGCGCCCTTAAAGTGTTTGAATTACATGTGTAGTGTAGAAATGTGATGGAAATGTCACAAACCTTTTTGGCCTTCAATTTCAGTTGGTGTTTAGTAACTATAAGCAATAAATTTAAGTAAATAATAAAATGAGTCTTGATTGTGGTGCAAGCTTTCAATCCTTAACATACACGTTAACCATAAAATTTAACTGAAAGTTAAGTTCAAAAGTTATGTTTTACAATAAAAATTTAAAACAAACGTTTTTCTTTTTTTATTGTGATCACTTATATTTTGGTAACAATACCTACTAGTTAGTTGATTAGTTTATTGAATTCTGTACTTCTACACCTTCTAAGTAAGTAAACATAAAACCAGATAGTTCCGAAAGTACGGACAAACCCCGGAAAACCCGGTTTTGTTGATCAAAAATACCGAAATCCCGGTTCTCAAAATTATCCGAAACTTCGGATACAATAGAAGAAATACAAAGAATGAGGTAAACTACCTAACCACACAGAAACTGAGATTTATTATTTTATATATTTTTTTCCATCTTAAACTGTTGCTGTCGGTACAGTTTATCAATTTATCTTGTAAACAAATTTCTCCATACGTACAAGAATATGTATGATGTTTAGTAAAAAGTAATTTAAATAATAACATTAAATTATATGAAAACTCGAACGAAAACTTCTAAAATAATAAAGTCAAAAAGTAGAAATTAACTATTTAAGAGTTTCTTGCCGCTTCTTTAATTAGCGATAATAAGTGTGAAGTAAATGTACAAGGATTAAGAACTAGTTTTCATTTTGATTATGTATGACCTTATAAAAACATTATCCTACATTAATTAGTGTGTAAAACACCTTTTGAATTTCAGTATATTCTTTATGTAATAATTATAAATACAATTAACACAAGACCTAAAAAATTAATTGTTAATGAAGACGTCAATTTGGAGACAATAAAACTAATTAGAACTTAGATTTAAAGCTGAAATAATAATATTTTTCAATTGCTTAATGAGGTTTTATATTATGAAAGGATAATCCAAAGAAAACGACCACGAAATACAAAAATGTCCTAATAAAAAAATAGCCTATTTTAACCGACTTCGAAAAAGGAGGAAGTTCTCAATTCGTCGGGATCTTTTTTTTTTGCTTTTTTTTATGTATTTTCGCCGATAACTCCGTGATTTATGATCCGATTTACGTAATCCTTTTTATGTTCGACGCGGAATAGCTTCCAATTGGTCCCCTAAAAATTTTACATAGTTTAGCCCAGCAGTTTTCATTTTATAAACATTTTTCATGGAAATAATTTTCTCTACGTTCGATATGTACACCGATTATTCTGAGATTTATAATTCGATTTACGTGATTCTTTTTTTGTTCGACGCGCAATAGGTGCCATGAGGTCTCCTAAAAATTTGACATCGTTTGACCCAGTAGTTTTCATTTTACGAATAAAAATTTGTTCCCAGTTCTTGGGACCTATATTTTCTAAGAAGCGCGGCACCATTCGTAGGGCCACTCATATACATAGCTAGACACTAAAAAGTAACAAATAATTTTTTTTAGAACTAGGCATGTTTCTTGCGCCGCTTCTTCTCTTCAAGCCACAACATGTTGTGAAGCGGTGGTAAATTAGATTAGGCTTCCAAATAGAGTAAATAATATCCATAAACAAAATTAAAACTAAATAATTAAAATGAACAAGTTGGCGGTAGGCTGAATAAAAACTTTGACAATACACGTTTGACAAATGTCATCTTTGTCTTCCGTGACCACGGCAACTGAAAAGCGGCCGAAACGTCGGATAAAGATAAATAAAATAAATTACCGCGCTTAAAACCGTTAAAACATAGTTTTATTATGTATAAAATAACTTATTTTTAAAGCTATTATTATTAATATAATATATTATCTAAAACATCTTGAAGTCGGTGCAAAGTAAAACATAAAAATTACTATATTTTGAAAATTACTAAGCACCGACTTAAAGATGTTTTAGATAATATATATTAATAATAATAGCTTTAGAAATAAGTTATTTTATACATTTTAGTTTATTAGTTTTTCGACAATCAAAGTCAGCACCTCAAATAAACTTGCATATTTGAAGCACCTCAAGGTGCCTTTTTCTTATTAATGAAAGTGAGTACATGAAGCGAAAGATGTTTATCAAGATAATTGCTAGTGGAGATCCATTATCTCGGGCTGCCCCTATGAGAAACAGATGTGATCAATTTTACGCATGTATCTTTAAATATTGTTACGAGTGTGGGGCTCCAAATTAAAATGCCGTAGGAATTACTATACAATTTATTAGAACTATACAAACACGTATGACACAGGCGCAAATATATCTGGACGCAACCAGTACATACTGGACGATTCAATATCACGCGCAAAGTTCGTCACTATATAGCTTATCGAATGTACACGTCTTGCTTTGATCGTGGTTCTTGCTAGACTGCCTTACTGCCTCCGTTCCAGCATTGTTTTATACAACTATACAATACAACACTCGACCGCTTGGACTGGATTTTTCCGAGAAAACGTAATCTGCACATGTGCGCCCATAAATGAGTACAATGGCAAAAGGCTATTGTCTAATTGCAAATTTTAAACACAATGTAAACAAAAGTAGTTCAAATGCGGGAGAGGTAATAAACTGCGCTTAATGACAGGCAGGTGTGCATGTAGGCATGGCACAATATATTTCTTCTGTCTCTTTTCTACCTTAATCTCGATATTTGGGTTTCCAAAAGCATAAGAAATAACTATCAATCATCAACGTATTATTATATTTATTGCCATGCTTACTATACTGTGACGAAAATCTATACACTATCCTGATAAGATCGAGGCTTAAATAGTTTATCATTGAAATACGCACTCTAAACGGACAATGTCATCGAACAGTTTAACCTAGTGACCTTATTTAGCACCGAGATAGTAACCCTGGGTATTAATATTGTTACGAATTGCGAGACTCGAAGTAAAATGCCGTTAGAATTATTATAGAGTTTATTATAACTATATAAACACGTATAACACAGGTATTAATATAACCGAACACAACAAATCCAAACGTAATGCAGAAGGTCATAATTCAATAAAACGCGCAAAGCCCGTCTCTATTAGTTTTCTGATTGTAGTACACACGCCACGCCCGTATCGTAGTTGTCGCTGAACGGCCCTACTCCCTCAACCAGGCGATCGTTTTATACGGCACAAATACAATGTGCCCGTATTGTAGTCCACGTAAACCGATACATCTGGCTCATGATTCAGCCGCAAGTGATCATTAAAATTTACAATTAGTTTAAATGCCGACAGGTAATGAAATGTGTTTTTACAGATATGCAGGTAGAATTTGTTTTTGTCGGCGCCTAGGTTGTAACAATATTTAAAACAGATTAAGTTTCAGAGCAGAAAATGTATGTATGAAACAGACTTATTCCTAGAAATAAATTTGTAAATAGAAAGAACAACAAAGAAAACAGCTTTATTTGAAGGAATAATAAATCTCTAACACCACTGCAAATTAAATAAAGGATTTTATCATTATCATTATTGATAAGGTATTTGTAATGTCTTCGTGGCTATTACTTTCAACCCCTCGAACCTAATAAACAGTTTTATTTCTCACGAACCAGATATAACGGAATGAAACAGATGGTTTCCACTTGAAATTCTACGTGCATTTAAAAAACCCTGTAGAATTAAAAGATATATAGACACTTCATTGCTTACCAAATAAACAGTTATAAAAATATACGATTGTAATATTGTCTTGGTAAAAACAATAGGCGAACTTGTCTCTTGAAACAATATCTTGCAGACACCTAACTAAAGAATAATTTAAAGTAATCTGGAGATGTAGGTGGTCCAGAGTATTAAGAGTTAGGATTTAAAACTTATTCTTAAACTACTTTAGAAATAAAATATATACTACAAACATTTATAAGATATATTTTTTTTATTACTCGTAGTGAACAGTATAAGAATTGGGTATAATCGTCATCGAGTGAGTTCTTAAATGTGGGTAATGTTTTGGCCTAAAAAATATTTTATAAGTACAATTTTCTTTATTTTTTTAAGATAAGGTACATAATTATGTAAATTGTGTCTTTTGAAATGGTTTATAAACACAATAAGGACTTTAAATATTAATTCGACGATTCGTATGGAACCCTTTTTTAGGCAGGGGGAAATAAATTTCGTAATAATTGTAACCGCCGGGTTGCGTTACATGTGCTGCCATCAAATCGAGCCGCCAATATTTTTTATTTTACTTTTACTAACAATTGACGAGTTTCTTGCACAAATATTATGGACGCAAGTCTGACTTAAATAAATTATTATTACTGTTTATTGAGCCAAAAGTATAATTACATTTATATTTTAATTAATGATAATTTTTATATTTAACTTGACTGCGCCCTTACGCTTTGGTACCGCTGTGAACCGCATGAACTTGCTCATAAGGACGGCGCGTCCCTGATACTTTAAGTATGAATCTGTGAAAACTTAGGCCGTCAGTTTTTCGTTGAATCGCGCTTTTCTACACCATTATGTAACGTAATAATTATATACCACACCCTTCTGCTAAATTTCAATCATAGAAATATAGTATGTTCTGAGAAAAAAACCGTGACATACAAAGACTGGCAGACAAACGGACACAAAAACTCAAGGATTCCCTTTCCAAAACGGTTAATATTCAATTTTGTGTGTGTAGCATTTATGAAATAATGTTTGTTTCTTAAAAACTAAATCATCTATACGAGTATTTACTATAATACTATCAAGAGTCCCGTGGCACAGTAGAGTAGAGGTCACGCGAAATAAATCGCTTAGTAATAATAATAAAGACTGTATCTCTTTATTAATAATTATTGTTTGATAAAAAATTATAAAGACTAACAGTCTTATTCATATTGAGTTAGAGTAAGTTTGAACCTTCAAGAAGCGTTTAAACTTACACTAACGCAATATGAATAAGTCTGTAAATTATTATGCACTTAAATTAATCGATTAAAATTAGAACAATAAAATAAAACCGTAATACGAATCGTAAATAAAAATTATTTGATTGTTGTTACGCCTATTGCTGTATTGGGAGCATGTTATAATAGCCTCGTTATAATTTGAAACAAAAGGCTAATTATTGTAACTGCTGCTATGTAGTATGACGAAACTGTAGTAACTGGCCTCTAGTGCAAACTCGGTGCACTGGCACTTAAAACAGAAATGAACTGTTTACCTTTTACTTGAGTTAACAAAACTTTGTATTTAATCATGTATTCTTGTCAGAATTTTTCAATGGTGTAATTTATTTGGAAAACTTAATTTATCTGAATATTCTATCTAAAATGATTTATTTGCTTTATTGTGTTCTGACGTATTTGATACAATATATTACATTTTTATAGTAAATGTCGGTATTTGTATTGATATAGACTTCTACAGTCTCCATCAGAGGACACAAAGTAGTCGCCTTTCCAGAATCGCTTAGTGGAATTGACACATGTCGAGATATACTGATTTATTACTGATAGTGCAAGACAGGTGATACGGCATTTGCCCGACTGGATTGCTACCACCCCTGGTCTAAAGTATGTCGCCATTACAAGCTTGAGTTGTGTTCCGGCATTAGTCACCAGGTTTCAGTCTCCTTTAAGAGAGCAGTAGCGCATTTGTAGCACATTTGATGTTACAAATGTCCACAGGCGATGGTAACCGCTTTCCATCAAGTGGACCGTCTGCCTGTCTGCTGAACTCCAGCAATAAAAAATACATAGCTTAAAATTCTACTCTATTTTCATACTTGTCATGTTCATCATATTGTCAGCGAAAACATCTAGGCACTCTGATGGTAAAGGTTTACCGTCACCTATTGACATAAAACGGTCCTTACATGCTTCAGAGAAGTACGGTTCCGATTATTTGAGTGATAGTATCATAAAGAGGCTCATTCATGCTGGTGATGCGCTCTATGTATAGGACTTTTATTTTCGATATATTCGTAAAGTATTTGTTTGTATAGATACAGGATATTGCTATGTTGATTTGGGCAGTGTAAAACTTGGATGGTTCCCTTTAAAATAAAACGTACATATCACATCTTATTCATTAGAAAATTCCAAATACTTTTTATGATTGTTTTTTTTTTTAAACAAACCATCAGAAATCACTGACTAATATACTCCTTGGCTGTAATACTTATAACAAAAAACATGTTTGTAGTTTCCTTTCTGGTATAAAAAAGATTACCTACGTTAATATTAAACGATACATTCATACAAGAAATATATGTTAATAAACAGGTAATTAAAATAAAGTCATTGAGATCTGAAGGGCGTTGAGTCACAGTGATATGAGTGATATCTACATCACACCGGTTCAGCTGTTTTTGTAGTAGGTACGTTATACGTACGAGTGTTACTTTGTATTACTTGTAGTTCCGATCAAACTAAGAGTGTTTATGTAAACAAATGACTTACATTTCACCTTTTCTTATCGATTGAAATGTTTTAGGAAGTACCTACTATTATTGTATGGGGTCTGGCGCCAAACTTGAGGGACGCTCGTGGGCGGTACATTTATATATTTTTGTGCGTTTCTAATGTTTTTTCTTGTATGAATGAACATATGCCTACGCAGGGAAATAATATTTTGTATTTTAAATAAGTCGAGATACCGAGTATTTGGAGGTTTAGTTCAAAGGAATGGCATTTTTTCGACTTACTGAGGATTTCGGCTTAACAAGATTCGAGTTAATATATTAAATAATAATATATATTTAATATATTAAAAAATGTAAATTTGTCATCACCTATGAGGCTGATATCGTCACTAGTGACGAAAAGTCTCAATAAAAAATTAAATAATAAAAAAAAATGATTCGAATTATAGAGATTCCACTGTACTTACTATATATATTAAGGAACTACCTAAATGGAGATTCTGAACTAATAGAATTTACTTAAGATACATCTATATTACACAAATCCAAAAAATATAAAAAAAAACTAGAAAAGATAACGACTTCAAGAGTAACCAACAAGCAAAAAATAAATATTGTCTACATCTTGATATAGGCGGAACGTAGAACAATAATTAGGTACTATATTTTACCAATTTGTTCTTGTTTTTCATATTTTACTTAGCACTAACTTAAAAATATTGAAGAAAATATTTATTTATTTATTTACTTTTAAGTTACATATAAATGGTAATCAACAACAATTAAATTTATCAAAATCGGTTCAGACACAAGAAACTTATGGCTGAATATACATAATTATTTATACGATGAATTGCGAACCTCCATTCTTGAAATCGGATAAAAACTGTCAATATTACAACCATTTTAAAAGAAACTACTTATGTAGGTGTGGTGTCAGTTGACAACTATTTAGAATATTGTACCATCTGAGGATAAGACGTATCTCGCGGCATACATATGCAGAGGTACATTAATGTTCTAGTCCGGACAAAGGCCACTCATTGAAGATAACGAGTTGGCAAGCAGGATATGACTGAATCGACCCATCGACGCCAACGTAGTTTCTGTATTAAATACATTTAGAGTGTCTGTGTAATTCCAAAATATATATCAAAATTTAAGTATTATCTGCTATTTATATAATCATAAAAAGTGGGTTTTGAATGTTTGCCTATGGCGGTGTAAACTTTAGTCTCGAATGAGCTTCGAAAGGGACCAACAGATTTGTTAATGGAATTTTTAGAGATTAATACAGGAATAGTGTCTTAAATTTTTATGTATCATACATATGTATATATTGATATCAATATCATGCGAGTTCAGAAGATATGAATATAATCAGGTGCATCACGAACGAAGTGCCGATACATGTTCCGACACAGCACAGATTTTCAGTGCCGACTTCCAAAATCTCATATGTCCTAAGACCCCAAGTAAGTAGGACCCAAGTATGAGGGTAATTTTGAACTATTACATTAATAAATATACAATAATATAAAAGATTTTGTTCAAAATTAACCCTTTTCCTTAATTTTCGGTTTTGCATTCCTTACAAGCTACACTATGGTTTAGTGTAATAATACAGGAGAGATTATTTTTTCAAAAGCAGCAGATTCGATTTCAAACACGTGTAATTGGTTTATCTAAAACCTAATGATACTGATCCGATTTTGATGGAGACTAAAAAGTTTCCGTCAAAACCGATCTTGAGTCTCCATTGAGTACTTTCGCTATTTCGTATAGTTTAGAATATGGTCCTGAAGTCTTACTTGAAAAATTCACTAAGTGTAATATGGAAACTTCTTGATTTATAACATTTGAATATGAACTTAAAAAGAAAGGTAAACATTCAATATTAAGCTTATTTGGTGTAAAAATGCTAGTTCTAAAACCTTTTTGGACTAGTAGGTTTTTTTTAAATACAGCTATGGGTGCACTGGACACTAATTATGGTTTAAAGTAAACATTCATGAAACAGGTTTATCGGTAATCGGTAGTATCTTACTATTGCGTTTTTCCGTATTTGTTGTAAGATAAAAAACCGTTCAACTATTTCCGTATCCGCGTTTTCATGCCGTATTAGTTACATCGATATTTTTCTTTATCTGCATTTTACCATAAATATCAGATTATGAATGTCATTTTTAACAGACTTCCAAAAGGAGGAGGTTCTCAACTTGGCCGGTATGTTTTTTACGTGTGGTTTATGATCCGATTTACGTGATTCTTCTTTATTTTGATGCGGAATAGTTGCCATTTGGTCCCCTAAAAATTTTGCATAGTTTGGCCCAGTAGTATTCATTTTACGAACATTTTTACGTTCCCGGTTCTTAGGACCTATATTTTTTAAGGCGCGCGGCACCTTTCGTAGGCCTACCCATAGCTATACACTAAAAAGTAAGAAATAAAAAAGTAAAACATAAAAATTACTAAATTTTTAACATTACTAAGCAACGACTTTAAGATGTTTAGATAATATATATTTAAATAAAATAATATAATTAAAAATAGCTTTAGAAATAAGTTATAAAATAACTTATTTATTAGTACTTGCTTTTAGTTTTTGAAGTCGGTTTTTTTAAACGAAGTTTTTTTATGTCCTCTCCGTCAGACTAACATGATTTGTTCGACCTAATTATATATTATTTAAAACAATGTGTGTACAGTTCACACGCAGTAGAAGTGTAACTTCAGAGAATATACTCACAGATAATTCTTTTTTAACTTTTATTAATATATTATTCCTTTAGCCTACATCCGTCAACATATTATATTTCAAAATAAACTTTTTAAGTATCACTTTCAGTTTTTCAACATAATTATAATAACTATTAATAATAACTTTTTAATTGCTTCCATATTATGAATGATATTAGCCCGTGGAGTCCATTATAACTGTACAATATGGAAATACTCAATTTCTGAATTAAATGACTTACTATTATTATTATAATAGACATGTTAAACGGTAATCAAGATTTCTCAGCACTGCAACTCACGTGTTTGCTAAATACAAAAAAGTACAGTGCGTAATTGAAACAAATCAAGTCTTATAATGCGAATAAAAGCATTTTTAAGGAATATATAATATTTTGTACAAGTACTTTTATTCGACTATACATGTAGGTATAATTTGGATTTCACGTTATATTCATGCTCATAAAATCAGCTAAAGTAGACAACAACCGTGAACTTTGGACTCGAGTTTTATCCTTTATATAGTTTATATGGTGTAATGATTCATATATGCATATATTAAGTGTAAGCGGTTCATTGTTTCAATCAAGTATTTATCTTATTCTAGCTGACCCGGCAAACTTTGTACCGCCTCAGAATTTGACAGATAGGAGTAGTTTCTAAGAGAATGCACAATTGTTGTTTTTATTATAATCCAAGCATTTTTCATATTTACTTACCTTTTAAATCTTCCACAAATAATCAAAATTAGCCAAATCAGTTTAGCCGTTCTCGAGTTTTAGCGAGACTAACGAACAGCAATTGATTTATATATATATATATATATATATATATATATATATATATATATATATATATATATATATATATATATATATATATATATATGTGTGTGTGTGTGTGTGTGTGTGTCGGAAGGAAGCTATGAATCGGATGATTGTTGTTTGGATTTATAACGCACAATTAATATTATTTGTTTACATTTTAACTACTTTTAAAATTCTTAATTCAATTTTATTTTATTTTGATTTGTTACATGTTTCTAAAGTTATGAATATTTAATATATGAATTTAATAAACGACCAATGAGAGCAGAGCATATGGCTCGGAGCGGGGTCAGACGCCCTGTGCCCTGAACCCGCTGCTCGGTCTAAACTCTCTAAACTATGTCAAAATGATCAAATCTGAATTAAAAGTGTATAAACCGTGGCCATCGTGTTTTATGCTCGCATTTTACCGTGCTGTCGCCCACTAAACCTGCAAGCAATAAAGATTTCACGAGAGCGAGGCCTTCTCCGACATATATATGGACTAGAGATTACCCCGCGGCTGCGCCGCGGGTTAACCTCTAGTGCGTGTCTCTTGTTTAAAGAGCAAGTGCTACAGGTTATATTATATTACAATATTTTTATGTATTTGCCCACGGAAGATGCACTTCATTTTATATCGCTAATTATATATACTATCCCCCGTCTATCTGTGACGGTAAAATGACGGAATAGGCAAAAACGACCAAAAAGGCCAAAATAATCAAATTGGTCAAAATGATCAATAAGACCAAAATTACCAAATAGGCCAAAATGACCAAATAGGCCAAAATTACCAAATAGGCCAAAATGACCAAAAAGGTCAAGATGATCAAAAAGGCCAAAATGACCAAAAAGGCCAAAATGACCAAATAGACCAAATAGGCCAAAATGATCAAAAGGCCCAAAATGACCAAATAGGCCAAAATGACCAAATAGGCCAAAATGACCAAATAGGCCAAAATGACCAAATAGGCCAAAATGACCAAAAAGGTCAAAATGATCAATAAGGCCAAAATGACCAAATAGGCCAAAATGACCAAATAGGCCAAAATTACCAAATAGGCCAAAATTACCAAATAGGCCAAAATTACAGAAAAGGCCAAAATGACCAAAGAGGCCAAAATGACCAAAGAGGCCAAAATGACCAATAGGCCAAAATGACCAAATAGGCCAAAATGACCAAATAGGTCAAAATGACCAAAAAGGAAAAATTACCAAATAGGCCAAAATGATCAAAGAGGCCAAAATGACCAAATAGACCAAAATGACCAAAAAGGCCAAAATGACCAAATAGGCCAAAATTACCAAATAGGCCAAAATTACCAAAAAGGTCAAGATGATCAAAAAGGCTAAAATGACCAAAAAGGCCAAAATGACCAAATAGACCAAATAGGCCAAAATGATCAAAAAGCCCAAAATGACCAAATAGGCCAAAATGACCAAATAGGCCAAAATGACCAAATAGGCCAAAATGACCAAATAGGCCAAAATGACCAAAAAGGTCAAAATGATCAATAAGGCCAAAATGACCAAAAAGGTCAAAATGACCAAAAAGGTCAAAATGATCAATAAGGCCAAAATTACCAAATAGGCCAAAATTACCAAATAGGCCAAAATGACCAAATAGGCCAAAATGACCAAATAGGCCAAAATGACCAAAAAGGTCAAAATGATCAATAAGGCCAAAATTACCAAATAGGCCAAAATGACCAAAAAGGCCAAAATGACCAAAAAGGCCAAAATGACCAAATAGGCCAAAATGACCAAAAAGGTCAAAATGATCAATAAGGCCAAAATTACCAAATAGGCCAAAATTACCAAATAGGCCAAAATGACCAAATAGGCCAAAATGACCAAATAGGTCAAAATGATCAAAAAGGCCAAAATGACCAAATAGACCAAAATGACCAAAAAGGCCAAAATGACCAAAGAGGCCAAAATGACCAAAAAGGAAAAATTACCAAATAGGCCAAAATGATCAAAAAGGCCAAAATGACCAAAGAGGCCAAAATGACCAAAGAGGCCAAAATGACCAAAAAGGAAAAATTACCAAATAGGCCAAAATGATCAAAAAGGCCAAAATGACCAAAGAGGCCAAAATGACCAAATAGGCCAAAATGACCAAATAGGCCAAAATGACCAAATAGGCCAAAATGACCAAAAAGGTCAAAATGATCAATAAGGCCAAAATGACCAAATAGGCCAAAATGACCAAATAGGCCAAAATTACCAAATAGGCCAAAATTACCAAACAGGCCAAAATTACCAAATAGGCCAAAATTACAGAAAACGCCAAAATGACCAGAGGCCAAAATGACCAAAAAGGCCAAAATGACCAAAGAGGTCAAAATGATCAATAAGGCCAAAATTACCAAATAGGCCAAAATTACCAAATAGGCCAAAATGACCAAATAGGCCAAAATGACCAAATAGGCCAAAATGACCAAATAGGTCAAAATGATCAAAAAGGCCAAAATGACCAAATAGACCAAAATTACCAAATAGGCCAAAATGACCAAATAGGCCAAAATGACCAAATAGGTCAAAATGATCAAAAAGGCCAAAATGACCAAATAGACCAAAATGACCAAAAAGGCCAAAATGACCAAAGAGGCCAAAATGACCAAAAAGGAAAAATTACCAAATAGGCCAAAATGATCAAAAAGGCCAAAATGACCAAAGAGGCCAAAATTACCAAAAAGGAAAAATTACCAAATAGGCCAAAATGATCAAAAAGGCCAAAATGGCCAAAGAGGCCAAAATGACCAAATAGGCCAAAATGACCAAAAAGGCCAAAATGACCAAAGAGGCCAAAATGACCAATAGGCCAAAATGACCAAATAGGCCAAAATGACCAAATAGGCCAAAATGACCAAAAAGGTCAAAATGATCAATAAGGCCAAAATTACCAAATAGGCCAAAATTACCAAATAGGCCAAAATGACCAAATAGGCCAAAATGACCAAATAGGTCAAAATGATCAAAAAGGCCAAAATGACCAAATAGACCAAAATGACCAAAAAGGCCAAAATGACCAAAGAGGCCAAAATGACCAAAAAGGAAAAATTACCAAATAGGCCAAAATGATCAAAAAGGCCAAAATGACCAAAGAGGCCAAAATGACCAAATAGGCCAAAATGACCAAATAGGCCAAAATGACCAAAAAGGTCAAAATGATCAATAAGGCCAAAATGACCAAATAGGCCAAAATGACCAAATAGGCCAAAATTACCAAATAGGCCAAAATTACCAAACAGGCCAAAATTACCAAATAGGCCAAAATTACAGAAAACGCCAAAATGACCAGAGGCCAAAATGACCAAAAAGGCCAAAATGACCAAATAGGCCAAAATGACCAAAAAGGCCAAAATGACCAAATAGGCCAAAATGACCAAATAGGCCAAAATGACCAAATAGGCCAAAATGATCAAAAAGGCCAAAATAACCAAATAGACCAAAATGACCAAAAAGGCCAAAATGACCAAAAAAGCCAAAATGACCAAATAGGTCAAAATGACCAAAAAGGAAAAATTACCAAATAGGCCAAAATGACCAAATAGGCCAAAATGACCAAAAAGGTCAAAATGATCAATAAGGCCAAAATTACCAAATAGGCCAAAATGACCAAATAGGCTAAAATGACTAAATAGGCCAAAATGACCAAATAGGCCAAAATGACCAAATAGGCCAAAATGACCAAATAGGCCAAAATGACCAAATAGGCCAAAATGACCAAAGAGGTCAAAATGATCAATAAGGCCAAAATTACCAAATAGGCCAAAATTACCAAATAGGCCAAAATGACCAAATAGGCCAAAATGACCAAATAGGCCAAAATGACCAAATAGGTCAAAATGATCAAAAAGGCCAAAATGACCAAATAGACCAAAATGACCAAAAAGGCCAAAATGACCAAAAAGGCCAAAATGACCAAAAAGGCCAAAATGACCAAAAAGGCCAAAATGACCAATAGGCCAAAATGACCAAATAGGCCAAAATGACCAAATAGGCCAAAATGACCAAAAAGGTCAAAATGATCAATAAGGCCAAAATTACCAAATAGGCCAAAATTACCAAATAGGCCAAAATGACCAAATAGGCCAAAATGACCAAATAGGTCAAAATGATCAAAAAGGCCAAAATGACCAAATAGACCAAAATGACCAAAAAGGCCAAAATGACCAAAGAGGCCAAAATGACCAAAAAGGAAAAATTACCAAATAGGCCAAAATGATCAAAAAGGCCAAAATGACCAAAGAGGCCAAAATGACCAAATAGGCCAAAATGACCAAATAGGCCAAAATGACCAAAAAGGTCAAAATGATCAATAAGGCCAAAATGACCAAATAGGCCAAAATGACCAAATAGGCCAAAATTACCAAATAGGCCAAAATTACAGAAAACGCCAAAATGACCAGAGGCCAAAATGACCAAAAAGGCCAAAATGACCAAATAGGCCAAAATGACCAAAAAGGCCAAAATGACCAAATAGGCCAAAATGACCAAATAGGCCAAAATGACCAAATAGGCCAAAATGACCAAATAGGCCAAAATGACCAAATAGGCCAAAATGATCAAAAAGGCCAAAATAACCAAATAGACCAAAATGACCAAAAAGGCCAAAATGACCAAAAAAGCCAAAATGACCAAATAGGTCAAAATGACCAAAAAGGAAAAATTACCAAATAGGCCAAAATGACCAAAATGACCAAATAGGCCAAAATTACCAAATAGGCCAAAATTACCAAAAAGGTCAAGATGATCAAAAAGGCCAAAATGACCAAAAAGGCCAAAATGACCAAATAGACCAAATAGGCCAAAATGATCAAAAAGCCCAAAATGACCAAATAGGCCAAAATGACCAAATAGGCCAAAATGACCAAATAGGCCAAAATGACCAAAAAGGTCAAAATGATCAATAAGGCCAAAATGACCAAATAGGCCAAAATGACCAAATAGGCCAAAATTACCAAATAGGCCAAAATTACCAAATAGGCCAAAATTACAGAAAAGGCCAAAATGACCAAAGAGGCCAAAATGACCAAAGAGGCCAAAATGACCAAAGAGGCCAAAATGACCAATAGGCCAAAATGACCAAATAGGCCAAAATGACCAAATAGGCCAAAATGACCAAAAAGGTCAAAATGATCAAGAAGGCCAAAATTACCAAATAGGCCAAAATTACCAAATAGGCCAAAATGACCAAATAGGCCAAAATGACCAAATAGGTCAAAATGATCAAAAAGGCCAAAATGACCAAATAGACCAAAATGACCAAAAAGGCCAAAATGACCAAAGAGGCCAAAATGACCAAAAAGGAAAAATTACCAAATAGGCCAAAATGATCAAAAAGGCCAAAATGACCAAATAGGCCAAAATGACCAAATAGGCCAAAATGACCAAAAAGGTCAAAATGATCAATAAGGCCAAAATTACCAAATAGGCCAAAATGACCAAAAAGGTCAAAATGATCAATAAGGCCAAAATTACCAAAAAGGAAAAATTACCAAATAGGCCAAAATGATCAAAAAGGCCAAAATGATCAATAAGGCCAAAATTACCTAAAAGGAAAAATTACCAAATAGGCCAAAATGATCAAAAAGGCCAAAATGACCAAAGAGGCCAAAATGACCAAATAGGCCAAAATAACCAAAAAGGCCAAAATGACCAAATAGGCCAAAATGACCAAATAGGCCAAAATGACCAAAAAGGAAAAATTACCAAATAGGCCAAAATGACCAAAAAGGTCAAAATGACCAAAAAGGCCAAAATTACCAAATAGGCCAAAATGACCAAATAGGCCAAAATTACCAAAAAGGCCAAAATGACCAAATAGGCCAAAATGACCAAAAAGGAAAAATTACCAAATAGGCCAAAATGACCAAAAAGGCCAAAATTACCAAAAAGGCCAAAATGAAAATTATCGCTTGTCCATCCTCAGTATTTAATTTACATACGTGCCGAATTTCAGCCAAATCGGTCCAGTAGTTTTTCCGTAAAAGCATAACAAACAAACAGACAAATATCATTTTATCCCGGAAACTGTCCCATTTTTCGGGATAAAAAGTATCCTATGTTCATCCTCGGTATCGAAGATATATATATACTGAGTTTCAGCCAAATCGGTCCAGTAGTTTTTACGTGAAAACGGAACAGACAGACAGACAGACAGACAGACAGACAGACAGACAGACAGAGTTACTTTCGCATTTATAATATTAATAGGGATATTGCAATACTAAACGTGGATACTGAACTTCACGGGTACCGTCCGAGATGGTTTGGCGAAATTGTGTACCCAAATACATCAATGACCCGAATAGAGGAATGCGGCAGGAAATGAGTTGTTGTTGTTATCCCTTGTAAATACCTTGTCGTTATAATATTAGAAAACATAGCCTGTGAATATCATATGGAATGGTATAGAGCTTATGGAGTTCTAAATGCGAATAATATGCCTGTTAACTAATAGAGAGAATATAACAAACTTGTATATAAAAAATATACCGGCCAAGTTGAGAACCTCCTTTTGGAAGTCGGTAAATAAAATGATCACACTTTACCTATCATTATTCTAGTAATTCATGAAAAACTAAGCGTTTTGTGATAATCACGTGGAGGAGGACAACTTAGTAGAAGGTGATTTGTTATTCTTATTTCTTGTAAAGACCTTATGGCTATATAAGAATGAAGGCTAAATATTATAATACCTACATGGTACAAAACTTATAGAGTTAAAATGCAAATGTTGAAGATCGCCTGGAACAGTCTATTGTAGTAACTTCCAGAAACAAAATTTACAGATATAGCTATCAAAACAATATTTGTCAAGAAATAAGAATGAGCTACCCCTACGTCACAATTGGAACAACAACAAAATTTGGACTTACAATTGGGATTGTTCACTTTTTTTCAATCTAGCCGTTTCAAAAACCATTTCGAGGAATAGTGTCCCTAATCATTTCTGTCTAGTTAAAATTCCGAAAAACGTACGATCTTGTATTTTGTAAGAAATGTGTTTGACCGTACTAAATCCAATCAGGTGGGCCGTCTGCCTGCTTCAGGTGTAAAAAAAATGTAGCTGTACATTATTTGATTTAAGTTCTGTAATATGGATTTTTCCCTAAAGTTCACTTTAAAAAAATTAACGATAACTATAGAAAATAATAATGGTTGAACACAAAAAGTTATAAGCCTGGTGACAAAAAACACTAAAATGATCACGATACGTAATGAGTAATGACAGTAGCATTAAACAGTAATAGCACAGATAACTATGATTAGTAAGATTTATTATTTTTGTTTTCTAGGCAAAGAAATCAATGTAAACTTGTCCCTTATGACGTCATCGGAGAAATAATTTTAAAATCGAATTATAAAAAAACTAATGCTTAAAATACAAAAATATTCAAATTAGTATCTTAAAATACCCTATTTTACGTAATAAAAATATAAAATCAGAGGGTAATTTTTGTGAACAATCAAATATGTATAAAGTGAAAATACAAAAGTAACAAACAAGACCTGGTTAGGTATAATATACCAAAAAGACCTGGTTAGGTTACCCAGGTCTTTTTTTGTCACTTATTTTTTTTGGGGCACGCGAATTCTCGAAAATTGTAAGTCCATAACTGCTTATTGTTGTTTAATAACATTTTTTCAGTTTTTATCGCATTTTTGATATTTTAGATATTTTTTCTAAGGGCACTGCGTGCCCCGATAAAAACCTCTGTACCTAACTATATAACTAATAGAATACGATATTTTATACAAAACTATTGCTTTAGAAATAGTTCAACAAACTCTCGAGTTTAGTCAGGTTTAACTTGAGATTTATATATTGATGATGAGATTTATTTTAACAGCTAAAAATATCAATTATTTTATGACGATTATAACAAAAAATTAATTTCTATCATAAAAATATCTACATCTGCTTGTGTTTATAATAAAATATAATTAACTCACTTTACTCTATATACTTGTCAGTTAATAAGTATTCATCCCAAGTACAACGAAGGATTCTTTGTGACACTGACAGAGGGCACTGAGGAAAGGACGCTTGGTATTCTTTTTGAGGATAAATATATGGCTTTTTCCATCCAGCTCTCGTTAGCCTCTATCTAAGCAATAATGAACTAATCTTTGCTGCACACTCGTTCATATTTACCGCTATAATAGTTTTCTTCGCTTAAAGCTTGACTTAAACATCACACATTGTATAAAGCTAAGCAAGTTACGCTTGTGTTATGGGTTATATATGGACCACTCCGAGGCCGATCCCAGCGACCATAGTACATAACAGAAAGTTTGTTTCCGAAATTTACCCGAAACGAAACAGGAGCCTCTGCGCTTAATAGAAAAATAATTACAATCTGAAATATTATAATCAAAGTTTATTACAATTACAATATTTTAAATACAGCACAATAATACACAGAAATATTAGGACAACTCTAAGAGTTGTCTCCTCGCTTGTCAGGTGTAGAGCAGCAATCTGCACTCAAAGAATACTGCGATTATCGAACAGTAATAATTATCGACCACAATATACTATGCGCCTCTTGTCCAAAAGAGCTTTCACTCTGTTCAACCGATGAACATAGAAATAGAATGTCGTCGGTTTATAACTGCCGGTTGCAGACTAGTTTGTAGACTGGGTCCCTCTGCCCGAACATCTAGTATTTATAGGCTACAACTCGTAGTGCGTCTGCAGCGACACCATCCGGTAATACTTTGGCGCAGTGGCGCCAAGTGAAGTGTAACTTCCGTCATAACACCAACTAACTTCCAACTTCCGGTTACTCCACTTTCGATATCCGTTGGCTTGATAATAAATGCTTCTACGTTGACATCCGGTTATACAACTTCCGCGATTACTACATCAATGAATATTCTATCCGGTTATTGACTACTTCCATGTATGGTTACTTTATAATAACAAATACGATTCTAACACGCTCATGCGAGTTTGACCGGCTAAGACTCAGCCCATTCAACCACAGAGATCGTATGTCTTTATGTTATTTATAATCATCGTTGTCCTAGCGATAATCGTTTCGCATGCAGCCCTCTAACATCTCGAGACAATTCGCACATACATTCTAATGATTTTAAGCCAGTAATTATTGGGTTTATCTGCCTGTAATTACACATACTCACATTCTCACCTGAGCCGGTATTTATAAATCCTAGTGCGAGCTTAACCTTAGCTTAACCTTACACACTTATAGGGCTGCCACCTTTTTTAATAGAAAATGTAGTATTTTTGTTGTTAATCTGTAAAAATATGCAATTCTAGTATATTTTGGGAAATAATCAAAATTTATTTATTATTTAATTTTTACTATTGAATTTTCCATGTGTTTTTTACTTTGGCTAGCAACGATCTATTATTTTTAAAATAATTAATGATAAGCGTCTGAATAAATGCATGACAATTGAATTAGTGATGAAAATATAGTACATTTTATTTTTCTATAATGGGCCAAAATATAGTAAGGTTACCATATATTATAATACAGTTAGGAATCCTACACTACAGGCAACAAACGCAAGAAATACTCGTAGGCCGCGTAAGAGTAATTTATGAGGTTATATAATCAAAGCTATACCTTGATTTTTCAAACATAATTCTTTGTTAATTTTTTTTTTAAATTGTGTCTTTAGATGATTAGTAATTTTTTTAAATGTTATAGCTATAGATATATATGGCTTAAGCTATAGACGCGGCTTAAACTGTCTCAGACATTGAAATAACATTTGATAGAGTGATTCATTACAACAATCCGGTTTGTAATGTATGAAAATGCTCTTCTAAGGAAAAACTATGTATACCTACATTAATATGTACGCCGCAAGTATTTACCGCAATTAAATACTTGCGGTTGTTAATATGAAACCTTACATTCTCCTTTATCCAAGCCATAGAAGAGCATAGAATAAAATATTTTTACTGCACTTGCACAGCACATAATACTACAAAAGTATCATGGGTGATCACTATTGTGTTATATGGAACGCGACTTTATGCCTCATTAGCTTGCACTGATATGTATGTCTTTCTTCTTGTCTCAACTATTGTAAAAGGTTTCACGCTATATAGAAAAATATCCGTATTAATCAATTACGGTGTTTTCATTAATATATAACAACTATATTTATCTATATAGGCAATATAGTCATGATTTATCTGACTTGACCCTCTGGGTTGGTTTATCTCAGAGGCCTTACTCTCAACCTTCCTTCGTCCTTCGTTTTCGTCCAATCAGCCCGAAAGAATCAACTAAATTTTAGATAGAAGAAAGAAAAAACAAAGATTTTTATAAGACTACTATAATACCGTATATATAACACAACAATAAATAGCACACACAATGGAAAATGCACTTACATATAAAAAAAACAATCAAAAGCATTTCTAAAACAAACGACTAAAGACGTTTGAGAGTAAGGCCTCAGTTACGATTACGCTCTCAAGGCAAAAGACTATATGTCCTCGCGATAGTCTCTGCAAGTTATTTGCGATTGAGTCTATCTTAATCAAGCCAATAGGTCATGTTGTCGCGAAAACCCGAAACTTTTTTGTTAGTACACGATATGACATCACAGAAAATCGACAGGGCGTACAATTGGTCGTCACGAAAGCATGCAGCGCGGTTGATCATGGTAGTAGCCCGGCTTTCGACCCCATGTTCTTCCACACAAGCGCGGTTATAAGACGCAGGTTTACGCTGTACCAGAGTCCTTGCACACGCTGCGCGGCGCTTCTCGCTGTGGTTAATCCTCCATCGTAATTAGGATCCAGTATGAAGATATGTATTCCCACTGCGTTATCAAAAAATGTACGTACAATTGGCATCCTTGACGTATGGCTGGTTCCTCTAGTTTACCAACTACGACCGCTCATTTGCCTTATTATCGGTTAAAATGTGGCAATTGATACAGGTACCGGCCATACGGTAATAGTATCGGAATTTTGTTGTTTTGTTTAGATTTTCTTTCTTATCAATCTGATGTGTTCAATCTTTGCCGAATTTCCTCTTACAATCATTCCGAATTTCTTGTAATTCATTCATAGCTCGTCTTCAACATCAGGAGTTTATTGCAAATCCCTAGGCTGGTATAACAACCAGCAGTCACGTGTACGTCCGCCTGATCATTTTCTAATACAATATGAAATTTCAAATTGGTTAAAAATGCGGTAAGCGTGTGGCAGTCCACGCGTAATACACGGTTCCGTAGATGAATGTCTATTGTTTTATATCACCACCTATAAAATTAAGACAAGTCATAGGCGCCAGCAATAGATTGCTAAAGAATGCACTTGCACTCCTCTGTCAGTAAAGAAAATACATAGAAAAAATCATTGCTGTCCAAATCTATCACCAAACACCTTGTCAATAAATTCTACAGTATTCACAGGAAACTTTTCCATCAGGTGGACCCTCTGCCTGTCTGCTGAACTGAACACTTCTATTAATAGCTTTAATGTACAGAAACGGCATGTTTAGTATTTTATCCATACTAATAATATATATGGTCTTAAGAGTTTGTTTGTTTGCTGGTACGCGCTAATCTCGGAAACTATTGATCTGATTTGAAAAATTCTTTCAGTGTTAGATAGACGGCCTCTGTGGTTGAGCGGGCTTAGCCTTTGCCGGCCTGCCTCACTGCAACCCAGAGACTCCGGGTTCGATTCCCGGTATAGTAAATTTCGAAAACATATTTTCTCCGTTATTTACCATGGTCTGGGTGTCTGGGACCGGCCCCAGAGTGGTCCGTTGTATATTACCCATAACACAAGCGTAACTTGCTTAATTTGGGGATATACAATGTGTGTGTTTGTCTGCCGATTATTATTATTACCGATTATTATTATTACCGATTATTATTATTAGATAGCCCATTTATCGAGGAAGGCTATATATCATCACGCTAAGACCAATAGGAGCGGAGCACCAATGAACAATGTTTCAAAATCGGGCGTTTTTGTAACTTACTTGTTTTTACTATTCCACGCGAAGGGATTCTCGGGCACTAGCTAGAAATATTAAAAATGATACTACTGTATTTCTTCTAGGTATAAATACTACTAGTTTCCGTGTTAATTTCTGTGACATATTGAAACAGATAGACATAAGAGGCCTTACTTATAATCGTTTCTTAAATTTAAAGAAGCTGCGACGAATATTTTGGGTACAACCTACGTTAATCATTCAAATTTGGTTTATCTGTGCTGCTCTTAGGTAAACAACGGGTAATACACATTTATAAATGAAGAAAAGATATAGATTGATTAGTCTGATCTGATTCTCTTACTTAAGAGATGGCTAATCGTTTCTTAACGAAATTATTATAAGTAAGGCCGAAGGATTGTATTTTACTACAGATAACGTTTTTGCCAAAAACAAAGAACCCTAAAAATTAAGGACAACGCATAAAATTACTATTTAGAGAAACCTGAATATTAACACCGGTTACGGCTTGAATGAATAGGCAATAATGATTGCCCAAATATTAATTCATATCGTTACAATAAACTGATTAGAATAAATCTGCCAATTTATCTACAAGGTCAATGTACTCTCCGTATTAAGTACCGATACTGTGGTAAAGGATTTTATATTATTTCTTTAAATTGTAATGAAGACTCATTTTTAAGAATCTAATTATTTTTGCTCTAATATGTCAATCCGTATTCAGCGATCTTTGATAATGATGGCATAATCATGGGATTTAACTGCAATTCGGAATATTTTCAGTGTTCCATAGCTATTTTGGAAAAGATGAATCTTTACGTTTATATTTTGTCTGTCTTTTAAAGTTCTAATCATTTTCGGTGTATTTTTAATTAAAGGTTTTTTTGGTCGAGATTTAGGTATGTTTGTCACATCTACAGCTAAGTGACACGTATTGTTAACTAGGATTTATTCCTAGTTCGAAGTATGTGAGAATTTTATAAGATCAATGAACATTTTATACGTCCCACTCAAGTAAACTTGCAAGGTGTGCCGCCATAACAACCTTGCATTGTGGTTGCGCCGAGGAACACCTCCTTGTAAATTCTTCCTCCCCATCCTCGCCATCAAGAATAAAATAAAACTTTGAATGAAGAACGCGCATAATAAGACATTCGACAGAACTGTCACGGCTGTTGTCACCGCATATAAAATACGTAACATATGAATTTGTTGGGACACACAATAAAGTAAAGAAACTGCTACAATTGAATTTTATCAGAAGATCCGGAATCCTAGTGAGATTGTGAACCCCGGGGGACGTGGCGGCGGACTGGTGGCGAGGTGAGTTTTCCTTCCTTGCTTCTTCTTCCCGTCCCTTTGCCTTCTCCCGGCCATCGCATCGCGCCCGCACATTGTGTTCCGGCATTAGTGGCTAAGATCCAGTGTCTCTCTAGCGAGCGAGAGCACATTAGTAAATCTTTTGACGTTACAAATAAACATAGGCGACGGTAACCATTTTCCATCAAATATAGGCCGTCAGCCTGTGCTGTGCTTCAGCAATTAATATATCGAACAGCACGTTTAATACACAGCACAACGTGAGCGGGACGAATGATGTGCGAGCGAGATAGAGCAATTAGTCATATGTAAGGGCGCGTCCGCGTAGCGCTTGTCAGTTGTCCGCTGCGATGACCGTATATATGCAACTCCCATTGTCCCATAACGTCTAATCAAAGAGTATATTGAATATATGGAGACGTCTAATCCAGCGTATAAGTTGGTAACTTGACAACAATATTCAATAAAATAATGTCGAGTGTACTTTCTTTCAACAAATTCTTAAATGGATCTTATACTTTTTTATGATCTCTAATGAAAGATATATATATTGGCTACAACACGTTCCAATAGTCATACGTTGTAAATATAGCTCTCGCTAAAATATAATTGATAAACTTTGCTCTATTGCTTGTTTCATCTTCCCGGAATGGTCTACTTACAGATTGGTTTTTATTCCTGAACCATCCTGAGCAATAATTTTAATTTAGATTATGCAATATAATACAAGATATATGGACCAAATTTAAAGTTTTGAAAACCATGCAAGAGTCTTTTATTTTAGTGTAATTATATGAATAGATGGCCAGTAGTAAGTGACCTTTCAACTTTATGGGTCATGATTGTTGTGAACTAATTGCAATCGTCCAGCTGATTCCAATATATACCTACTTAAACGCACGTACACAATGCTCTCATAATAATTATTTGTTATTATATCATTATCATTGCGTGTAATATTGGGTTACCACGTACTTTATATATAATATTGTTACGAGTGTGGGACTCGAATTAAAATGCCGTTGGAATTATTATAGAATTTATTAGAACTATACAAACACGTATAGCACAGGTTCAAATATAACTCGATACAACTAGTACAAACTGCACATTTCAATAACACGCCTAAAATCCGTCATAATATAACTTATCGAATGTACGTCGTGCTCGTATTGTAATCCTCGATTGACTGCCTCATCCATCCGTTCGGGCATTCCTTTTATCCCGTAATACAATAATTTCCAAGAATTAGTTTGAAACACCTATCTAATAACTGCCATAAAAGATTACAATACACAATAGACTGTTTCTCTTAATTACATATTGTAAACAAAACAAGCTCAAATGCGCAAAGGTAATAAACTGTTCTGTACGGCAGGCAGGTGTGCATTTGCTTTTGTTGGCATCTAACAATATTACGTACTTCATAATGAACCCACTACTGGATGCAGTATTAGATACTCAGCGAGTTTTAGTGATATCATTGCGTTTTTACTTTATTCAGAAAGCGGATAAATTATTGTTTAAATATTTTGTTTTAGATAGAAAACGGATACTGGACAACGTGTGCGGCGAATTTAACGCAGGGGAGCTAACAGTTATAATGGGACAATCTGGTGCCGGGAAGAGTAGTCTCATGGACATCCTAGCTGGATACACGTGAGTGTCTTTAATTCCCTGCTACTCCATCCTTCACATATTGTAAATGTAATTGTAAATAAATGAGACAGCAGTTAGTCGAATCAGTAGTAAAAACTGTACTCTGAAAAGCTACTAAACCCTATTAATATATGCCTATAGTGTAACAAAAGATTATTCTGTCACTATTCAATGTGTAATTATTAAATTTCGATAAATTAGAAAACCTATTTGTTTAGACTCTAGACTAAATCAGTCAAAAATGTAAACTCTCATATAATAAGTTTCATTTTAATTTTTACAGAATTGGTTAACCAAATCTGTCAAAATTGAAACTACTTAAAACGTACTAACGAAACTTTTTAAAACGTGCTTCTAAAAAAAGTACGTTTCAAATAAGAATGCCCCGGGGGCGGGCTGGGTTTTTTTCCAGTTTCATATGGCAAGTGTTCAAATAATGCAGTACGTTGTACCATATCTTACATATGTCAACATTATAAGTATACGATTCTCCAAAACTAACACCTTTAAGACCCCTTTTTTTTGAGGCGAGGGAAAATGCTACCGATTTACGCACATACTGGGTCGTTGCAAGGGAACAGACCTACGTCGGTCGGGGGCGGCATCACTGCAGCAATAGTATGCTTTTAGCAGTAATCCACCCACGATCGACTCAGCTAGTGTGGAAAGACCAAAGGCAGCTGCACGGACAGCAACCCCAATACCCACTATGTTGTGTAGGAAAGGCTGAGACTTAGAACAGAGTTACGCCCAGCCGGCCTTTAAGACCCCTATGGCTAGGGTGACCAACCATAATTTATAATGACGCATAAAAATAAAGTAGGTAAAATACCCTATTCCCAATATTTACTCTGATGCGTAAAATGAAATAATTATATGGATAATTACTGAACTATTATCGATCCAGTCGAATTTATTCAGTAATGAATCTAAAATGGCAAGAAGAAAGGAACAGGGCATCTATAAATGTAATAAAAAATGAATTATATGTTTAATTAAATTTAAATTGGACATGTAGAGATAGCTTCCAAAAATTTAAGGATACTGAAAAGTTGTTAGTGTGCTAAAAGCACACAAAAATAGTGTCTCCAAGAGAAGAAATAAATAAAAAAATTAAAACTACTTTTTGCTCATTTAATTGTAAGTTGTAAATAAGGTTGTAAGCCTGTAAGGGATATTGAAACTATTTCAAACGTTCAGCCATGTTATTTTGCTGGACGGTTGTTATCAGTTTCAGTAGGTATTGAAGTATTGTAATACTACTATAGTACAGTAGTTAATAATTGTAAGGCAAAAACATATAATTGCTTCCCTATTTATATTGTTTTTACCGATAGCAATAAACGTCATTGTTATACCTAAACATAGTTGCTATGTATACTTATAATACTGTCGCTTATCAACATTGCGTTTCGGCCAAAGCGTGCTCCATTTATTTTAATATTATAATGCTTAAGATATAATTCCCTAATTTGTCAACCTGCTAAATCCGTTTTAGCAAATTACAGGGCGCTTAATTTTTAGTGCCAATACGACGGTAATATTTTTTTTCTTATTGCGTATGCACTCTTTTCTACAACTCTATATATCTTATCAAAAAAATTAACAATAACGACTTCTAGCTAAAAATCTAAATATTTTCTATTACATCTTGAAGTCGATGCATTTTTGTGGTAGTTTTTTATGTTTTACTTAGCACGGACTTCAAGATGTACAAAATAATTTATTTTTGGTATGTAGTTTTGAAGTAGGTTGTTTTTGTTACAAAATTCTACTTTTTAGTTGCTTGTATAGCTTTAGAAGCTTTTGGTTTAATACATTAAGTGCCTGTAGGTTGCTTTCGAAGAGTGAGAGGCGCTTGGCGCTCTTCAATAACGGTTGCTCTACATTTTTGACCACTGACTTGGTGACAATGAGAATGGGAATACTTCAGGAATATACTCTTTCAAATAAAGATAAAAATTACAAAATCGGTCCACAGTTGTGGGAGAAATCGCGTGAGAAACATTAAAAAAGCAGTCGACTTGAAAACCTCCTCCTTTGGAAGTTGGTTAAAGAAGAGCATACAAGGAAAATAATTTTTAGCTAGAAATGTTGCTGGGGACTATCTTGTCACTTCTCCTTACAGAGCGAAAACATATTGCGAAGCTGTGTACATAGATAGAATAAGTAACGAATTTTAACTTTTATATAAGACCTTCAAAAAATGTTCTCCAGTGAACTTGCTTTGAACAGAATAGAATAAAAACATTTTAATAAATGTACTATCTCTGAAAATAGCAGTGAACCGATACAAAAATAAAAGATCTGGCTGGTGTGCATTTTAGAACGTTTTATTCGGTGAGGATTCCGCTGTTTTAATTACACACACTAATTGTTTTTGACTTTTGGTTAAAATATTGCTAATAAAATAAAACTAAAATAATAGTCTCGAGGGAGAGGGTCATACATGCACTTATCTACGTAATATTTTACAAGTCGGAATTTACCATTAGAATTCTAGTTCTATTTCGGATGCCGAATGATTTTCTTCATTCTATAAATTGCACTGCGATTTACATCTTATTTTACTTATTTGTGTAAAAAAATCTTCAATTTACGTTACAAACTGTGAGTTTTAGTGTAACTGATTCTTTTCTAACGTTTTATTATTCGGAAAGACAAGATTGATTCTTACGTAAGAAAAGGGAGGAGGCAGGTTCGAGAAATCTCGTGTATAAAATTAAAAATACATGAGGGTTAGGGGGTCAAAAATCGTCAATATCATCCTTACGTAATTATTTATTTTATAAAATCTTAATCTAGTAATCATTATTACAAGATATATTTCAGTATTAAAGTAATTACTCTTTGTTCAGTACTGTCTAAAATATATCCATCACAGCTAACTATTAAAATTTGTGTGTTTATGCAAACTGTAGTCTTCTTTTGGAAAGCATAATTATTGTTGCTTTGTACCTTAATAATTAGTAATTAGCATCACAGATGACCATAGCTGGCTTTTTATCTGGATACATATTACCATTAATTATCATGATAGAAGAATACCAAAGAATATTAAAGTGTATCTTGATTAAAAAAGGATACTACACTATTGAAGAATACTTAAATGACAACTTTTTATTTACATAGACCTCATAAACCTTGTGTCTTTAATGACAGCGATGTGTTCTTTTACCAGTGTTTTTATGCACCTCTTTGTTTGCCCAATGTATGATAAACCATACTCACAATCGAGCTAGTAGACACCTGCATCCTGGAGTGGGACATTTTTTTGCCAGGTGTCAAAAATCTCTAAAATCTTTTTATGCGGCTTGAAATATGTTTCGATTAAAGTTTACTTGAGGATATATTCATCAATATTATGTACCAATTCTGTTACCGCAAATAAATTGCCAGAAGAGAAGAGAAGAGAGAAGAACAGTTTAAACGTAGTTTATCAAAAAAGAGTTTGATTTAAATGTTTTGAGATTTCTACATAAACAAAAATCGATGGTGTCCATGTGTTTAATAAGAATGTGTTATGAATGTAAAAAATGTATTACTAGGCGATTTTCAATACTAGGAATACTAAGGAATTCTATGGAAGACCAATACTTCTTCCATAGAATTTCTAAACAAAAACCCACCAGAAATATATATATATATATATATATATATATATATATATATATATATATTATGTTTGCGTATAGGCAAACTGGCAGACGGGTCCACTTGCTGGCAAGTGGCTACCGTCGCCCATGGACATCTGCAACACTAAGGGAGCCGATGCGTTGCGTACCTCGTTGAGACTTTAAAAATCTGTTTACGCCCTTTTTGAAGAGCCCCATATTGTAGCGCTCTGGGCAAACCGCAAGAGGAAGCTCATTCCACATATGTAATGCAGCAGTTTTAACAGTGACATGATTAATGCCTATACATGAACTATCCTGATAATAGGCTTTTCACAATGATCAAATGTCTCTCCAAAGTTGCCCGAGGTATTGCTATCACCTGTCCTAAGTTTTACTAAGAAAATACTCAAAGCAAGTGTTGGCTTCTTTACTAGGTCATATAATTTAGGAATACTTTCTAGCATTTCTGTAAATTGTTCTTTATTAAGACCAAACCAATAATAGCACAAATGTGGATCCATTGACGAAATATCATTAAAATCAAATTTTCTACTAGCAGCTTTCTCTAGCCGAAAGAATATATCATCGACTTGTGAACCAGTAAAATCAGTATAGGTTGTATGAAGCTCTGTCCAATGATTACTGTGCAAATGGTAATGACAAATTCTTGCACTTAATGGAATATACAATTTGTTTTGCAATAGCAGCATTTCCTTTAAACTTGATGGCACTAAAAGACGTTCAATGTTTGTACATCCATTAAAAACGCAATGTCTAGAAGAAGCAGGCATCCTTTTATATAGTGATGAATTAATTTTTGCTTTTTGTGGTTGTTGTCTCTGCTGTTGTTCAGCTGGTGGTGGCGGAGGCGGTGAAGGAATTTCAGCAACTATTTCAGCAATTTCCATTTGACAAGAATCCATAATTGTTTCTGCAGATTGTTTTCGGACCTCTCTTTATGCTGCTAACCAACATGGAATGCAGACTTTTTCTAAAATTGCCACCTAGAACAGGAAGTAATATAAATGTCATCATCATTTCATCCTACATTTAAGAACTTTCCAAAAAACTTACACTTTTTCTTTAAAATCCGAAATCTAGATCATTAAATATCCATAATTCTTTATATATACAAATTACTTCTACACTTGTGACCGTAAAACATGAATTTGTCAATGGATTGACTTATAACTTTCACATATTGTTGCATTTAATAACAAAGTGTTTTATATATTCGATTGATAAGGTGGCAATAGACAGCTCTGCAGTCTATCAAGTTTTATGCCATTCCACTCAATTCTCAGGTCAATTCTTTCCCTTCTCTGTAAGTCTATGTTCACAAGAATAAACCATTTTCTTACTTCTCTAATAATTAAGATCAGACTGAGTAAACAACAGTAAAGCATTATTGGGTATATCTAATACTAAAATTACAGTTTTTATACACAACAAGGTTTACTTATTTTTAAATTTCAACTAACAACTTAATATATTTTACTGCCTACTTGCCAAGTTAATATTATAATTATTTATAGAACAATTGTAATGTTTATTTACCAGTACAGGTGCAGACCATAGGACTGTATCCAAAACACTAAACTTCAGAATTTATATTAAAGTATGGGACTCAGGTACAGCATCCAAACTATATTAATCTGCATCTTGGATGCTGGAACCTTCCCACAGCATAGTAAAAGAGAAATAAGCACATAAGTTATACATCTGAGTTGTCAATGTGTGTGAGTGAGTGTATTTGTGTATGTTTACAAATGTAATAATAAAAAAGTAACAATAGTAGATAATCACACTAAATAGCTAAATTTATATAAAAATATAGCATATAAATAAACTTGGAAGTATATGTATGGAGTTTAATAAAAAAAAACAAATAGATGAAACAATAAACACATCAAATAATATAATAGCAATAATAGAAGTTTTAAAAAATTGACCCCAAATAATTGGGATATGGTGAAAGAAAAGAGAGAGAAGTTATGAAAAAATATCAAAAGTTAAAGTAGAATATAAGAATATGGAATATATAAAACTGACAATTGCACTAACCTTGTGAACTGGTATCCATTGTAAGATGACATTTCTTTCTAGGCAATCCAGAGAAACCTTATGGGTTCTACGACTAGCTATAGAAATACCACATCCAAAGCAGACATTTTTGTGCCCATATGCAGGAGAAAATTTTACATCTGGCTGAGTTGCCATTAATGATATGCAGTCTTGTAATAATTTGAAACATTCAGCGCACACAATATCATCAAAGGATATCTGAAAAAGTTTAAGAAAAACTTAGTCTGGCCCTTTTCTATATGATAAGCAAATATTGTTATCCATGCAGGAACAGAGTAAGAATATAATTTCTTGCGGCTGGGTGGCCTGTCCTAAGAGGCGACAAAACAACCCACAGCCAGGTGGTAGGTAGGGCATTTACCCGACTGGATGTCTACCACCCCCGGTGTAAAGTATGTCGCCATTACAACCTTGAGTTGTGTTCTGGCATTAGTGACCAGGTTCCAGTCTCCATGTAGAGTAGCAGCAGCACATTTGTAGCACATTTGGTGTTGCAAACATCCATAGGTGATGGTAACCACTTTCCATTGACTGGGCCGTCAGCGTGTCTGCTGAACTCCTGCAATAAAAAAAACTAAACGACTAACAAAGTAGTTTATTTATTACCTATTTATTTTAGTGAAGCTTACAGATATAAACTAACTAAATAAATTTACTCAGGATAATATTTTAATTAATTATTTTACTTGGAAAAATGGAATCTATAAAGTGAAGATAAACTGCAGTTGGGATAAAAAACTAGTTTTCATAGAAAAAATCATTGTTGATTATTTCTAAGTGTTACAAAAATATTAATGTTAAATTTTTATTCTAATTTCTCAAATTTTCATGAATTCAATTCAGTAACCTAAAGGTTCTCATTTTTGCTATGTACCACCATTGGTACATATAACACATAGGAAGATAACTGTATTTAAAGAAAATGTTTTGTCTATAGTTTGTGGATGCAACAGCTATCTCTGCCTAACAACAAAATATTGAGTGTGAAGCCCAATATTACAAAGAAGTTCAGGACAGTCTATAGAACAGTTAGCTATATTGATTAAAACACAAGCAATAGTCTTGTGCTTATTCAATCATTCAAGTGAGAACTCTATTCTAGTACAATTTGGTCATGGAACTAGTTCTCCTTAATAGTAGGTACAATTAGTATTTAGTCATTAAAACCTATTTTAGCACATGAATCACAGTTCCAAACAGTTTATCATTTATGAACAATACTATACTGCTAGATAGCTGACTGGCTAGCTGAGGGATAAACAAGTGAATTAAAAGACCAATTAATATTTAATAAAATGAAACATTTCGTTAGCTGGTTCCTATATCGTACTAAGGCCTGGTTCTTATATCTTACTGACCATTCATTTGTCCTTCTATAAGTTAAGATGAATTCAATACAAGTTCTGGAAAAATGCAACCAATGGCAGGTAGGGCAAGTGAATGAATAGTTACATGGGATATTTGCCCTACGAGCAGTTAAAATTTAACATAAGCTCCATACAAGTAATGTCAAATTTCTACCGTTGCTAAGGCAAGTTAAGGGGTGGGGTATAGATATGCACATATTTAATATGAACAAATCCGAACTTTTTTAATATAGCCTTCATGGTTTTTTTTATAACCACCCAAAATTAATTTTGCATCTTAAGTAATAAAAAATGTACCAGTTCTTAATAGTACATCGTTCATGAACTACGCAAAGCCAACAAAAAACTTACTTCACTAGGTGATATCCATGAACGTAAAAGACTGCCCGTTTAACTCTCCGACCGTGTGCCTACTCATATTAGGACTTATACTCAACACACAGTTGACACACCGACGGCAGTGAGGTTGATTATTTCTATAACGTACAAAAGCATTAGACATTTTGCATTATTTATTTGCATTATTTATTCTTTACAAGCCCGAACAAGAATTCAAGAATTATTTTCTCCCCTCACAAAGTATTAATGACATGAATCTTTATATCTCACAGTATACCTATTCACAATTATAACTAAATAATAAAATGGTTTTTGTTGTAAACGCAGTTATAACACAAACTCAACTCGTCGCGGCTCTCCCAGTAAAGTAAATAAACAATAAACACACTGACAAATGACAATACATAAGACGCCTCACGTCAGTTGACATTGACAGTAGTAGTAGTATAATTCGCCACAAAGGCAGGCAAAGGAATCTAAGTCCATACAGCAAAAACACATAATTTAAACACGACTTTTAAGTGTTAAAATTCGCATTGATATTGCACCCTTGTAATTAATTATACAGCCCTAATTTAAAATATAAAGGTTTTCAGTTTTTAGCATGGTTTAATCTTCCTTATTCGTAGCCATAATAAGAGGTCTATCAACTTGTCAAAAGTTGTGTTTTGTAATCGCTTTAATAATATGGTAATATTATGAATAAGTGGGTTGTTATATCATATTAGAGGTACCTATTATTGCGAATTTGGTAAACAGGCAGACGGCCCACTTAAATGAAAGTGGTTGCCGTGGGTTACAAGCGTAATATATTACAATATTTATATATTCGATGCCGATGAACATAGGATACTTTTTATCCCGAAAAATGGGATAGTTTCCGGAACAAAAATATATTTGTTTGTTATGCTTTTATGGAAAAAATATTGGACCGATTTGGCTAAAATTCGGTATATTTGGGCAAACATTTCTTAGCAATTACATAGCTTACAACAATAAACGAATACTGATCATTATTGTTGGATCTACTACAACGATCTCGTTATAAATGTGTCATATACAATTGGCCCAACAGCTGTGAACATTATAAAACCATTACGCCATTTATCTGTGTTCGTAAATAAACAAAGATAAGTATACAATAGACGCATGTAATGAGAAGCGGCAGCTCATTATTCATGTAACTAGATACCTGCACCTATCTATACAAGTATTTTGTGAAGGTAAGCCGTCATTTGATGCTAACTACGATAAAATTTTAAAAATAATTAGCGGCCATAAAAGAGTTATTGTACTCTTTTATGGCCGCTGGTGTGCAGATTACGTTTTCTTAGTAACTCAGTCCACAAGGTCGATTGTTATATAGTATAGGTTAGTATAGAACAATGCCCGAACGGAGGGGTGAGTCAGTCAAGCGACGATCAAGACGTGTACACTCGACAAGCTAAATAGTGACAGACTTTGCGCGTGTTATTGAATCGTGCAGTTTGTACTGGTCGTGTCCAGTTATATTAATAATTCTATAGTAATTCTAACGGCATTTTAATTCGAGTCCCGCACTTGTAACAATATGTAATCCTGGAAGCCTGGAAGAGATTGCTTTAAGCAATAAGGCCGCCCATTGTACTACTACCTATTAATTTTCATATATGTTAATGTGTCACTGTTTTAAGTTGGTGGACAATAAAGAGTATTGTTGTTGTTGGAATCAGACGCAGTGGCTCATCATTCATGCCGCTCTTACCATTTAGGGGGCGTCCATAAATTACGTGAGGTGTTTAAGGGGGGGAGGGGGTCGAGTCAAATCTCATCTAATCTTACGTTGCAGAGAGGGGGGGTCTCGGCAAATATCACGCAATATTTTTTTTTATTGGACTGAATTAGAGTTGGTATTCTTTTTTTAATCACAGTAGTTACGATTTAATTATTCTATTGTTAAATTTTTATTACACTTATAATTAAACTCTCAGTAATGTTGATTACTAGTCTTAACTAGTCGTAAATAAAAGCACGAAGCAAATTTGTTTTTTTCTTTTTACAATAACAATCCAACGCGTTTACGTAAGAAACTCACATTTTGAAAAATCTCACGTGAGATTGGGGGATGGGGGAGGGGGTTGAATAAAATCTCACGACATCTCACCATTGCAGAAAATTTAAAAAAACACCTCACGTAATTTATGGACGCCCCCTTACTTATATGTACTACGTACTATATTATACCTAAACCTAAGTGGTTCGTCGCTGTAGCCGTTTCAGGCTGTTACTATAAAAACGTAAAAACAATCCTATGATTTTTAGCGTTTTGTTGCTCCTTTCTTGTGTTATGTGCATCTGAAGAAATATAAAAGTACTTGATAATTACCTAACCAAATGGTAAAAAGCCACTTACTTTCCTAATATCTATCTATCTTCGAAACATTTTAATTGCTTGCCAGGTGGTAGGGTATTTGCCTGACTGGATGCCTATCACCCCAGGTTTAGAGTATGCCGCCATAACAACCTTGAGTTGTGTTCCGGCATTAGTGATCAGGTTCCAGTCAGGAAGGGAAGGGAAGGGAAGCAACAGCGCATTGGTAGCACCTTTGGTGTTGAAAATGTCCATAGGCGGTGGTAACGGCTTTCCATCAAGTGGGCCGTCTGCCTGTCTGCTGAACTCCTGCAATAAAAAATAATAATTGCCGTTTGACAAGACGAATCGAAGACGATGCTATGCGTTATTTGGCCTGTATATATTTGCATTAAAAATTGATTGATAAACTACTTTTTTTTTAAATAAATTTTGACACAGTGTGAGTGATTATTTTGATAGGATCCAGCAGTGGAAGTCTCACTGCTGCCAACGAGCAGTGGCGACATCCGACTGCGTAAACTCCTCACACCTCTACTAAGTTAGTTCGTTGAAGGTCCAGAATGCTAGTAGAAAATTATCTTGATATAGAAGGAAACGGCCGATATCAGTTAAACGGTCCCTTCCTTACATTCCAAATGCATTTGCAACATACATTTGATGAATGGAACCGACAGTTGTTGTTAGTTGAACACAAAAAAAATGGAAATTCTATACTAGTAATCTATTATTATCAAGCTGATAGTAATCTTTACGGCGCGAATTTTAAATGGCTATTAATTATGTGAAACATAGATACCAATCTTTATATTAAAATATAAAACCGTTTATAAAAAATCTGTTAATGACATTGCTGTGATTCGGAGGTTTTAAGTGAATAAATTGAGATGGAAATACCAGTGGGTATGGGTGATATTTATTAAGAAAAGCCAGTCAAATGTTATCGTACTACGAGAAAAGGAAATAACGTGTTACAGGTCTATGAAGTGAAACTACATTAGAGTCACTGTAGTTTGAAACTCCATGTAACGAAAAAGCGACAATAAACAACAACAACAACAACAATACTCTTTATTGTACACCAACTTAAAACAGTGACACATTAACATATATGACAATTTATAGGTAGTAGTACAATGGGCGGCCTTATTGCTTAAAGCAATCTCTTCCAGGCAACCTTTGGATGGACAAGGATCTCAATCAAAATAAATTGTTGGCGTGTAGCTTAAAACTAAACTAAAGATAATATATCTAATATAATGTATAATAAGAAACTTATATATTTACCATATACATTTAAACACAATTATACATATAGATACTGTATATATATATATATACACAACAAACACACAACAAATAATACATACTATGCAGTGAGATAGTGCTCCCTCACAAGTCTGTTGAAACTATGGATCGATTTAGCAGAGCGCACGTCTGCCGGCAATGCGTTCCAAAGTTGCACGGCACAAACAGAGAACGATCGTGCGTAAATCTCCGTGGTATGTAAAGGAGTCCTCAGCCGCAACTTCTCTGATGATCTCAGGGATCTTGAATCACTGTGGAAGAACTGGAAGCGTTCTTTAAGATAGGGTGGAGTACGAGGATCAAACAATACGTTATAAAGAAGAGACAGAACATGAGCATTACGGCGAAGTCGAATTGGTAGCCACTTGAGCTTTTTACGATATTCGGATATGTGATCATATTTTCGTAATCCAAATATGAATCGTATACAGAAGTTTTGAAGTCGCTCAAGTTTATCTAATTGGCTTTGGTTAAGATTGAGATAGCATAAATAAATAAATATCGGCAGACAAACACACACGGGGAACAATTTCCCCAATTTAAGCAAGTTACACTTGTGTTACAGGTAATATACAACGCCCTACACTGGCGCCGATCCCATACACCCAGACCATAGTAAATAATGGAGAAAAGACATTTCCAAAATTTACTATACCAGGAATTGAACCCGGAGCCTCTGCGTTGCAGTGAGATAGGCCGGCAAGGGCTTAGCCCGCTGAACCACAGAGGCCGTCAATAAAAAGAAATAAGTTTTATTGACGGACTCTCGCAGGACTAAGCAAGCCTGCGAGAGAATGAGATACGAATTTTACATTGTATAGCACTAATTAGAAAGTCAATAAGACAGGTGGTAGCTGGATGAGAACAGCGGAGGACAGGCATAGGTGGCGCAAGCTTAGAGAGGCCTATCTAGCAGTGGACAACTTACGATACAACTGTAAATAATACACATAAAACTATATTAGTCAAATAAATTGAACAAAGGTTATATAAACAGATGAATATTATTACTTTAACTTTAGATAAATTATATTTGTACGTAAATTATAAATTAAAATATAATTATTTACAATCACAATAACCGATACCGGTACAAGTTTGAGAAAAACGTGATAACGCGATAACTTGAACAACTTGCCGGAATTAAACAGATGATAATAAATTAAGAACTTTGGCGTAACATATTTCAATGTTATCTGTAGATACCATTTTTTTATTATCTTATATAATCCACTCGACAGATTTTTCTAAGAGATGCAAATGCTTTTTGCACACTGCGCTCGAGTATAAAAGAAAAGCTATGGCTAGCCTTACCCTTGATACGCAATACAATTAATTCATTACGATTAATAATATACAATTACTTACAGCACACGATCAATTAATTCAAAACATCTAAACCCAATACAATTATAAAAAATACCAACATAATAAAAATAAATCTTAAAATCACTGTCATCTTTTTACAATTTGGGTCCAAGAATTGTATGTGTGAAAGTAATGTATGAAAGAGCATCCATCTCCTTTAAATATAAAGGTTTATACGAATAATAAAAATGTACTTTGTAGTCGAATCTATCAAGCCTTAGGCCCCCAGTATGCCTTTTAATATTCGTTGTTATATCACTGGAATTTTTATCAGAGCATATTATCATGCGTCAAGTCTACCAAGTCTATGATAAGACAACTTAGTTGTAATCAAATTATGTTAATAATCACAATAGTAATGATAACGTGTTCATATGGATTAAAAGGCATTACGTATTATAATGCTAATAGCGCGATCAGTCAAGGAATAATTAGCAAAAATCATTACCAATTTTATACATCCTGTAGGGATGTAAATAAATACTATACAATGTATGGTCTATTAGTTTGTTTCGGTGTTTTTGCGGGTTTTTTTTCAGAACTATGTAGCTTTTTGGCAAAACAGAATACCAGGCACTCGCGTAGACGGCACCGCCTACACGCCGCGCGCTACCATACTGCCACCGCGCTACTCTTTCGTGAATTTCTGTGTTTATACGAACGTTATCCACAATCAACATTGAGAGGAAGAAGATTAAGTTGGTATGGGCATATAATGAGGAGGGATGAATGTCACGTGACGAAAATAAAACTACAAGAGAGATGGGTACAAATGTTAATGTAGACCAAAAACAAGATGGATGAATTGTGAAGGATGATATGATGATATGTGGTGTGACAGAAGATGTATGTCAGAGTAGAGGAGTGTGGAAGGAAAAGGCATATTGTGCCGACCCCAAATAATTGTGATATGGTGAAAGAAAAGAGAGCGATCTTTGTCCAGTGTCGCCAAACATATTTGAATAAATCACATTATTCTGTGACCTTTCCATACCGCCGCTGACGACCGCTTGACAGCAGAAGTGTGGCTCGGCGGCGGCAGGGTTTGGCCTAGCATATAGTTAACGCCGCGGTCGCGGCACAGTAACAGCACGGTATTTTGTACACAGCGCTTTTGTTTTCATTATCGTCATCATTATGTCCGTCCGTGAGTCTTTTTTTCCGAAACACATTAAAAATTACAGTCATTAAAAACTAATTACTTAAGTATATTACATACGTCATTATTCAAAGATCTGAATCAATCCCTGAATCATTTTATATTTATTTTATTTAGAAGCTGCTGAATTTAATGGATGAAATTTGACAGTTATACAATAAATACTGTATTATGCCACTTCACAGTGGTCTGGTGAAGCTGTGATTTATTTTTTAGGGTTTACTGTCATTCGTGTAAATGAGAGTTGTAAAATGTTTTATAATAATACACGTTAGCCGTATCAATGATATAGGGTCCCCAAGCTACTGGGCCCCCGAAAGTGTGCAAATTTTATCTACAATCTTTTATAGATTAATAAAAACTTTGAGAATAACTGCTGGGCCAACAGGAACGGCTGTCAGACTTGTCATTATTGTCAATAGAGGCAGGAAAACTAAAATCGATTAACTGAACTGAAACTTCAGATCAAATGTACTCTTTGCTTCAGATATGGATGGATTACATAAATTAGCCTGTCAGTAAAAAGGCGAGAGAAGTGTATCTTTTATTTAAATTGTTTGTCTAACTTTGCTCCTAGGAGAATTAGTGTTATAAGTAATACTTTTTAATCAGTATATAATTATTTTAATTTAATTCGAGCAATTTTTGTTTCTTTTATAAAAAAGTTTTAGCTTTCCTTCGGGCCCCCAACACATTTTGATACAGGGCCCATCTAAAGCAAGCTACGCCACTGAAGTTAGCTTTGTCATCATGAGAATGTTACTTTATATTTTTTTGTCAAATAATTGGCGACATTAGCTTCCAAAGTTTTAAAAGTGCCACCCCTAACTATGAAGTGGACTTCAAACAAGTGTGATAGTTAGTTATAATCACATTTTGTTTGAGAATTTCAGTAAATAGTTTTTATGATATGGGATATTTTGAATTACAAAATTTTGGTAGCTAAATGATAAAAAGGACAGTATCCTTCACTGCGCTTGAAATATAACTTATAATTAAATTTGCATTGCGTGCAGTGACCGCATGCTTGCCATATTATTACAAAAAAGGGTGATATTTGCATTTAAAAATTCTTTCACCATTAGAATGCTATATTAACACAGATTAATATAGGCTATATCTATATATATATATATATATATATATATATATATATATATATATATATATATATATATATATAAGCAAAGTTTGTTTTCTTTGTCCGAGGTAAACTACTGGACCGATCAGCATGAAACCACAACCATTCGACGCGGAATTAATCGTAGATGGTTATAGACTATATATTTTTCCATGTTTTCTCAATTTGTTTGTTTGTTTGTCATTCGCCGGGCGAAGCGGGCGGGAACGGCTAGTTTATTATATATATTTATTATATATATAACTTCAGTAATGTAATCCAAGGTGTAATAAAAAATGTGTTTTAGTGGGTCCGGGGCTGGTTTAGATTTACAATTAGACCCGGTAGGTGGCGCTGAAATCGGGTTCTAGATTTTAATTTTTTCAACGCCAACAACGTCTGCCGGAACCGCTAGTAAATAATTTTTTTGACAAATATGTAGCTAGGTAGTTTTCCATCACCAATCTTTAATATTTCTTTACAGAAAACAAACAAGTGGCAACATTTACATAAATGGTCGTATAAGAAACGAGGCGATATTTCGGAGACGTTCCTGTTACATTCTGCAAGATGATAAGGTACAGGAGATGCTGACAGTTGAGGAGTCGCTGACCATTGCTGCGCAATTGAAATTAGGAAACCACATAGTAAAACAACAAAAGAAACAAAGGGTAATGCAGCTTTCTGAAGAAGCCCTTAATTCATGATATACATACTTGTTATTACTTTTCCGGCATTAGTGGCCAGGTTCCCTTTACAAATCGGCAGCACCTTGGTAGACCTTTAGTGTACCAATATCCATAGGCGACGGCAACCGCGTTCCATCAGGTGGGCCGTTTGCCTGTCTGCGGAACTCATGCAATAAAAAAAATATATAAGACGCGACAAAAACTATTAGGCTCGCGTCACCCACGATAGGAAAATGGACAGTATAATCGCCACGATTGTCCAAGGCGGCTCGGCAGGTTTGACACATCAGTTATTTCGATATGTAGGTTTCATCACAATATTTTCTTTCACGGTTAGCACGTGGTGATGGGGAATATGCATATAATTCAAATACGAGTCAATTTTTTTATACTTGTGTTTTTATTGCTGCATAATTATATGTATAACGTTATTTTCTAATTATAATTCTTTTAATTTACAAATTTTGATTAACAAAAAGTGTTAGAAATACGCGGCCTCGCGGCGTATATAAAATAGCCAAACGCTACGCTATCGATCGAATGGAAACGTGACGTCGTTTTTATTTTGACATTTTCAGATTGTCAGCAAAGGCGAACTTACTTCGTAGTCCTTTTAGTTTTGTGGTTATGTTCATCGTAATTTGTGTTGTTTCGAGAAATATTGTTGAAGATATTTTATCTCTTTTCATAGTCTTACACCATTTTCGTCGTAAGTTCGCATCTTTTGGAACAGAAACAATTGGGTACTATTGGGTATAAGACTAGAAGGACTAATGTATAAGATAGCTTAATAGTTTTTTACATGCTCTGTATCTATAAAATCTAGTTCAAAATTGAAAACAATGATAAAGATGAACATGTAAGCATAGACAGAGAATGAACTAACGTATCGCAGTCATCAAAAGCCCGCGAAAATAATGGCGTTAGTTAGCATAAATTAATTCAAAATGTAAATATTAAAAAAATGGCATTTTCCAATAAAATTTCTATTTCTTACTATAATTTTAAAACATAACAATAAAACATGCATATCCCCCATTGTAACATTAGGTCAGAGAATTATCTAAGTAGTGCATGCGTCCCAGCCAGGATTCAAACCCGCGTTCTTTGAGACGGACAACTGTGAAGCCAATCACGCAGAGTTTTACCATTTGAACTACCTACCATATTTATGATTGAATTCAAGAATGGCGTCATTAAATTTTTTCAATGCGGACAATGCACGTAACACCCCTGATGTTGAAAGCGTCAGTAAGTGATGATGGCGCCTTTCCACCAGGTGGGCCATGTGCTTCTAGCTGGCTATGTTTTAAGTCATTCTTAATATATTCACAGGTTGAAGAAATAATAATGTCCCTAGGTTTAAATACATCACGCAATACCAGAGCGGTAAACTTGTCGGGCGGTGAGAAGAAAAGGCTGGCCATTGGATTGGAGTTGGTCAGTGACCCGTCAGTTCTATTCCTAGATGAACCTACAAGGTAATTATTTGTTATACTCATATCGAGCCGTCACCGTCGACTTCTCAAAAGCTATATTTGTGCCTATAAATAGTTTTTTATTGCAAGCGATATTTTTATACTGTTATGTTTTTATGTCGTGGTAGCGTAATGGCTAGCGCACGCGTCCCAAGCTCAAATGGCGCGGATTCGATCCTGGCCGGAACGCATGCACCATTTAAGCACTTTTCTGATCTAATGTGCATATTGGTACAAATACCACGTGCTAATAACGGTAAAGGAAAACATCGAGATGCCACCTGCACATCGAGATAAGCGATGTGTCAAACCTGCCAAGCCGCCTTGGACAAGCGTGGCGGGTATACTGTAAGTTTCTCTATAGCAGGAGGCCCGAGCCCAGCAGTGGGATATTTATGGGATTACATATATATTTATATATAGACATACAAAATTAAAAGTCATTTATTTATGACTTTTAATTTTGTATCACTAAAGTCATTTTTTTATTATTATTATTTTCGCATAATTACATCGGACAGGCAGACGGCCCACGTGATGGAAAGCAGTTGCCACCGTCTATGGACATTTATGCTATAGTAAATGAGCTACTAATGTGCTGCTGCTCTCTTAATGGAGACTCGAACCTTGCCATTAATGCCGGGACACAACTTAAGCTTGTTATGGCGGTATACTTTAGATCAGGGGTGATAGCCATCCAGTCGGACAGATGCCCTACCACCTCACTGTGAGTTGTTTGGTCGTCTCGTACGACAGACCGGCCGGCGGCAGGAATTAGAATTCTTTTGCCGGTACTGCACGGAGAAAATACTAACTACCTAAAAAAAATTAAAACACTTATTTGTTTACAGTGGCCTGGATATATCGCTATCGAAGCAAATGATATATTTACTACATCTATTAGCTAGACAGGGTAGAACAGTGATAATTACGATGCACCAGCCATCGGCAGTTTTGTTACAAATGGTAGATAAATTGTATGCAATTGCCAACGGCAGATGCGCGTATATGGGTTCAACAGTACAACTTTTGCCGTGTTTGGAACGACTTAACTTGGTGTGTCCGCCTTATCACAATCCTGTTGACTTCCGTAAGTATACATATCACTACTTGGAACCGCATTAAAATTAACCAGTTTTCTTTAATATGTGTTAATTATTGTTTTTCATTAATTTCGTTGTGAGTGTACCCATTACTAGATTTATTATGCGAGAGGCTTAGATCATATAACATGTTATAACTCAATGGCGAGAGGTTTGCTTTTTGCTACTTAACAGTCGGTACCAATATCAAAATGTAAATTTTTGCTGCAGTAGTTGAAATTAAAACCGGTTTGCTCAGCAAAACTTATCAAACGAACTTTTGTTGCTAAAAATCGTTTAATCAAGGTCAAAACCTAAATGAAAATCTCAGATGGGCTTACTTCATGTATTAACTGAACGGATTTATTTCAATTTTCACGCTGATATACCAAAAATAATATTCTTGTACAAAATATTTAAACTAAATAGGTAGCGCTTCAACCTTCGATACATTTTTAGTAACAAGTCATTCAATCATTATCTAGATTATTCTAGATTACAGGGCTGTCGTAAAAGGCGACAAAACAACCCACAGCCAGGTGGTAGGGCATTTGCCCAACTGGATGGCTACCAGCCATGGTCTAGAGTATGCCGCCATAAACACTATGTCATGTTCCGGCATCAGTGGCCAGGTTCCAGTTTCTCCTTCAAGGCCGGCAGCACATTAGCAGCACCTCTGATATTGCTAATGTGACGGTAACCACTTTCCATCACAGTTGGGCCGTAAGCCTGTCTGCTGTGCTTCAGCAATAAAAATACAAAAGGCTCAGTGGGCCACCTCGATTGATAGAGTATCACGCTCGCACAGAATATCGGCGTGAAATTATTAGTCTAGCTAATCCCGTTGCATACTGTTATAACAGTCCGTTGAAAAGAAATAACAAAAATATAAAGAAACATGATCCAAGGATCATGTTCTCATCCTGTTTTGCTCTACAGATCTCACCAACGGATTCAACCGTTAGACATTTCATCTCCATCTACCGACCTGATCAAATCGGACCTCTGTTTCTTGGACTTCATTTCTGTTCATTTTCGATGCCTTGTTTAGTTTTAATTCTGTTTTGTCCAAAAGCGTAAATTTTAAATTTCTTGAAATAAATAGTGTTTATCCGGATTTTTTTAAGCGCTCTATGAAGCTTACGATATAACATTACGACAAGTGAGAGATCCGATGGCCCACTTTCCCTTCCACCTATTCCATCCCCTCTATACCATTTCCTGTCTAGTCATATATCCTTTATACTTTTTCCCATACCTCTTATAGCAGTCGGTTTTTCCATCATAAGATAAAAGTTAGAGATAACTTTAGTCGGTTTTTCCGAACCCGACTATAAAACAAACAAAATTGGATATTTGACACATATTACAATAAATTCTAAAATAGTATTCATGTAAAAGAGCCGTCATAATATCTTGTTATCATCTTACTTTCAATAGTTAATTAGAGTTAAATAAGAATGTATGCGTTGTTTGACTCGTTAAAATTGTGACGTCATAAGCCAGTAGATATTCTCATACAAAATCGAGGAAGCTGATGTTACATTATAACCTAACTGAATTAAAAAGTGCAAGAATGCAACTGCTATTCACGGAACAGTCATTTTTGATTTTAGTAAATACTCATTACGCATACATACATACACTTTATATATTTTGAAATATCATTAACATCGCTGAGAAAACATGTATTATCTCTATGATTAGCATATATACTTTTGTTCAACACAGCTGTCACTAATTGCACACATGTTTCAATTAGGTAGGCTATTGTATAATAAATAAATGATATACATATAAATAACTCGTTTAATCATTTAAATACACATATTTATACAAGTTTCAGGTGTAAATGAAACAAGGTATTATAAAATAAAAATAATTTGAATATTCATGCCAAACTTTATATTACTCCATTCTTTTATAACGCGAATCCCTCTTCTGCACGGCCTATATAGTCTATAGAGTGGGAAAATAAAATATATTAAATACTTCATATCTTTACAGTAAATAATACATTGAATATTTGTAGGTTATTAAGTAAAATGTCTTTTTTAAATAATATTTATGGCTTGGCAACCAGGCCTTTAAGCCAGAAGTAAAATATCAATTGTTGCCCCATGTCAGTGACGTGGCACATTCTGTGTGGTAATACTCGGTAAACACACTATCGAATTGTATTCGAGTAGATGATTCGATACAAGTTGTTACACGGATATACACACAGGAATGTGCCAATAGATTTAATATTGTTATGTTATTGTATTTATTTTAAAGTTATAAAGTATTTTATTGTTGGTTTTATTTAAATTGATTTATTTGATTTACTAATTAAATAGTACACAAGATGCACTTAAAATCAGCGTTGTGTCGCATATAATTCCGGCACAGCAATATGCTGAGTGCAAACCTTGTTTGCTGAAAATGCGGCGTACAAATTCTCAAAATACGCTCTGTATATAATAATGTATAAGGAATGTAATTACGTCACTATTTCTTCAAATAGTCTTTCTTTTGCTTATAAAGTTTAAATTTTTTCCAAGTATTGAAATACTTCGTCCAATATTAATTGAATAACAACGAACAAAGTCGTAGTGCTATTATTCAATATCTCAGGCATTTCAAGGCAATCTAACAAACGTTTCTTACAAACGGAAAAAAGCAGAATTCTCCGATTTTCAATCACACTTAGGATTAAACTGGGAAGCCATGGGACATAACATCAAAACACACAGTATGCGTTTCGGGACGCCCAACAGAAGTAATAACTTAAAGTAATCTAACGCGAGAGAAAGAAAAGCTAGCAAGATTGGCACCGTAAAGCGTTACGTAACGAAGGTTACCCTCCCATAAGAAGTTATCACTTCAAAAATACAAACATCCCAAAAAATTTAGAATAAATATGTATCTTTTTATACTGATGTTGGCAATCAAGCAAGCTATATTTCATTATCTAATTATGTACAATATAATTAGATAACGTGTCGCCAGATTGGCTAAGGCATTATGAGATTATACTATTGTACTAGAATATGCCCGCGACTTCGTCACGCTTGACTTGAAATAGCCACGAGATTCCCGGGACATATAGTATCCTAGCATTTAAAAAAGCATGTAAACTCATCATCATTCATCGTAAAATCCCGGTTGCGTTCGGAGTGTTCATCCAGGGCCCAGGGTCCGCTTTCCTACTTCTTCTACTCCACTTCATGCGATCTTCAGCATCCCCCGTTTTGAGACCATTGGGACGCACATCATCCTTCACAACGTCAAGCCAACATTTCTCGGGCCTTCGACCAGGACCGGGTGGAGACGACAAGGCTAGATATTTGTTCCCCACATAATTAGCCGCATTACCGACACAGTTTTCACCAGAACGGTAATATAGCATGTATTATCCCCGCAAATTGCTAATGCGCTGGAACCTTTTCAAATTAACGTTCACGTGACGTCATCAGGAACTCGATATGTACGCGTAGTCGCCGGCCAGTGATGCGGTACTAAATGTTCGGCTACGGTTGCGTCTCCAAAATGGCGGCCAGGCGCATTACCAATTTGCGGGGATAATAAGCTATGTTATCGTTTTGGTGAAAACTGTGTCTGTATAAGCCAATGTTTTATGCACTCGAAAAATTACAAACCGCCCCAGGGATAAAGAATATCACACATTTTACTCGTATTACATATAATTTGCTATCGATCAGTGACAAAATCGCATTGAAATTCGATTTTTCAATCTGGTCCTTTTAAGTAATTCCCGGAAAATTTCCGCGGGTTTCCCGAAATAATAAACAGATTTTAAGTCTAAAAATTTGGTGTCGATCAACGAGAACCGCATCGAAATCGGCCCAGTAGTTTTTACGTGAATCCTGAACAAATAGACAAGAAATCTAAAAAATGCGTCGTGTTCTCCGTCGTTTATATAGTCTTTTCCATTTCCTAAATGGCGCTCTGTTGTTCGTGCCTACCCCGCAAGGGACCTGGCGTGAAGTTATGTATGTATGTATTCCATTTGTGTTTTTTAATAGCTTTAATGTACGGATAAGATACGGCAAGTTCAGAATTTTATAATTTATTGCAAAAATTCCATCACACTAGTTTTCCTTGTCCATTGGCTTACCGCTAAGGTACGAATATGGTACAGAATTTATTCGTTGTATTTATAAATTAAATCATATTAGGTTTTTTTTTATAGCAGGTGCTCAGCAGACAGGCAGATTGCCTACTCGATGGAAAGCGATTACCGTCGCCTATGGACATTTGCAACACCAAAGGTGCTACAAATGCGCTGCTGCTCTCTTAAGGGAGACTGGAACCTGGTCACTAATGCCGGAACAACACTCGAGGTTGTTAGGGCGACATACTTTAGACCAGGGGTGGTAGCCATCCAGTTGGGCAAATGCCCTACCACCTGGCTGTGAGTTGTTTTGTCGCCTCTCACGACAAGCCGCTCGGCCGCAGAAAATTGTAATCTTCCTCCGTTCCTGCACGTACAACAAAAGTACAAGCACTATGGCTAATTTAAACATGTTAATTACGTTTCAGTTATTGAAGTCTGTGCAGAAACTCCTAATAGATTAGTGGAAAGTTCACAAAATGGAAGAAATACAGAATGGGTCGCTAATAGTGCACAAGAGACTGATAGAAAAATAGTAGGTAAGTATTTTTTTAATTTCCCTATTCAAGACTGATTTCTGTCACATGCTTATTGGTTTAAGGCTTTTTAAGGCTGGTGTACATATATAGTTAATAGAATAGAATATACTTTATTGCATAACATTAAGATACAATTGAAGAAGTTTAAGTACAGAAGAAGACTGTCTTATCCCTAAAAGCAATTTCTTCCAGACAAGCTTAGGATGGATTAAAGAAAATTTGTGTAACATGTTGGTTTTGCAATATAAATAAAATAACAATATATATACCTATATATGATATATAGAATTACGTTAACCGATTCTTAATTAAAATTATTGCTAAAACTATATGACTAAACCTAAATATACAGATATTCTCGATCGAAGGGCTAAACAGCGATTATATTATTTTAACCCTTGGTATATGCACACCAGCCTTAGATCTTAAAATATTATTACTTTCGCAGTCCGAACCAAAATAATAGCTCTTACTCATATAATATTATTATATGTTCCCTCCCTAATTCCTTAAGAACGTGTATTACAATTGTGAATTTGCAACATTCCATAATCGTATTGAATGTTATTGTGTTAGCAAAACTTCTCATTCTAATTCGCTAATTATGTATACTTCCAGTGGCCAGATCTTGCTTAAAAACGATGCATTATATTACAAGCGTTGTTCATTCGTAATCAATATTGAGCATAAAACACAAAAACACCTTTAATATCCAGTATTCGTGACCAACCTGAATTCTTTAATCTTCAAAAAATAGAATAGAACAATTGTACTTTACTAGGATTCGCCCGCGACCTGGTCCACGTTGAATGGAATAAGCCAATTAATAGTCCTTACAACTTGTAACAACTCCCGGGAAAAAATCTCGCGAGACTCCCGGGATTAAAAGTATCACAGGTTGTCGGGGAATTTGGTATCGATCATTGAAAATATTACATCGGAATCAGATTTTTTTCAAACGGGCCACTTTAACCCGCACTCAAAAATAATCCTGTGGGATTTCCGAGAATTAAAGTACCGCAAATTTTAAGTACGGGAATTTGTTATCGATCAGTGAAAATCGCATCGAAATCGGCCCAGTAGTTTTACATGAACTACGAATAAACTGAGAAACACAAAAAAACAAAGTACAAATTTATAATATAATAGATTATAGATGATACAGATCACGAAGTATAAGTACAAAAAACAAAAGGCAGTCTTCTATATCTAAAGAATTTGGTTATGAGATAATAAATAATTTGCCATGAAGCGCCAAAGGACGTGACCGCAACGCCATCTTCATTACCTTATTCGTTTATATCAAAGAAATTATATCAATTATCGAACCGGAGATTTAAGATAGCCTTATGTCGAATTTAGTACTCTTCACGTGATTCACGAAAAGACATACAGCTAAAATTCTAAGGCTGGTGTGCACCGACTTTCAACCGATGGTTAAAATAAAATAATCGCTAAAAATGTATGCAAAAACAGTGATTATTTTATTTTAACCGTCGTTATATATGGTGCACACCAGCATAAAAATTGTATTTATAAAATCTGCTGGGCTGAATAAGTCCCACTGGAAAAACAAATGTTTTTAAATTCATTGTACAAACACGACTCCTTATTTAAAAAAAATATATTATACTTTTCATGTATATTTTTCAACGAAAAAGAGATACATTTTTTTGCTGAAACCTTGATTTCTGAATTAACTATTTAAGTAATTATCTTAAACCAGTTTCCTAATCTCTACATATTATCACTGTTACCTGTTTAAAAATTACTTGAAGCATTATTATCCTTATTAAATCATAGAATACTGATGTAATTTAATCGCTTTATACTATTATATAAATGTAGTGTAAAAAATATACTTATATAGGTACAGGGCTTTTTTGTCACTTCTATTTTGGAGGCACGCAATTCTCGAAAGTTATAAAAAGTCTATAATTTTTTGTTTGCAGTTTCACTTCAAAAACCTATTAAAATCCATTTTTTGCGAAGTTTACCGAAATTGATGTTTTTTTCATTTTTCAGTTTTTATGGCAATTTTTCGATAATTTCGAAATTTCCTTTGAAGGCACTGCGTGCCCCCGTGTGCCCCCGCAAAAAGCCCTGCTTATATATAAAAAAATCTTAAATTCTAAAAAAGTTCAACAGAATTTAAAAATTTAATTAACATTAAAAACATACATGGTACAGCAAGCATAAAATATTTTTTATAATTTCACGATTTAAAAACCCATTTTAATGAAAGTACGTATACACCGAAATCTCAAACGAATTCATTTTGCTTCCGGCTTTAAGGTGATTTTCGGGAATACAGCATTCTGTATTGAAGCTATCTAATGGCCGGTTTCTACACCTAACTAACCCATAGCGGTAAAAATTTGACGTAGGCTTACAGGTCTATACAACTAATAATTTGTCCCGATATAGGTGTATCGTGTGAAATACTGTGCAGATGCACAGTAGACCAATTTTAATAGCCACCAAAGTTCACAAGTTGTGTAAACGGGACAAAACCAAGAAGCAAGCAACACCGCGATGTGCGTTTGCGAATAAAGTTCAATCTAAATTCTAATAAATGTTTCATAATTATATATCGTGATTATAATATAGGAGTATTTATTTTAATTTTGAAGTAATAAAGTATTTAATTGTTGGTTTCGTTAAAATTTATTTGTTTGTAACTGCTACTATTAAAGAAGTAGAATTAGTTTTTATTAATAATTATTTATCATTCAATTATATAAAATGTATAAATAATATAATTACGTTGCTATTTCTTCAATAAAGTTTTTCTTTTTTTTTAGTTCTGTTACATACATACATAACTTCACGCCAGGTCCCTTGCGGGGTAGACACGAACGACAGAGCGCCATTCAGGCTTATCCTTACACACGTCACTTGCTTCTTTGAAATTCATAGCTCTTGTCTTGTCTTCTTTCGGTTTATATTTATTTATATATTTATATTTCGAAAATCGTTCTGCCTTATCTGTGCAAACGAAAATTGCTGATCGGAATTATAATTTGTGTAATACCTAAGCGTACCTTACAAGTACGTCAGTCAGCTTACCTTAGAAGTAATATCAAATGTCTACTAGAATTAAAAAAATACTCAATATAATAGAAGTTTTGCTTGAGTCTTGTTTTAAAGCTACGAAAGCTTGACGAGATGAATTATCATGATTATATTTCTTTGTTTTAGAAATATTTAATAAGAAAGGGTGTGAAGCGGTGTTCCTCACGTCTTTGCCCTCGCCCAAAGATGATTCTACAAGTAGGATTTTAGTTAAATTAAAAAGTACATATTCTACACCGCCTTGGATACAGTTTTGTATATTGACGAGACGAGCGTTACTGGTAAGGAAAATTTTTGTATCTGCTGATTTAAGTGACAAAGTTCAAGGCTCTTTACTTATTATACGTATTATGTATAGCTACAATGTAATTTTAAGATTTTGTAGTTTTATTGGTTATTTACATGTTATTCACTAGATATCACTAGCATTGATCCGTTGTAAAACATTACAACGTCTGTGAAAACTTGTTAATTTAGTTCTAATACTCTGTTTCAATAAATCCTGATTTTGGTTTTTCTGCTTAGAAGCCGGGACACCATTATCTTATGTGAGGCTGTACAGCACCTCAGGGTGTTTTGAATACGTGCGTGTATTTCATCCTCTCGGGTGTTCGTATAGGTAACTGTGCAGCCCAGATATTTATATTTGGGTACTCCCTTGTACTGAGCATCTCCAATATGAAAGTCCTTCTACCGTCATATGGCCCATCCTGATGTACCTACGGTTGTGAAATCTGGACTCTTACCCTAAAGGAAGAGAACCAGCTGTTGGTGGCTGAAAGAAAGGTTCTCCGTAAGATTTTGGGCCCAATAAGGAGAGACGATGGCAGCTGAAGGGTCCGAACCAACGTCGAAATTGGGAATCTCGTGGCCAGCCTAACATTATAGGAGAGATAAAATCTCACCGCCTCCGTTGGCTCTGCCACATGGAAAGGATGGGAGATCATCGAAGCGTGAAGAAGGCCTATTTTTTTTATTTTTTTTTATTAACTAATCTACGGACTCTAGTTCCGTACCCTTTTTACAACTTAATTAGTGTTAGTTTTTTGAATTTATACACGCTTATTATTTATGTGTTATTATGTGTGACATTAATTTTATGATTTTTGTGTTGTGTTGTGTACCTTAAGAATAACTTATATTTTTTTATTTCTAATTTTAATACTTAACTTATACTAATGTAGAGTGTATCTGTTACATGCTCGTGTTGTGAGAAAGTGCATGTGCAGTGTGTGCCTTATGTCTATACCTATATATTATCTTAACTAGTGCCATGTATGCTGTTTTTTTCTTTCTGTGCCTAGGTTATTAATTTTTAGGCTCTTTGTGTGTCTTGGTTTTTTTGTTTGTAAAAAAAGGGCCTATTTGGGACGCTCGGAGGGGCGACGTCCAGTCGGTCGCCCCAAGTACCGGTGGAGGGACAGAATGGAGGCTGACCTGTGTGAGTTTCAAGCCCATAGCTGGCAAGAAATTGCACAGGACATAAACAGGTGGGGTGTTCTCGTCTCGGAGGCCAAGACACATTTTGGGTCGCTGAGCCAACGGAGTTAGTTACTCTGTTTCAATTGATCTGATTTTATACTCAGTTCGGCTTCCGAGCTTTCATATTAGTACCTTAATTCGATTGGATTAGTATAAAATATAACAGGATAAGTTAAAAAATCTCCACCGTCCCGTCTTTGGGATAGTCATTATTGTTGTGATAAAGTAATAAAAAGTATTTTTATTATTAAAGTGTATTAAGTGTAAGTATTTCTATTTCAGTCAACATGGAGAAATCCGTCTTTCACTTTAATGATAACTGGTATCCACTGTGCGATGGCGCTGTTGGTAGGATACTTGTTCTACAATATCGGCCACGATGCCAAATATGTCAGAGACAACTACAATTTTCTGTATTATAGCCTTATGTTCCTTATGTTTACGGCATTCAGTGCAGTATCAATTAATTGTAAGTATTGTATAATCAATCATTTATTTGGATCGATATGTATACATTAGAGCATCCCTGTATAGCTTGCTGCTAAGTAGTTTTGTTTTGTTCGGAATTCTACTTAAGTCGTAATTGTTTTTGTTGAGGCCCCTAGTACCCAGGACGTTCTAGTACAGCTTTAAAGTAACATTTAAGTTTAGTTTTTATAGATAGATAACACTTAATCGCGGACCAAAATAAACAATTACAAAACTGCATGCTTACAATACTTTCTCGGTAACAATAACCGACCATATCGCTAGATGTTCAGTTTCTGTGTGTTTTTTTTAAATATAAGTGATTTTTTCTTTTAACTCTAAGTGTTTTTATTTGTATATTCTATTTTTGTTGCCTACACAAGTTTTTAAATTGCTGAGGCTAAATTGACAGTTTCAAATGTCAAACTTGTGTCAAAATGAATACTTTGACACAAGTTGATTGAGTAGATTGAGTTTTGTTTGGATATTGTCAGTTTGATTTCTGTATCTCATACATAAGCTATGTACATAAGATAAACTTTTTGGAAATGTTGGAACTATAATCTCCCAGAAAAGACGAAGAAGAACTGTACCACTTTTGTCTTCCTGTCAATTTATTCAAGATATTAAGACATCCGAGATATTTTTACTTTGTAGCCAACGTTACAATTACCACGTGCTAATAATGGTAAAGTAAAACATCGTGATGAAATTTACACATCGAGATAACCGATGTGTCAAACCTGTCAAGTCGCTTTGGACAGGCGTGGCGGGTATACTGTCCTTCTCCGGACCCCATTCTCCTTTAGTGGTAGGCTCAAGGCCAGCAGTGGACGTTGATAGATTGTTATTATAAGCCTGCTCCGTCTTAGTATGCATTCCCGCTTAATATCAGATGCTGTGTCGGTCAAATGCGTACCTACACAATATTAAAATTAAAAAATACATGTTGCCAATCATGGCGGGTGTGTGCCAACAATGCTATAGTTCACCGAATTATTCTTATTTACAGTTCCAGAACAAATCCCAGTTGTGAGACGGGAGCATTTCAATAGGTGGTACACGGCCGGTGCTTATTATACTTCGACGTTGCTGGCAGCGTTGCCGACGCAGACGGTCTGCTCGCTGTGCTACTCCTTCATCACGTATTGGCTGACGGGACAACCTGTAGAGTTTATGCGGTTTTTCATATTCACAATCACGTTATTGATGGTGTCATATGTTAGCTTATGTGTGGGACTGCTCAACGGGTCAATGTTCAATGTCATGGTGAGTATAAACCTCTGATTTCATTTTACTATAGACTAATCTGTATCCCAACAAATAAAGTATTCTATACGAGGGGTTTTTGGCGGGAACTGAAAGGAGAATTTATGCTCTGCAGTTTTATTTTCTAAAAATGTGTAAAGTTACTCTAAAATGAACAATAATTGTAGGATATTGATAGTTTTTGAGTAGTGATTATGTGTTTTGTGAGAAATGCGAACTGTATAGTTAAATGTGGCCTTTTGAGTTGTCATAAGAACTCCGATGAATAGCACAAGCTGATAACCTACAGTTCAGCTGTGCTAGATATAGGCTTAAGAAAATGAAGAAACTATATTGTAAACTAAGATTTGGCTTAAAGGCCTAGCTGCCAAGCCATAAACCTAAATAAATAATAATAAGTATTCTATACTCCTCTCTGTTACTGGAGATACATACATGTAAAATATTAATTTGTAGTACGACAAATGGATGGTTACTAAAATATAAAAACCTCACATGTAGAAGAAACTACACCATTGGCAAATTTCACATTTCTAACAAAAACACATAATTATTACATAGACAATAACTATTAATCTATAAGTATTGCTGATTGGAAAACTACATTAGATATCTGTACTAATATTATAAAGAGGTAAAGTTTGTGACTTTGTTTGTAGGAATTAATTTCTTGAACTACTGAACCGATTTAAAAAATTCTTTCGCCAGTGGAAACGTACGTTATTTCTGAGTGTCATTGACTATATTTGATTGTGATTAAAAATCTTTTTTTTATGACGCCCAACGAAGTGGGCACGAACGCCTGTCAATTATGTAACAGCAGTAACGTTCCACGTAAAAATTGCGCTAATCCTCGTATGAGGCACTGAGAGTGCTTTCTAAGAACCAAATAAATTAGCGTCTGTTGTCGTCTGACACGCGTTTGTGAATTAATTAAAAGTTACAAAGCACAATTAAACCGTGATTTGCTTGCGTGCGTACGTGTGTATTTTTTAATGACCCCCGGCGAAGTGGGAACTTGCATGGTTAAAACTTATATATACATATAATAAGCTAAAAAGGTTTTTAAATACAACCTTTTGAGATCCTGGATATCATGTAGCAGCAGAGTGCTAGTAAAACGAGCCCAAACACGACGGGTCTATCTTGTTTAGTACAGGAGTTCCTATGGCCACATTCCGACTCCATCATCAGATCAGCTCCATGGTACCATATTAGTGCATTGTCACGCAATATACATATGCGTGCAAAATTTCAGCTCAATCGGAAACCGGGATGTTGGTCAAATTTAACTTGCAAAATTCCACCCGAACTTACATACATTGCAAGTTAAATAAAAGCTTCTAAAAACGAATCCGCTACTTTTTTTTTAATAAAAATGTACGACACTACGTGATCAGTCATTTCTCGTCACCACTAGCCAGCTATAAACTTATTAATATGGATATTATTTTTATTTTCAGAATGGTGTAGTCTGTGGACCGTTTATAATAATGCCGTTCACAGTTTTCTCAGGATTCTTCCTGCGATATTCTGATTCTCCTTACATGTTCCGATGGGTGTTTCACGCCTCGTTTCTGAAACACGGATTAGTGGGTCTCGTTATATCGATATTCGGTATGGACAGGCCGAATTTGTATTGTTCTGACTTCTATTGCCATTATACGTATCCCGATCAGTTTTTAAGGGATAATGGGATGTTGGATGAGAAATATTCTATTGTGGTTACTGCGTTAATGTGCACCGGTGCCGTTGTGATAACTTTATCCTATTTCATATTAAAATTTAGGTTAAAAAATAAATGGTGACATTATATTCTATTAAATACAAACTTTACAATTTCACTTTTAGATATATACGAGAACGTTAATTGTATTTATTCTTTTATGTGCTAAATAGTGATGTGACAAAGAGATTCGTTCTGATTTTTTTTAAATATTCGATTTAAAACATGGAAGAGAGAATTACAATCCGCGAGTATTGTAATGTGTTGCCTTGATCATTATTAGTTTTATTGTGATCGTAAAATGTAACTTGTATAGTTTCATCATAGCTTTACATGCGTAACTGCCCTGGGAACTTATTTAGTTCTGATACTCGCTCTGTTTGAAAGTTATTTTTCCTAAAAACTTTTTGGGAAATTTTTCAAAGTCAAGTTTTTAACTTAGCTATTATTATTCGTATTACTCCTCTTCCATGAACTAAATACGTTTTAATAACTCATATAGTTATAATATGGTAAATTCGTTTATATAATAAGTATGTGCAAATTGGTGTCATGACAGACAATATTAGTGAATTTTATTTAAGTATCGATATTTATACTAATGTATAATGTCAGAGTTGGGTTTAAGGGAAATATTAATACCGTTAATTTTTAATATATATAATGTAATACCTAACGTTCCAAATATATATTACGCCTTAAACTTTAAGGCCTCGCCAGACAAATTTCCTAACATTATAGAAGAGGAATATTATACTATTTGCATTGAAGCATAATGTAGGTGACATTTTGTTAACATTACATTACTAGGCAAATAAATTATGTAATTCCATTTTATCGATAACTATTCTAAACGAAAACAGGGTTATAGACATGAAGATGCTAAATTTCCGACTCTGATATCTTATGATCGAAATTTTTTATAATTGTGTATGGTGTTTCATTTAACTCTATAAATGTCTTAAGCAAAAATTTAAGAATACATAAACTTTGTTTTCTACAATAATTTAATAAAGTATCGACTAACCAACGCAGCAATACTTCCCATCACTAAGTAAACCTGTGGTGTTACAATTTGCTTTATTTCTCTTTGTATTTGGTTTTATTAGTAAACAGTCACATTTAGGCAGGATAAATATATTTAACTTACGAAAGTTAATTCCGTAGTTAAGGTTTTGGTATATAACTACCCTGAAATTTAGATTACAGCTAAAACATTATGCTATGATTGTAAACAGTAAATCGTTGTAACCTTTCAAACGACCAACAGTTCACCAAATGTCATCCGCACCATGCTACAACGCAAATAGTATACCTACCAATGATACCACCCAGTAAATTATTAATCCATGAAAACTCTTAAATCCTACACCGCTAGACGGGGTCCCAGATATTTTTTCGTTTTTTGACGTTTTATTATTTAAAACAATATATTAGACCAAATTAATCAAAAACTATAATAATAACAAAATAAGAAGCTCGATTTGATAAACAGTACGTAACTTTAAATGAAATCAACCAAAGCTGACAGCCAATAACAGTAATTTTTAATCGATTCTCGTGACAATCGGTTAACGATTTGGAGGTTTCAATCCCTAAATATATTGTAATGAGAACTGTCAAATCAGGCCTATTATTTTGGCTACATTCCCCGTCACACAACGAACACGCTCACGACGACTTTTCCCGTTCCATTTGTTTGCGGGCATTACAATCGTAAGCTCAAGTGGGACCGTTTATGGAGCAGTGACGTCCCTAACGACGAAGTAAGCAAATGTCATTGGTTGCTGTACAGTTAATTTGACAAGTGCACCTTTATCAACGTATCGATAATTAATTCTCTGTGGTCACAGCCCACTTCGATCCAACTTTTGACGTGGGAGACACGTCAGCGCTGCGTGATCAAAAATGATGACGTCATTAGTGACGTTTACACGGCGACCATAACCACCGTGGTCGTTATGTGGGACGGCTAAAGAAGCAATTTGAGCGTTGTGAGCTACAAAAGGAACAAACGTATTAGGTTTCTTTTTGTCTGATTTAATAAAAATATGAACGAAATGTCCAAAATCGAAAGACAGATGACCTGTGGCGTCGTCTATGCATACAGGACTTATACGCAAACTTCTTCGCGCATCTGTGGCCCGCTTAAAAATTGACGTGGGCTATAACAACACTGCAGTAAAATTGTAAATTTCATTATCAGGTATATTCTAGAAAAATGTGTGTTTGGAACGGACTTGTTCTATTATGAATAAATCGTTAAAAATTCATAAATGTTTAATGTTGTATAATAAATCTTTGTAGTTTTAATGTTGGTATCACGCACTGAAATAAAATTGTATCTATTTTAATTAGTGTTATAAAAGTTTTAATTACGTATTTTTTACATTTCGTTCTCGACAACATAAATTTTTAAATCGTCATTCGTGTTTTTAATACTTTACAGGTACTTTTTTATTACGTGCAATTTTCTTATGTATTGTAGCTGCGGATATGGGCCACCTTTGGGGGTGGTGGTGGTGGAGGGTTTTGGGTAGTTTTGCTTCTTTTCCTAGAACATAAGTTTTATTTTGGAGGAGAGGCGCTAAAACCTTAGATGGATATTCAGTTGGCAGTACTCTGATTATAATTTATGTATTTTAACAGCAGTGGCGTAGCTTGCCTTAGACGGGCCCTGTATCAAAATGTTTAATAAAAAAATGAAAAATGCTCGAATTGAATTTCAATAATTGCATATTGATTATAAGTTATTACTTATACTCAGGCCTTTTTGTCACTTCTTTTTTGGGGGCACGCTAATTCCCGAAAGTTGAAGTCTATAACTTTTGTTTGTAGCTCCACTCCAAAAAAACCTATAATAAAATCGTTTTTTTGTAAAGTTTACCAAATTTTTTTCATCTTTCTTTCTTTATGGCAATTTTCCCGATACTTTCGAAATTTCCTTTAAAGGCATTGAGCGCCCCCGCGTGTCCCCACATCAAGTAACAAGTAGCCCTGTTTATACTTACGCTCCTAGGAGCTAAGTTAGATAAACACTTCAAATCAAAGATACACTTTTCTACCCTTTTTCTCAGCAAGCTTATTATAAATCATCCATAGCTGAAGACGATTGCAGTTTTATAGATATTTTGCCTGTAAAGACAATTATAAGAAGTCTGATAGTCGTTCCTTTTGGCCCAGCAGTTATTCTCAAAAATATTAGTAATCTTATAAAAGATTATGTGTAACATTTTAGGAATTTTTGCTTACACAGTTTTGGGGAACCTGTAGCCTGGGGGGGGGGACGTATCATTGATAGGGTTGATACAGCGGTAGCTACGTCTCTGTTTAACAGCCTAATAAGTACTTATCAGCCTAATAAGTACTTATATTATCCAAAATTAAGGCTTGTGATCTAAACCTTCACTCCACCATGAATCAAGTCTTGTGATATTATCTTGCCAAAGTAAAATGTATCTTCAAGTATACATATCTAGCGCCTATAGACCACGTTTTACATTCCAAATTTTCTTATTTTACGCTTAAATTTTGACTTGAGACTGGTAGATCTTCCAGAAACAGTGTTTCGCTAACCTCTGTGTTGAATTTTACCTAAAGAAGCGCAAAGAACTTTTCAGCAGACGAAAATTTTTATCAATCATTGTTTTAAATTCTAGTATATATTAGATATATTAATTACGTTAACCTAATAATGATATATTCAAATGCAACAAATAAAATATTATTTATATCTAATCAATAGCTACTAGTCACAAAAGTTGCTCAATCACTGAATTTTATCACTATATCTTTTATAGACAACACAAATGACTATTATTATCTTTGAAACAGTAGCCATCTGGAATTCATTAAATATATATAACATTAAATTTATTTATAATAATTTAAAACCAAAGTATTACCTTTATGGTATATCTATAAAAAATATTTAGGTATGAGAATTACATACATAGTTAAGTATCATACGAAAGGTGAATGCACAACAATGTCTGTATTGTGGTACTAAACACGTGATGATTGTGATTGATGATTTGAATGATCAAAGCATCACAATATATCGCGAGAATTCAATTTTATCGAATGTCATATTGGGCTTCAGTTTTCGTATGAGCACTGTTCTAGAATATAGAGCCGAGGCTCATATTTTAAAATTATACTGGGAGCGGACAGTGAAATCAACTAAGATACTTTTTATTATTTTACAAAATGCAGCCCGGATATATAGACGCAGGTTTTTTCGCAAGAGATTCCGCAAGAGTTAACTTGACACCTGAGCGTAATGCGCTTATTTCCCGACCCCCGCCTTCTTGCCGTCTGATCGACGCGTACGATCGAGTCACTACCTCGCGCTTACGTCATCCGAGCGAAGTCTCAACTTATCTCTTGCGGGTTGTATGGCGTCAAAAATAGTTATGACGTCATAACAAGGGTAGCATTTAAGTGGCGCATCATCTCAATTCATTCCTGGGGTTTGCAGGAGGTCGCTTGTTAGCGATAAGATCGCCCATTATACGTAATTAGATATATTAATTAGTCTGTAAATTTATTTTTGTATTGGTTAAAAAAAAGCGTTATCTATTTATTCTTTTTTAGTTTATATTTAGAAGGATAGTTGACTAAAACCGGTTAAAAATCGTTAATTTTAAACCGTTTCCAAGCCTCGTTGTCCACATCCCTAATGACGCTTAAAATGTATCCAGAAAAAACAAAGTGAGTTTTCGAATGCTAAAAAGAAAAGTCAAACTCCGTTTTATATGTACGGAGTTTGTCTTTTAACCAGTCAATGTTCTACCAATCGTATGGTAAAAAGATTAGCAAGATTTAGACAAACCCAATACAAGCGATTTCACGCACTATAGTTTATCCTTAGACCGATAATTTTGACAGCTTACGCCCATGCGATTTCGTGGTAATTCTATTTTCAGTAAAGTCTACTACAGATAATGTTGTACTTCGTTGATGGGTACTACACACTCAATGAAGTGTCATTGTGAACAGCCATATACTATGGAACATTGATTTTCATGTAAAAAAAATAATATATGTATGTGAATCAACGTTTAGTTTTCACATATCATTTTTTGTAAATTGATAAATTGCGAAAAACCGATAAAATTGCTAAAAATCAGTAAATGCAGTTTTCGAGACTTAAAAAGTTATGGATTTGGATCATGTAAGTTCTTCATATAATTTGAGACGCTAAATCGGAATCCGAAGGTTATTTGGCTCATTTAATAAATGGCATAATAATTTTACGTAAATTGCGGAAAAGCGGTAAAAATGTAGGCAGATTAAGCGGTTTTTCGCAATTTACTCCAAATTTTGAGGGTGTACAATCCAAACCGATCTCAGATTCGTATTTAGCGGATCGAAATATGTACATGTAGGTCTGATAAAATGTACAGACCGCTTTTATTGTTTCCTCTGCCGGTGTAAAAAGGGTTGCCAACCATAGTTTATAATAACGTAGACTAGTTTATTTTTGGTAAATAAACTTTATACTTTTGCATAAAAATAAACTATGTGAAACTATGTGAAAATACTCTATTTTCAATATTTACTCTGACGCGTAAAATGAAATACTTACTTATATGGAAAATTACTGAACTATTATCGATTCCGCTTTCACGGGAAGAGTTTATTCAGTAATAAATATAAATGGCCAGAAGAAAGGAACAGGTCATCTATGAATTTAATAAGATAGAATTGTTTGTTTATTTAAATTAGCAATTTAAAGATAGCTTACAAAAATTTAAGGATAATGAAAAGTTGTTAGTGTGTTCAAGCAAAGAAGCGCACAAAAATAGTGTCTCCAAGAGAAGAAATAAATAAAATTTTGCAAAATATTTTTTTTTCCAAATACTTTATTTCTCCATACTTGAAAAATGTAATACGTTGTTTATCTCAAAAATAGTTGGCAGCCCTAGATGTGAACGATAATCGAATAAGTTCATTACCGATTATACACCTTATACCTCATCATTCCTACTGTGAGCTGTCAAATTTTGATTCTAGAGGAGTTTTTGGCGGGAACTGAAAGGGTGAACTGAAAGCTGTGCAGTTTTATTTTCTAAAAATGTGTAAAAATACTCTAAAATGAACAATAATTGTACGATATTGATAGTTTTTGAGTAATAATTATGTTTTTGTGAGAAATATGAACTGTATAGTCAAATGTGGCTTTTCGAGTTTTCACAAGAACTCCGTTAAATGGCGTCGGTTGTAGCCTACAGTACAACTACGCTACTATACGAAGATTTATACACCAGACTTGGCTGTGTGGACTAAGATTCCTTTGCCTGCCTTTGTGGCGAATTTGAAAGTGCAACAATGTACGAGACTACCTATGTAACTATTAATTCTATATCTCACTTGGTCGCTCAATCCAGTTACCTGGTTGTTTGTACTGTCTATGTTTATGTAACTTTAATATTTGATACTCAGCCCATTTGATAAAAACTGAAACTTTTATTTAAGAATTTGCTTTTCCAAGGTTAAATTAAGAGAAACATTTTAATACAAAATAATTTATAAGAGACCTGCTAAACCAAAATGAGTGTCATAGAAAGTGAATAAGGTGATATAAAGAATTCTTGTAAAATTTTGTGTTTTTATACATTTAAGTCTATAAAACACAAAATCATTTGGCTTGCCTGTTAAAAATTTAAATAATTATGACAAATAAAACTTGGCTTTAAGGTGAGGTGAATTGGAGTTGTATATATAAGTGAATAAATACTATTACAAGGTCATAGGTCGGTTTTTATGTTAGATTCACATATATATCGTATGGCAAATAATATAGACTATTTATCAAATAGGTTTGTTTGTAACACAAGATAATGTTATGTAACGTTTAACGAAAATATTTTTTTAAATCTAGCTTTACAGAAGCCACACCAATATTCACAAATTAGTTTATAATCACGTAATAGTGTGAAAGCACTTAGATTGTTACTTTTTACAAATTTTATTATATCGAACAATAATATATATATATAAAAAAAAAAATAGACGAGGTTCTATTATGGCTACTATGGTACATCTACAACACGTTCAAATTGTATCTATAAGTCATGTATTAAGTACAGATTAATCAAAGAAATAAAATTATAATAAATAAAAACGATTTATTATTTACTTTATGCAGGGCCATCTCAAGCAGACCTCGGAGTGCGAAAATCAGCTTGCCCAACAACAACTCCACCCTCTTTTCGCTCTTCACAACCATATTTCAAATTAGGGATTTCAAAAATATTTGGTTTTTTTAAATTACGAAGCTGGCAAAGATAGTCCAGCTGATGAAAATTGGTTATTATCGCCTATAGACGATTGCAACAACTGGGCCAGCGATGAAACCATCGCGTTACCAGCCTATGGGATGGGATAAAAAAGGATGATGGTAAGAATGAGAGATCAGACAAAACGAATAACACAAATACATAATTAAACGGAATGGGATAGAGGGAGAGAGAAGGCGGCCACGGGACTCTCACTCGAAACACGATTAGCTCATGGATAACCGTTTCGCGCAAATATTCGGTGAGAGCGTCGTATCATACCGCTATTATAAATAAATGTGTACGTTTCCAGCTTTGCAGTTGTGTTTTTACTTCATTCAAAAGTATAACAATAAAATCGCACAAAGTTACAACTAAGTAAGTACGCATCAGGTCGACAAAAATATTGTGATAACTTCTTATGGGAGGATAAACTGCTTCGTTAAGCAACGCATTACGGCGCCGTTCTCTCTGTCTTTCCTTTCTCTCACGTTAGATTAGTTTAAGTTATCACTTCTGTCAGGCGTCCTGAGACACAGTCTTTTTTTAGTGCACAAAGGGCGGTCTAATCGCTAAAAAGCGACCTCTTCCAGACCCAACCCCAGGAATGAATAATGAGAGGTAATGACGACAGAGGTATACGTATCGTATCCCAAAATACAATTACCTACTATAATTATATATCCGCAGGGTAGCTTTGTGGCGAAGCCTTAGGTGAGTAGCGACACCTCGGACCTGACTCTGTTCTTGCCTTAGCCAGCCGGCACGGAGTGGAGATTGCAAGTTTCAGGGGTAGAAATGATAAATGGCCTAACGTCGGCACCCCTTAACCACTTAACATCACCTATTTTGCCCCTCGCCGATCTTGGCATTTATAGGAGCCCATGCAGTGAGTGGGAGTCACCGTCAGCACATTTTTCCATGTTCCCCGAACATTGCGGCGGACAAACTCCTCTATGGTCATAGTCCCAGATCCCTAGTGTCATTAGCAGTTCATCCCAATAGCCCGCTATATTTTGTTCTCATTCCCTACAATAGTCTTACACTGACCGGGGCTTGACCTTCGATGTACTGTTATATGGTGTAGACAGGGATAAACGTCGGTTAGTGTCACACCATGTTTAAAGTTTAAGGGGCCTCTACATGTTGGCCTTCCCATGACCCCCCCACACAAGCCCTACAAAAAAGTCCATGCCATTTATATGGCCGTGGTCTCTAGATATATACAATTGTATAATACTTGTATGATATCTATACAGACGTATGAAATGTTAAATAGATATATACTTTATATATATATATATACATATATATATATATATATATATATATATTTATATTCATCTCTATTTCACGTAACACAATTCTATGAACATTACCACATACTTCGATTAACACTATTGCGAGCATAATTATTCTTAGTTATTATAATTATCTTCACATCAATTTAAAATTGTAAACAGGCCGATTAACTTTAATCACTCACCTATTTAATGTAATCTAAGTAATGAAGCCTAATTAAATGTTGAATATTAGAGACAAACTAGCTGTGCCCGGCAGAAGTTGTCCTGCCCTTAACAAATAAGAACCTAGAACCCGATTGCAGCCCCATCGACCGGGACCAATTATTAAATTATATCATTCTCGAATCCACTGTTAATGATACATTTACTATAGAATATTTTATCTTCTATCTTATACTAATATATAAAGCTGAAGAATTTGTTTGTTTGTTTGCTTGAACGCGCTAATCTCAGGAACAACGGGTCTGTTTTGACAAATTATTTCAGTGTTAGATAGCCCATTTATCGAGTATATATATCGTCACGCTAAGACCAAACTTTTACTTTTTTTTACTATTCCACGTTGACGAAGTCGCGGGTAGAAGCGTAAGTGCGTGTATAAGCGTCACTTCTACGCACAATGCACAATTAATAATAATAGCTAAATACGGCTTAGACCCTAAACTTTACTGAGTGAGAGAAAGTTTATTGAGTGAGAAAAACGAGACCGGCTTCAGCCTCATCCTTACTCCGGGTTCTTTACGGGTTGAGATTTGAGGTAGACGCCTGGCGGAAATAACTAATCGAGTGGTAACAGATCAATTTTCGACTGCCAAAAAAGAAAACTATTAAAGTACTAATATCGCCATTAAAATAGGAGATGGTGGTAAAATAAAATTTAGGTTTGTAGGATTTTTTTAATGCCAAATCATAAAAAAATAAAACAAACTTTTATCGAAAAAATAAAAAAAATATTTAGGGGTAGGTCGCCCCTGTCATTTAGGGGTATGAAAAGTAGATCTTGGCCGATTATCAGACCTATCCGATATGTACACAAAATTTCATACAAATCGGTTCAGCCGTTTCGGAGGAGTTTGGTAACAAACACCGCGACACGAAAATTTTGTATATTAGATTATTACACAAACAAGTGAAAATCAATGTATCTAATACAGATTAATATAAAGTCTATTGCTGTTTCAAAAGCAATTTTAATATGATACTAAGTAATAATATAATATTATTATATAACTTTCATTATCACTTGATATCGCAAATAAGCTAGTGGAGCAAGCGCATTTGGAACAGAGTGCGCGCGAGTTGAGGCGATCCCAATTTACTAATTCTCCGTATAAACGTTGCATCCGTTCTCCCAGTCACGAACTAACATTCTGACAATACTTTAGTGAGGTTTCAACTTCTGAATATGGACGTGGAAAGCGGTAAAGACGACCTAAGTTACGAAGACGGAAAATTAGTTGTTTTCACAAATGTGATGTGTATTGTTAAACAGCACTCCTTAGGTAAGTGATTTTGATATTTCCTTAATCATATTTGTGCTTCGTATTGATAATTCACAATGCATTGTGTTAAACTGATTTGTAATTAATTATTTGTTTATGATAAGTTTGGTTAGCTATTTCTCATTGTGAAGACTTATTACTTACCTATATTCGTGCAAGAACGGAGAAAGAATACAAGTTCTAGCAGCCGCGCGGCTTACCATTATGGATGAAGCGACCCACAGCCAGGTGGTAGGGTTTTGTCTGTCTGGATGGCTATCATACCTAGTCTAGTGACAGCCGCCATAACAACCTTGAGCTGTGTCCGGAATTTATGACAGGTTCTAGTTTCTCTTTAGAGAATTGCAGGACTTTGGTAACACCTTTAGTGTTACAAAAGCCCATAGACGATGGTGACCGCTTTCCATCAGGTGGGTCGTCTACCTATGTGCTGAACATATCTGATAAATAAATAAAAAAACTACGGTAGCCAACTGTCGATCCCATGTGTTCTTCTACAGCCTTGTGAATTTCGTAAAGGAACTTTCCTAATTCACTCTATTTGTGTCAGAGACAGAGATTGGCCTCAGAATTGTATATTCTAGATCACCCATCATAAGAGTAACTTAGCTTGTTATAATGTGAGTGTTTTTTGTTATTTAAAACGATTTATTTAAGCGGCACTGATTTGTCTGTACTTTTCATTTCTGGTGTACAGGGCGTGTTAGACCTTGTACTAAAAATGTAAAGGCTTAAAAACTAACATCTTTTTTGGCTGATCTGATTTTTGTTTTGTGATGTGCGATACTAGGTTAAGATAGCCCCGTATTAAGGTAGGCAGACCACAGAACTCTGGTTTAATAGAACATCTTAGGTATATATTCAATTTTTTGACACTGAACCAAATTGAGGTTACGCCCTTTGCACCACAGAAAAGTGTATATTTTTCTAAGCCGCACTGCAAGTGAAACATGTTTGGGACGACTTAGACCCCGTTTCGCAGTGAACGTATTAAATTGAGCGAGAACTGGTGCTTATCTCTGTCAGCAAATCAATGCGATGATCTAACGAGGAACGATGTCAATTTCTAGGCATCCTATTACTAATAATATATATTCTATTTATACTCCTTAGAAACTGAATATATGTAGATAGAGTAAATCACTAACGTTGCATATACTTCATGATAATTTAATCAATTGTTTTCTCACAATACGGGTTAATGTCAATATCTAGATAACATATTTGAGTATTTGTGCCTCTTGTCTTGATGTGGAATGTACTAGAAAAAAAGAGGAGAGAAGATTATAGTTGGAACATATTCACCTAAAAGTATATATGTAGGTTAGTAGTCAAAAAAGTACCGACAAAATATCAATAACACACAAAATTTTAATTATTCATTCAAATTTATTTTAGCACCTTCAAAGTATGCTTCCTTCAGAAACGATACACTTACTCCAACGAATAATCCAAGCATCAAAATATTTTTAAACGCTTTTTCCGGAATTGAGTTCAGTTCTCGTCGCGAATTCTCCTTTATGTCTTCTACCGAAAGAATAAAAACGAATGCTACGAAGTGGTATTTTGAATTTAGGGAAAAGAAAGAAGTCGACTGGAGTCACATCTGGTGAATAAAGTGATTGCTTCATTGTGCAACCACTTTATTAACCTTACAAATATCATTGCATTTGTTGAGTTTTTGTTCAAAAATTGTTTTTTTCGTCGAATATTCTCTCTTAGACACGGCCTAATGCTCAAATAATATACTTTGTTTACTGTTTGACCTTCCGGTAAGCAGTCCGAGTGCACAACACTGCGATAGTCAAAGAAAACAGTTAACATGACTTGGACTTTTAAACGACTTTGGCGTGGTTTTTTCGGTTTCGGTTCGATTTGTCGATTAGTTTGCATGACAAACTCGTCAACCTCATTACCAGTAACAATGCGTTTCATGAATGTTATGTCCGAATTGAATCGATCTAGCTGGTGCTCTTATCCGATTGAGTTTTTGGAGAAAATTCAGGTCTTTTGGGACTAGCCGAGCGGCAACGTGTTTCATACGCAAGTGATTATTTAAAATGATAAGGATTGAGTCGTGAGACACAGACAATTCAGCGGCTATTACTCTCAAACTTGAATAAGGATTCAAGTTTGAGAGTCACTTCATTCAGTCACTATTTCCACTTCACTTTTGCAAAATTAACTTCAGTTGAAGACGTTGATGGCAAATCTTCCAGCATATCTCGACCGCTTTCCAACGATTTGTACCACTCATAAGCACGTGTTTTTGATCAAATTGATTCAGCGTAAGTTTTCTGTAAGATTTTCAGTATCTCCGAGCACAATTTTCGATGCAAATATTTAAGATAAACTCTTTGTTTGATGTCCATTATGAAATTTACAATACAAACTAGATAATTATGATCTACCTTAAAATAGCAATGTAATTTATTCTAAATAACCGGTGCAACTCAAATTCCTCTCCATATATTCAATATACTCTTTGCAAATTCCACACCAAATGAAAAACAGTTGTGCCAATCCAACAACAAAATATTACAAAATAAAATGAATTTGGAACCATAAACAAATAACCTATTCTCGATACTTTTTGGCAGAATGTGTTAGGGCGGTCAGCCAGGACTCAAACTCACCGGGGTCGTGAGAGATTCAAAATGTGAAACTGGTTCAAAATACAACTTATGTTTTCTTGTAAAACAATTTACATGTATTCCACATGAAGGCCGATACAATAATGACTTTATGACTTTTTGACAGTGTTTTGATTTTTTAATCATTCCATGTTTTCTTTTCAACTTCAAATTTTAAATTGTTATTTTTCTGTACATTGTATACTAGAGTTTTTTAGTGGCTATGTGGAACCAAACCTTAGTGGGTAACCGTTTTACTTAAATGAAACTTAATCGGGTTTGTATGTATTGCGAGTGAAGCAACGGGCAAAAGTATGGAAAACTTTCCTTGAAAAATTACCTGTTGTGAAAACCACTCAAAAATCCGATATGCAGTATTAGGAGGAGTTAGTGGATATATAGACTGACAGACGCGGAAAGAAACTTTGTTTTTTACTATGTAACGATAACGACTAAAGAGGTCGATCGTTACAGTATCTACTTGCTTCATATAGAGACTATAACGTAAATAGGTACCTAACTACATACGTTCTAAAAGAGACGTACCTATCATAATCGTCGCCACGTGCGGCACTTGAACATAACAAGTTGCAAGGTCATCAAATTCGACCGTATTTTGTGACCTTATTAAATGACACAAACATGATCGTAGTATGTATTTGTTTGCTTGACTATCCTTACAACCGGGTTCCATCACTAACTAGGACAACCCCAACATCGATTGGTAGTTGGAGCTAAGGAATTTGTAGAGTCGCTATGGATCGCTTTCTGGTTCTTTGCGTTTTCATCCATTGCACAATAACATTGTGCTTAGTGTGATAATTGCAAGCCCTCCTACAAGTAAGTCTCACCCAAAACGTTGAGAAGTTACACAAAACGTAAAGAAGGAAATGCTATGATGAGTTCCAACGAATAACGAATCGACAGGACTAACGTCCACTGCTATCTTCATTGCAAGGTCGCAGAAATTACATTCACTGCTTTTACAACTACTCAAGAGCAAGGAGTCTTTACTATTTCAACTACAAGAATATATCTGAAATTAATAACGCCTGCACCGCTTAGGCAATTACATACTGTTACAATTTGGGCTACCTGAAACAAAGCACATTTATTATCCGCCGGCATCGTTTGAGCTAATAACATTGAAGCGCTTTTATGACCGTCTTCTTCTATTTACTTTGTGTTTAAAATTTTGAAATTAGAAAAACATCCCATTGTGTATTGTAATCTTTTATGGTAGTCATTAGCGAGGTGTGATTCTTAGAAATTCAATCTGCGCTGTTGAGAGACATATTGTAATTGTGCAGAATAAAGCAATGCCCCAATGCAGAGAGGGGCAGTCAAGCTATAATCGCAAGCGAGGCAAGACGTGTGTACATTCGATAAGCTATATAGTGACGGACTTGTGCGTGTTATTGAATCGTTCATTAAGTTTGTACTGGTTGTGTCCAGTTTGTATAGTTTTATAACACAGGTATATACGGGTTTGTATAGTTCTAATAAACTCTATAGTAATTCTAAAGGCATTTAAATTCGAGTCCTGCAACTCGTAACAATATTATATGCTCACAACCGCAAAGAAAATGTTTGTTCAGTTTCTCTAATTCTCTTGAAGAAGCGTGCTGAGAGTACTGTATGTTGCACTAAGTTAGAAAGAACCAGCAGTGGTGCGTTTATGGGCTTCCAAACCAAACTACAATGCTATAAAAAGATGATTGCTAAATGCAATATTAAGAAGTATCGTGTTCTAGACAACGTAGTTAAAGATTTCAATATCGTTCACAATATTTCTACATACTTAATTAAGGCCCGGTTCTTACAGGCAGTTCATTTGCCTTGGGGGCGGCATCCATAAAGTACGTCATACATTAAGGTAGGCAGAGGTCACATTGTGAAATGAAAAATTGTGTAATAAGGGGTGGTAGGGCTCCTAAATTGGGTGTCATCACTTATCAAATTACAATAAATTTATTTATTGAGCCAGTGACGTTCAGTCCACCATTTAAGTCTTTTTCAATGAGGTCATTGTACGATTACTTGAAAGGTGCACTGAACGTTAGTTTAATCTATCTTCCGGAAAGAATTATAATTGATTAAAATCAAATTTGAATACTTTAATCATGTTTTTTAATAATCATTTTTGATTCAAATCTAGACTGCAGAATATAATTTATTTAAGTTAATATGCATTCATTACGGAGTTTAAAGCTCGAATATAGCTATAGAGGTATGGACCTCCAAGACACCACTCTTTTAAAAGCGTAATTAACAGGTTTTTAGGGAGTTTTTGGCGGGAACTGAAAGGAGCTGTTGTGCTGTGCAGTTTTATTTTCTAAAAATGTGTAAAATTACTCTAAAATGAACAATAGTTGTAGGATATTGATAGTTTTTGAGTAGTAATTATGTCTTGTGAGAAATGTGAACTGTGTAGTCAAATGTGGCCTTTTGAGTTGTCACATGAACTCCGTTGAATTGCACTAGCTGATTACCTACAGTTCAGCTGTGCTACACATAGGCTTAAGGAAATAAAGAAACTATATTGTAAATTAAGATTTGGCTTAAAAGCCTAGCTGCCAAGCCATAAACCTAAATAAATAATAACAGGTTTTTAGGAATCCGTAGCAGTTTTAAAAAAGCAAAAAAGGAACTCTTATGTTTCATAACTATTATCACATGCATTGAGTTATAACATGTTTATATGACCTAAGATCACATGTAAGTATGTATGTCACAAACTTTCTCTAGAAGCTTTGAGTCTATATGAATGATATATGCATCTTGCCACATAATGCCACCATTCGCCAAAAGTTAAAAAATCCTAGCGATGTTCATAAGTAAGTTAGTTAAATCGCCAAATTTGTGTCACCCATGTAACTTTTGAACCATGGGTAGCAAATTCCGAAATAATTTAATGTCTATATAATTTAAATTAAGCCCTTCGCTGTTATAAATATTTAAAGCGATCAAAAAACTACAATATTACATACATACAACTTACAAGTACTATCTGTGAATAATAGCGCCCACCACTTTAAAAGTTTCAAATTGAACGCAGCTCAACTTCCGAACAGTTTTATCAGTGCGCGAGCGTAGGACACGCGTGTAAAATATTTGAATTTCGAATAAACAATTCAACTATAGATATCGCTACAATAATGGACATTGAAAATGGAATTGTTACAAATAGTGATGTGAAACATAAGAGCATTATGATTTTTACTAATGTTACCTGCCGGTCTTCTAACACAGGTTTAAAACTTTTAAGTGATTATTTACTGGTGAAAGTTGTTACGCAGGTGCAGTTCGCAACTCTTCGATTCCATAGTAGAAAAGCGGCACTGCCTTGAATACATCTTAACAATCTTAAGCCTATAAGCGGAACAATTGAAACATTTTTCTGCGGCGTAGGTCCCTTATGCATTCGAAAAGATTTTTATGTTATTATACTTACGAGTATCTCAAAAATTAAATCACCAATAAGTTTTATTCTAAAAAGTAGACTTGATATTTATTATGATTTAAAAAATACATAATAAAAATACGTTTTAACGGTTTTAAGCGCGGTAATTTATTTGATTTTGGTTTATCCGACGTTTCGGCCGCTTTTCAGTGGCCGTGGTCACGGACGATAAAGACGACATTTGTCTAACGTGTACCTATTGTTAAAGTTTTATGTAGCGCTTAAAACCGTTAAAACCTAGTTTTATTATGTATACAAGTCGGGAAAGCTTAAGAAAATATTATATTACTAAATAAAACTAAGTATGAATAATTGAATTTAATATCTATAGAAATAGTAGAAAATTCTGTACCCATTCTGGAAAAATAACAGCCCTTAAGAATACCCATATTATTGAGTATATGATTTATTATAAAATAGGCAACACCCTAAACTAAAAATATTTGATTTGTAATAAAAAAAAATACATTTCTATGATTCATTTTATTTATATAGATTATGAATTATTTTACAAATAAATTATCTAAACTATACTATAAATAAAGCTATACTTACAATATAACTTAAATTTATAATTAAAAAGTTGACTCCAAATCATATATACTTACAGAGAGAGAGAGAGAGAGCGCAATAACTAATTCTTTCTAGTTCTCTAAAGAACTGTAAAATTTTGTTGAAAGTTTAATCATAATTATAGCGGGATACAAAAGTAAAAAACATGTGGGGGTCAAATTGCGGAATAAACCCTGCCAATAATAGTAAATAAATACATATAGAACAATAACTAAGACACTTAAGCCAAAGGTCATGATAAACCGCAACCCACTGTCCTTCTTTACATATATACATGTAATTTATGTTTTACTTATCAACGTGACTGCGGTTTTCGGTGGGAACACAATAGCCAATGAGTGCCACAATTATTTTATTTTTCCTTTAAAAGTACCTAACAACAATTGTACGAAATGTTCTGTTTTATTCAAGAGAACTGTTAGTCACTAAAATCTCAATTATTTGTATAATATTTGACTTTCTGAGTTTAGAGGTGGTTCTCAAATCGTCTGTGTATTTTTTTTGGATTTTCGTTGCTTCATCAATTGTGGACCGGTTTTCATTTTTTTTCTTTTAATCGAAAGGTCGAATCGGATATTTCCCCTCAATTGTAAATCGATTTTTAAATCTTTTTATAGGGAAACTATACGGTATTATTAGTTCCAGTCACCAAATTAGGATCTGATGTGGGGGGGATAAGATCCCATTGATATCGAGCATAATCCTTATTAAAGAACGCCGTGCACCTAAATTCTTGCAAAATAGCTTGTATGTATTTTCTACAGGTATTTAATTTTGCATATGCATGTTACGCGATTACTTCGTCAATTATGGATCGATTTTCAAATTGTTCTTTTTAACTGCCGAGATGAACCGTTAGTCACCAAGTCAGGATTTGATTTGTGGATTGCAAGGAAATTGAGAGCAACCCTTGTTGAACAGACTATACACCGAAGGGTGAGATGACAAATTTGTATACGCGTGCCGGTTATATAATTTCTACAGTTGCTTAATATATTATTTCTAAAGCTATTGTATTATATGCGCAACTAAAAAGTAAAAAATATTTTTTGTTAACAAAAACAAAAAGAACAATAACAAATTTACAAAATATAGTATATTTTCTGTTTTACTTGACACCGACTTCAAGATGTTGTAGAAAGAAGTTGGTCGAATATTTATTTTTTGGTTTTTAGTCTGAAGTAGCGAGCTTTAATACCTTCTCATAATTAACCGAACAATTAAAGAAGTTATGCGAACCATTATTAAACTTTCATATCACCTGTTCTTTGGTAAATATTGTCGAATTCTAACATAAACATTTTGCTTCAAGGCAACCGTGGTAAATAAACTTTACAAATCACTGCTTGGTTGAAACTTAATATTCTTATATCCGTATATAATTATTTTAGACATGATAACGTTGAATTAAAATACCTAAAACGCATAAGTTCACTTTTTTTTAATTTACTAACGTTGACTACAGATAATGTCGAATATGGGTATAGATGGCAAATAAAATGTTCTCTTTTAAACATTATGATAAGGTTATATGACGTCCACTGTACTATTTGTTTTTGTTGTCCACAGATAAATCATGGATAAGAAATAAAAAAGAGTCTACGATAAAGTCACAATTAATTTTGGACAAAGCATCAGGTGCTATTCGTCCTGGAAGACTGACATTCATTTTAGGTCCCTCAGGTGCAGGCAAAACTACCCTCCTCAAGATATTATCTGGTAGAAAGTGAGTTTTCTTTCAAATCCGTACTGCCTTGTAATAATTTAATTGCGTGGTGATCGATTTATTTTAGGGACTGAGTATGTTTAATACTTAATGTACAATAAAAAAATGAAGATATGAGTAAACGGAGACATGAAAAAATTAGTTTATATATAGAATTTTTTAACGAAGTTTTGTCCGAATGTCATTTTTTATGTAATGTGTGCTCTCAAATTAAGCTCAAATATGGTTTTTTGAGGTATGGTTGTGTTAGTATGCTTTTTAGGTTTATTTCATTTTCTTTCGACTTAGAAAATCATAAAACATAACAAACTGCTTTATCCACAAATGATTTCCAGCATTGTTTTTTGTAATTTTAATTAATAAGCACAAATTGCAGTACCGGCTTTACCAATAGTAGAGGGTGTGCGGCGTATATGGGCACAGGGTCTTAGGGGCCGCCCAGCGCCGCTCACGACACTTCCAAAAAGCATGGAGCCGCAGGGCAACAAAACAAGACGCGCCACAAGCGAATCCTTTACAGAGCGACAAAGAACAGAGAATTAAAGATTATATTGGTGTAGTGTCGCATTATTCTTTTAACACCCTTCCTTCCAAGGAATTCTTTTTACTTGTGTACCTCAGAACAAGAACTTATTACATAAAATTTGCTATCGATTAGTGAAAGATTTATTGAAATTCGATGGCCGAGCTAGAACCACATCGAAATCAGTGCAGTAGTTTTTACGTGAATCTCGAACAAACAGACAAGAAATCTAAATGCATCGTGTTCTCTTGTCGTTTATAGAGGCCATTCTTATTTTTTTTTAATAACTTAAAAATATCGACACAGCATTATTAGAATTACATGATATGATAGATTCCCAATTAATTTAATTCATTAATATCTGTCTATAAAAAAAAATGCCTCACGGAATGTATATTTTCTTTACATATATACATAACTATAACTATAACTATAATATAAAGTCTAACACATTAAAAAATCTTTCATCGGCTCCAACTCCTTCTCATTCCCCGTTTTTTCTCAGACCATTATCTGATTGTGATGTTACGAGTGCCATAAAATCCATCACTTCAAACTCTGTCGGCAGTGATGGTATTAGTCGCAATATGATTATCCCTGTTCTTGATGTCATCAACCCGATTATCACTCATATCCTCAACTCATCCATGGCTAGTGGTACTTTTCCAGCAGCCTGGAAAGAGGCACAAGTTATTCCTCTCCCTAAAAAGTCTAATCCTACGTCCTTTTCTGAATTTCGACCGATATCCATTCTTCCCTTCCTATCCAAAGTCCTAGAACGTCTAATCCATAAACAATTAAGTATTTTCCTAAATTATAACTCATTAATGAATCCTTTTCAATCTGGTTTCCGCCCAGGCCATAGTACAACAACAGCTTTGGTAAAAATCACAGATGACATCCGTCAGGGGATGGAAAGTGGTCTACTGACAATACTATCACTGCTAGACTTTAGTAGTGCATTAATAATGTTGATCATGACATATTACTTAGCATTCTCCGCACTCTTAACATATCTCCAACAGTAATTGGTTGGTTTCACAGTTACCTGTATGGACGCCGGCAGCGAATACGTGTTGATGACAATTACTCATCATGGTCTGACCTTACTGCTGGTGTTCCACAGGGCGGCGTTTTATCTCCTCTCTTATTTGCGATTTTCATTAATTCAATCTCCGATAAATTAACTTCATCCTATCACCTCTATGCGGACGATTTACAGATATACACTCAAGCTGCTCCAGATGATTTAAGTACTGCTGTGAGACAAATCAATCTAGACTTAAACCACATACTTCATTGGAGTACAATGTTTGGTCTTGCCGTGAATCCTCGTAAGACTCAAGTGATAGTCATCGGTAGCCCCAGAATACGTGCAAAAGTCGATTTCGCAACCTTACCGAACATTGTTTTTGACGGCACTTATATTCCATTGAGTGACACTGTAAAAAATCTGGGTGTAGTCATCGATAGTGACCTGTCTTGGAAGTCTCACCTCTCCGAATTAAGTCGGAGAGTTTTTCTGTCTTCTAGATCCCTGAGAAGGCTGAGAAATTTTCTGCCTACTGCCACCAAAATTATGCTTGCACAGTCTCTTTTGTTACCCATTTTAGATTATGCTGACGCCTGCTATCTTGACTTAACCGTAGAACAGCTAAATAAACTTGAGCGACTTCAGAATTTTTGTATTAGGTTCATATTTGGCTTGCGAAAATATGACCATGTTTCTGAATTTCGTGAAAAACTCAAGTGGCTCCCTATTCGCTTTCGCCGGAATACTCACATTCTCACATTACTTTATAACATATTATTTATTCCTAGTAGTCCTCCCTACCTTAAGGAACGTTTTGATTTCCTTCGCCTTTCTACTTCCCACAATTTGCGCACTCATACGTATCGTAAACTCACTACACCTGCACACTCTTCATCCTTTTATGATAACTCTTTTACAGTGCAGGCTGTCAAACTCTGGAATGCGCTGCCTCTTACTGTCAGAGAGGCCAAATCATCGCATACATTTAAGAACGCACTCAGAAAACACTACTTTTCTTTAAATAATTATGCCTAATTCTAATATTATAGACTATTTAATATATATGTATGATACGTATGTATGTATTTAATTTGTAAAGTAGTTTAAGTATGTTTATTTTATTTATAAGTTATGTAGTTTAAGTATGTTTATTTATGATATTAAATGATTTGCACCACCTACATCGCCAGATTAGGTTAAGTTATTCCTTAAGTTAGGTTGCCTGGAAGAGATTGCTTTCAGCGATAAGGCCGCCTTTTGTCTCTACCTTGTCATTATTGTTATTGTATATTTTGAAATTGTATATTTGGTGAGCAATAAAGTGTTATCTATCTATCTATCTATAACTATAAATACTCTTAACAAATTAGACAATGTTTACTGATTTGTAGCGTATCACTATTGACATCTGCTAGATAACCTTAAGAGGACAATATTTTAATAACAATGTCGTTTGAACATGTTTATTGTTGCGGGTTGTTAATAGTTAACCTCGTAATCCAATTTTAAATACCTTAAAACACAAAGCAATCTCCACTGTTACTGATCACATACCTTAGTTTTCTATAAAGATTATTTGTTTCAGAAAAACAGGAGTTACAGGATCTCTGCATGGGACAGGCCGTAATGTGGTTTATGTAGAACAAAATGCTGACTTAATCGATACTCTGACTGCTGGAGAAACGCTGCAGTTTGCTGCCAGTCTCAAGTTAGCAGGTGCTTCCCATAGAGAACGTGCATATGGGGTAAACAATTCGTCTATAATTTCAAATAAAAAAAATGAAAATCATAATATTCAAAAATGTTAAAATTAAATATATTTACATTTATAAATAATGATTTAAATAATAACAACGTTATCTATATAATAGAAAAGGCTACATTTTTAACGCTAACTGATTGGAAAGATTATTTACCTATACTCATAAAAACTGAAAAGTTTTAAAACGAAACTGCACAGTGAAACATTGCTTTTCGAGTTTCCGACAAAAATTGTGAATATAAAATCAGGAAATATAAACAAAATCTATTTATTCCACTTATTTGCATTTTATATACTTATATTTACCGGGTTATTTTTAATTAAAACAAGTTTTCACTTGCATGTTATCTATGTATTATAATTATACACATAATTATGTATCAACTGAAACTCGTTATATACTGCACTCTTAAATGGACTTATTTTCGTAATTATTGTTATGATTGTTTTTTTATTAAATTAAACAAAACTCATAATCCTCTTTTAGGATTCATCGAAATAAGGTATTCCCAGCACTAAATATTATTTACCAGCTGCGCCTCGCGGTTTCACCCGCGTGGTGATGGGAAATCGTTATATTTTGGATAAAGTAATTTTGATACTTACTAGTAATTCTTAGTACATTACATTTACATTAAACAAAGTGCAAGTATCGAATTGCTTTATTAACAACATACAACATACATATTTTTCGTCATAACCTATCATGTTTACTTTAAGTTATTGTATGTCTCTCAATACCACGGGCCATAAAAATGGCCCGGACTTTTGGAGGGCTTGCGTGGGGCCATGGGGAGGCCAACACGTAGAGGCCCCTTGACAAATTTAATGTAAATATATGGGGTGGCACTGACCGGCGATTATCCCTGTCTACACCATATAATCATGCACCCAAGGACAAGCCCCGGCCAGTATTGTGGGAAATGAGGACAAAAAGTACCGGGCTGGCTATTGGGGTGAACTGTTAGTGGTACTAGCGGTCTGGTAATATGGGGACTATGGCGTCTGCCCGTCGCAATATTTAGGGAACATGGAAAAATGGGCAGACAGTGACTCGCCACTCCCTGCATGGGCCTCTAAAATGCCATAAAAGACAGGGGCAACATGGGTGTGAGTGGCTAAGGAGTGTAGAGAGGTGGGCTGCAGGTTCACCGAAGCTACTTCTGACGTTAGGCCATTTATCACTTCCACCCTTGAAGCTTGAGTCTTAGCTCTAGCGATCTCCACTCCGTTCCGGCTGGTTAAGGCAGTGATTGTAATTTTGTAAGCGAGAGTTCTTGAACACCAAATAGACAGATAGATAACATTTGGTGAGCAATAAAGATTGCTCACCAAATATAAAATTTCAAGATACACAATTACAATATTGTCATGGTAGAAACTATAGGTGGTCTTATCGCTGAAAGCAATCTCTTCCAGGTAACCTAACTTAAGGAATCATTTAACCTAATCTGGCGATGTAGGTGGTGCAGATCATTAAATATATCATAAATAAACTTAAACTACATAATTTATAAATTAAATACACATACTTAAACTAATTTATAAATTAAATACATACATATATATTAATAGTCTATAATATAAGAATTAGGCATAATTATTTATGGAAAAGTAGTGTTTTCTGAGTGCATCCTTAAATGTAGGCGATGTTTTGGCCTCTTTGACAGTAAGAGGCAACGCATTCTAAAGTTTGACAGCCTGCACTGTAAAAGAGTTATCATAAAAGAATGAAGTGTGTGCAGGTGTAGTGAGTTTACGATACGTATGAGTGCACAAATTGTGGAAAGTAGAAAGGCGAATAGTTAAGAGAAGAATTGTTTGTTTAAAAGAAGCTAAGCGAACCATTACAAATCTGTTATGTCGGCAATTCTTTGGTTAATATCGTCAAACTATGTCTAATTCTGCTAGACCTTAGTACGGTTGAAACGCCGTCTCCTCCTTCTGTGAAAGAGATGGCGGAGCGGGAGCGTGAGCGTGTGTAAGTCCTTGCTCCGCTTTCGACTTTCGACCTTCGGCTTCCGTGAGCGGTCGGTGCGAGTGGGTCCTCGGAGTAGGGGTTCTCACCGCCGTTATGCCGTCAAGGTGAAGGCGCACCGTAGTCATAGTGCGCTCACCTCTCCTCTCGTAGGGCGAGTCCCAAACCGCCCCAACGCTGGATCTGAGTCCAATGACGCTGGGGGCTATGCTTCCTCCGGCAGTGGACGTGGCCCTAAAGGCCCCACCTGCCAGGGTATGCAAAGTTGGTCAAGCTTCCTCGTTCCCGTAGCCTTAGCATAAGGTATAGGTAGGAACACCGAAGGGTTTTAGTGGGGATCCCTAACCGTGGTGTGGCTATAGCACTTCATGAATGAGGTGCCAGTGCTACCTCGACCTAGTGAATCCCACACACCGGCCGCGACTTTTCCCCTTTCGCGCGGCTGATGGTCCTCAATAGTATTATCCCTCGTAAAAAAAACACAAAAGAAATCCTTAATAAACTTTAGAAATCACTCGTGTGTAACTTATTATTCTTATGCCTGTAAATAGGTAATTATTTTTAATGTATTTTGGAGTTGCATCAACATCAATCTTAAAATAACGTCGATAAATTCTTTTTATTTACAATTCACTGACATCGACTACAGATAAGACAGATTATAGCCAAAAGGCAAAAAAATCGTTCATGTTCTAGACCAATTTATAGTTACAATTTATACATACAAACAAACTACAAACATAACTTCACGCCAGGTCCCTTGCGGGGTAGGCACGAACAACAGAGTGGCTTATTCTTACACACCTCACTTGCTTCTTTGACATTCATAGCTCTTGTCATGCACGCTCGTCTGTTCTTAAGGCTCCTGATATCACCTTCTGCTAATACATGATCAATTTGATCATGGAAGGTGTGTCGTGGCCTTCCGCGACTTCTGCATATAGTTACATCAGTGGTCTAATTGTTATCAGTAAATTTCTTCTGTTATAAACTTCTTCACATGTGTTATAAATTATTTGTTATTTTATTCCATATTGAATATTATTATTATATCTGTAGACTAAATTCAGATGAATCCGCAATACCTCTTTTACTGCAGATATCATGAAGTAGACTCGCAAACAGGCCCTTTACCTTAACTACAGCGGTATATAAAAAGTGTCGGAATCTAGAGCTAGGCCGTGCCTACCCTCAATACCGGGTTGAAAGGTTTAAACCCCCTTATCAAGAGATTTAGAAAAATGTCACTGTACAGTGTACACTACATGGTGTTGTAACCGCGTTTGTAAGAAAATTGTGTATACTCAGTCATCTATACCACAATATGTATAAACTACCATAAAATTTACTGTAGACTACAAAAGTCGTAAAGGACATTTAATGGGTTGTTACCCTCTGCAAGACAATAATCAACTCCGCATTACCGTGAAGGTCATGCGGCGGATGACAGCGCTCGATACTCAATCCTTTGATGCCCCACACTTTAAAAACCATTGCTCTAAAGGTGTATATATTATAAGTAGCGGCTGACAAACGCGACTGAGGGGCATGGCTTACAATGTATCTGGATAAGGAAAGTACATTGAAGTGTGCACATTTTAAGTCACATGTTGCGGACGTGACGTGTGTTACGGTTCTGGTGTGCACATTGTTCGGACACATCCTACGGACGCGTCACGTAATGTGTAGGCACCTTTACGGGCTGGCTACGGACTTGTTGCCGTGAGGGACAGCTAAACGTAATACGATGGGCGACAAAATAAAACGTACTGTATAGTAAACATCGTTTAGTGATAACAATGATTAGGTAAAGCTATAACTAAAAAAAATACACTCGCACGGAGGCTGGGGCAGAGCCAGGCATGCATCAAAATTGAATCATAAGCACGACTGTATGGGGTAGCGTGTCCCTGTGCTTCGCCGAAGTGCGGGGCGGTGATGCAAGGGTTTAAGCACGAAATAAGTAAAAATGACCTGAATTGTTCTACGTCACTCTATTAAGATATATGAAGCATGGCACAATTTGGCACGTGCGACGCCAATCACTTCGTGTCGCTCGTCGCTTACCGCGAGCTCGTGGCCGGGCCGTAATAAAGCGATAGCAAGCAGACGGTCACAGATACTACGTCAATCGATCGAAACAAAACAAAATAAACAAGTACGACTGTGTAAAACAAATGACAATCGCTATACAAATATTTTCCATTTTATCATATACAAATAAACCTGTACTTTCCGTCATCAGATGCCCACTACTATTGTTCAGCAAAGTTTGAATTTACCGCCCTTTGAATTGCCCCCTCCTCCTTGATTCGGGACTGCAATGATGTAAAGAATTCTTTCTCCGCTCCTGCCCGGTGATATGTATACCTACTTAAACCAAATTAATACATAAACAAATATCCCTATTATTATTATAAATGGGAAAGTAACTCTGAATGTCTGTCTGTCTGTTCCGTTTTCACGTAAAAACTACTGACCCGATTTGGCTGAAACTCAGTATATATATGTT